>ML779048.1:791030-825846 GCA_009831015.1 Picea engelmannii
AAGATCCTTCTAGAAGCGGAAGCTTCTATTAGGTCTTCTTACATCCGCCTTATTCTATTTTATTGAAAGGTCTTATTAATATTGACCTTTATTACATCCGAATACATTGATCTACCTATGTGCGGGTTAGGACCTTAACAGCACCCCAAGGTATGTGTTTCATCTGGTTATTAATGATAATAATGTGAAACATTGTATGATCATCTTCAGCCTTGTGAAAGGCAAAAGGAAATCATTATTAAAAGGGAGCAATTAAGATACTCTTAAAGCGTGCACATGATCTCAGGTCACGGCCTAGATGGATTGACTTCCCCAACTCAAATGAAAGATATAATTAGAAATTGAAATTGAATGAAGTGATCAAGATTGGATTTCTAATACGTGATAAGAATGGCATGATGGGAAAGTCCATGTAATTGATACCTCAAGTTCCCAAGAGTGTTTCAAGTAGACAAATTATGTATTTCACGTCCTTGAAATTACATGTCGCATATAACGTAGAAAAAATGAAACGGAAAAGAAGAATGTGTAGCTTGTCTCTCTACTAAATAGGTTTTCCATTAAAAATAATGATGCATATAAACCGGTTAAAAAAAAAAAAATCAACAAGCTCGTGAGTATAGGGGATCAAATAGAAAATATTCCAAACTATCCCAAACAATGCTTATCTTTTCTGATTATAAATAAATTCATTTTGGGTCCAAGGGATGTTGAAGAATGCGGGGCACGATAGATTGATGAGTTACATCCCATAAGGAATTCACATCTTGAAAATTATTACCATGGATGAAATGAAAACAAATATTGAAAACTCGACTATTAGTATCTTAGAAGTTGCAATGAGACTTTTCATCAAAGTATTTACGACTCCAAGGATTTGGATGATTTCAACATGATGATGTAAGTGAGAAATCATTAAACCATGATAAAAATCAAATCAATCAAGAATGTAACCCTAATAAGTGACTCAAAATCAACAAACCCAAGAGATGAAAAAATACTCTTCAAAAAAATGCTCATGATTGACAGTGCTAGGATTGACTCTTTAGTCGACCAGTGAGTTGGGGAGTAAAAAAAATTGATTCCCAAGTAATTTTCTAAAAATATATATTAGCAAACGATTTAAATGACTATGATGTCTAGAATTGTCAAAACATGCATCTAGACAGTGTGAATGAATGTCTCTTGCTGCGATGTATGATAGGAAGCTTGGTTGAAGAAAAATGTAAGATAAAATATTAAACTCCCTCTTGAAAAACTAATTGAACGGAGAAAAAGAAATGTACATCCAATGCCCAGAAATTATAACTAAAGGTACTGTAAAAAAATAACTCAAAAGAAATAAAAGTAAGCTAAGTTCATTATGTTAAACAAGTCTATATAGAAAAATCAGGTTGGTTGAATGTAATCGAAGAAAGAGTCAATTGAGAAAAGACACCATTTGGACAAATCCAAAACCAAGGAAAAATAATATACTAAGAAAATTCCAAGGAGTTGCAGTGGTTTGGATTTCAGATGGGAAGATTTTAGTCACTCAAATTTTCAATTTACTGTGTGTGGGACAACAAGCCCACAACTCATAAGAATCTCAATTAAGCAAACTTTTCTAGATTAAAATTATGTGGATATGAGTATGGGACAAAGTTGAGTGTCCATTACAAGAGGCAATACTAGTATCCTTTATAAAATATCTCACTTGTGAGATAACCTGATGCTTGAAAAATGATATTCATAAAATCAATGATCTAAAAAATTACCCAACACGTAGAAAAAAATTTAGGATGAGATAAAGTAGATTTTTTCCATATCAAAATTAAATTGAAAAATCCAATCAAGGGAAAATTAGTGTGCAAGCCTTATATTTCTTTCCATCTCTACTAATAATTAACTTACTGATCAGCCAACGGTAATTAAAAGAGAATGCAAACAGAAAACTAATTAAAAACTAGAAAGCAAAGCTAAACTATGCAAAGGAAAGACACTAGCCTATACTACCCTACTCATATTCTACCATACAATGGTTGAAAAATGAGCTATGTAAAGTCATAATGTCAATGTATCCATATGTGTAAACCCAAGCCTGCACAAATATATTCATCATAAAATATTAGAACCAGAGCTTGGAATAAAAATAGAGTAAAAATAAGAAAAACCAAAACATCAAAAACTCTATCCATGATATTAAAAATGTCACAATGATAAATCACGGGAACATTCGTTGAATAATATTCCTTCAAACATGCTTCAATTATATCATAAAATATAGCATGACTCTCATAGAATTGATGGAGGGAGTTCATGGAAAAGTAGCATACCAAATGAGAATCGTGCATAGAATTCATGTGAAGTGTACATGGTGAGAGAGTCATAATGCTAGTAAACTTGTTAACTCCAAAAGACAAACCAAGAGAACGATGGCCTCACATAACCATCGACGTAGACCAAAGTGCCTCATTGTCTTTGCAATCCTCTCGGGTCTCATACTTCAAGAAACCATCATCTTGAGATAAATTAGTGAGATCAAATGATATACATAGACTAGAATCAACCATGGTATGAGAGATAGTTTCAAAAGAATGGTGAGATCCACTAGTATCAACAATATTAACTATAGGGCTACTTGAACAAGAAGCTTCACTATTGATTATAAATGAAGATAAAGAAAAAGAAGGCATGGTCTGATATACATGTGCTACAACATTGCCTTCATCCGATGAGAAAGGTTGATAAAGCTTGGTTGCGATTAGTTCATGGAAAGAAGCATTATCCTCTTCATCTTCCATATGCACATCACCATTATCAAGTACTTCAAAAGAGGTAAACTCTATTGATTTTATTTGAATAGAACAATGGATCATTTCCTTCCAAGTTAAACCATTAAAAAGGTCAGGATACAAATAATAATAAGTGGAAAAATCAAGAGAATTAAAAGCATCTCTAGAACATGAAACGTTTTCAACAAGTGACTCCCTAAATGGTATTTCCTCCTCTTTAAGAACATCGGTGATTGATTGTAGATTGGTAGACTCCACACTAAGCATGGTTTCACAATCAACTTGTTCTTCATCAACATAGTTTCTTTCTTCCAAGCAAAAAGTGGATTGTTGTGATAAAAGATGTATGTCTTGTATGTTTATTTCTTCTCCTGAAGTGAAAAGACCAGTGTGGTTGCTTGCTCCTGCAAAATATGACAATCTGAAATGTCTTCCAAAACATATTCTTGATTAGAAGAGGGGAGCAAATCACAAGAAATCTTAGAACAAGAAGTTGCAATAACTAATCCATCAGCAGGAGGAAAACATTCTTGCTCTATGTCAGTAATATCGAGAGAATTCGTAACAACAAGACAATCCAAATCAGCATGAGCTAATTCCATTTTATTCATGGGTGAGGAAAGATTCATTTCATGAATTTCCATATTTTATTCATTAATAAAGTGATCAGCATTTAAAGTTTGTTCCATAGTTTTCTCTTATATTCATCGTAATGAAAAGGATGAGATAGAACAATGAGAACCTAACATAACCAATGGTGTAACCCGAAGTGTCCCATTATCAACAGGAAAATCTACCTCTTGGTCAACTGCAGAAAAATCTGAACTTGAATTTACACAAGAGGCCTCTTTTTTGTCACAAGGAAAGTAAGAGGGAATGAAGTGGTGAGAGGCCTCTTTTTCGTCACAAATATCAATGAATGCAAACCAAGCATAGTGTGTGAAAAGGTTGTAAAGGTTACCTTGTTCACATTGATGACGGTGTTGGTGAACCAAGCATAGTGTGTGAAAAGGTTGTAAAGGTTACCTTGTTCACATTGATAACGGTGTTGGTGAACCAAGCATTAAGGTAGATCAATTGTCAATGGTAAAAGAGTTTATGGATGTTTTCCTGGAAGAATTTGAAACAGACTTTCTTTAATTGTTGAACAACTAAGATATCTAAAATTTGGATATAGGTAATTTATAGAATATTGAATGGATGGTTCATTATATTGAAAGGGGCTCAATATATATTATCCAAGGCACCTTATCGAAGACTCGTGACTTTTAATCATGACTCTAATTGTTATTATTATTTTATTAAGTTTAATTTATTGTTATGTTTTATCTTAAATTTATGTATTATTTATTATATTATTTTTTTATTAGGCTTATGTTTGTAACATTATCTTCCTCTCCAAAATTGTTTTTTCCTCAAAGAAAGGAATTTGTCTTTCCCTGGGAGATTTCACGTGGATTCAGGGTTTGTTGGTAAATACTTGTTTGTGGTTGACGCATGGGATTTGTAATTTCTTTTTGAGAAATATTTTGGCTTCCTGAACCGTATAGCTTGTAGTTTTTCCCTTGCCATTTGAATTCCATGAATTGTTCTTGGAGATTTGTGGCGTACATTCCTAGTTATACCAACCATTATGCTCCTAAAACCGTGTCTATTCCACAAAGAGGTAGAGCGTAGTACCCAGTTTTTAACTCCAAATTTTGGGTATTTATCGAAACCTTATGTCATCATCCAACTCCTCGAATGGGTTGGCCATCGACAGTTGTAACCATGATATTTTTTACAGGGTACATGAAAATATTTAATTGTCTCGCGAGATTAATATCAACGAAATTGTGGGTGTTTCATGAATCTACTAATATTGTGATATATTTTCTTTTTAGGCTTCCCTTGAGCTTCAGGGTATTTGGTTTCATTCTTTCTATGATTGCTTCAAACGAAATTATGATTTTTATGTCTTTGATTATTACGGATGGTACCACTATTCCTCATATAAGGTGGAATATAATGAGTTGTAAATGGTTGAATTTATTTTTCTTAGATTGTAGCCTTGTCATTTTCCTTACAACCCTGTCTAATGCATGTAATTGATGCTAATGACATGTTTGGCGATTCTTCTTCATCCAAATATAACATGCCTTCTTCAATAGCAACATCTACCTCTTTTTTGTTAACAATTTTGCAATGATATAGTTGTTTAGATGCACATTTATGACCTGCAAACCAATTTTTACCACATTTACGACATTTATTTTTATTTCTACTTTTTTCTTCATCATCAGAGTTGCTTATGGAAATCTCTAATGGCATGTCATATTCATGTTTGTTAGGCTTTTGAGTTCTACATTTGTGACCCAACGACCAATTGTCTCCACAGAACCTACAATGAGTGACTTTTTTTCGCGAAAACATATTATCGAATTTATGTAACAATGACCTTTCAAAAAAATTCTCTGTAGCTTTAGCCTTACGTATTTATTTCTCCATATCTTTGATATCATGTAATTTTAATTCGTTCTACATGTGAGGTCTTAGACCAGTTATATACGATAGAACTAGATGTTCAGTAGATAACCTAGGTACTCTTGTGGCTAATGGTTCCCAGTCATGAGTGAAATTGCCCATGTTTCCTTTTTGTTGTAGTCTCATGAGTTCTGTAAAAAAAATATTCTTCTTTGATACCTTAGAATATTTTTAAAAAATAATTTTTGAACTTCGTCCAACTTATTGCGTTACCAGTTTTCTTCCACCACATGTACCAGTTAGAAGCATCTTTCTCTATTTGCATGGATGCATGTCTGATTTTTTCGTCGCCATTTTATGTGCCATATATTTTGAAATATTCTTTGACTTTATTAAACCAGGTTATTCCTTGTTTTTCGTTCCCATCAAATTTGGACAACTCAAGTTTTGATCGCGAAGGATATGCAAAGATGATATGAGGAAATGGGTTATGAACTATCATACCCTAAGGTATGTTTTTGTGGGAAACTATTGTGTTAGATAGGGGTATACTTATTTGGGGATTGGGTCAGTTAGATGAGGGAATATGTAATTGTGGGTTTGGGGTGTTAGGCGGGCTCAGAGGATTTGAAGCATTTGAAGAATTTTGTTTGTTTTGAGATTTGCCAAGACTTGATAGGAGGCTCTCTAATTTAGTGAACTGGTTTTTGAAGTCTGTGTGATTTGTACAATCTTAGCGCTTAAGTGTGTTTTTTATGCTGTAACGTGAGGTGATTTTGAGTGACTTTCTCTTCTAGATTAACAATCTCCTCACTCATCTTAGCTTGTTCAACTAGTAAGTTGTCATGATTTTGATTGACTTATCCCTCCAATCACTCATGCTTTGCTTGCATTTCTTCCAATTTTTTTGCTAAATCCACTCATTGACATTATCCTAGTCATCGGTGGCATTTTTCGATCAATTTTTGCTAAATTTGTAGCACCCCAAAAAAAAATCTATTTTAATTGTATGGTTCTTCAATTAAATTTAATTAATTGTCGTAGTTGTATGGAAATTAATTAACTTGCATCAATTGTATGGAATGTATGGATTGAACTGCAATTTGTACGAATTGTACAAAATTAATATTGTATTGGTTGTAATTAATTGATGTACGAATGTAATTAATCATTGTAGGGTTATAATTAATCATTGTACTAATGTAAGTAATCGTTGTACAATCATGTAATTAATCATAGTACGACTGTAATTAATCGTTGTAGGATCCTACAATTAATCGTTGTACGGATGCGTTGGTTCAGGTTTACCGTACGAACATGATGTTCCAACAACAGTCTAATTAATGGATGGTATGGCAGAATAACAATGGAGGGTAGGACAATTGGCAGTGGATTGTATGAACTGGCGAGTAGTTGTACGACGACGGACTATACGGCCTTGACCGCTCTAGTCTGATACCAATGAAACAAACTTTCTTTATTTGTTGAAATATTGAGTTATATAAAATTTTGATATAGTTAATTGATATAATATTGAGTGGATGGTTCATTACATTTAAGGGGGGCCAATATATATTATCCACGACACCTTATCGAGGAGTTGTGATTTTTAATCATGACTCTAATCATTATTATTTTATTAAGTTTAATTTATTATTATGCTTTATGTTTAATTTATTTATTATTTATTATATTATGTTTTTATTAGGCTAATGTTTGTAACATAATTATTTGGATTTTCGTCCACAAGCAAAGTGAATTATAAAATTGATTTTTTTTCCCAAGCAACCCCAATATCTAAGGTGTTGATATTATGGTAGCTACGGGAGGTATTTACCTCCACGTGTGAACCTGACAAGAATAGAAGACTCCGGAAAGCAAGAGAAAACCCTAATGAGTTGGCTAATAACCATAGAAGTCTTGTCGGCTCAAGAAGATAATTTGTATTAGGTTATTAGCCTCCAAGAGAAGAAGTCAGCCAGAAATAATAATAATATACTGAACAGACACATATCCAGAAGGAAAAATCGGCCCCAGCAAATCTGGCAGAACCAGTATAAATACAGGGTGTCAGTTCTCATTTGACACATCTCAGCAGTTGCAGAGAGCCAGTTATGCGCACTGCAATTCCCAGTTTGGTGCGCACATGTGGAGGAGAGTTGCAAATGCAGCTGTAGCAGCAGCTAGTTTCAGTGTTGGCTTGGACTATCTCTTGGCTAGGGTTTAGACTATCTAATCAGCTCTTTGTGATTCTCTATCCTTGGGGAAAGTTGCGCTACCCTTTGTTTGGCTATCTAGCCTAGGGTTTGCTTCCGGAGAAATTCTCAGTCAAGGTTAAGGTACTCGGAGGGTGGCTTCAGACTATGGTTGGGTGACGAGAGTATTGTCAATGGTAAAACGAGCACACCATCTTCTATATTCTAACAGGTTATGGGCCCACACCTCCTTCATTCAGTCTAAACGCTGGAAGGAAACATGGCCGCTAGGATATTGAGCTCGCTAAGGAACTGTCGCTAGGGTTACTAGCAGAAGCAGCTCCCAAGACATTTCCGCTAAGGTTACTAGCAGGAATAGTTGCAGAAACCTTAATCCTCTTGTTGAGGCACCTTAAGTGAATGGATTGACCTAATATTCGGACAGATCAGTGTGCCCTAGCCTAGCGCATCTCCTGACACTCTCATCAATCCAAGACGTGAAGTTTGAATTTCTGGTCAAATCTAGGGTTTGACCAAGTCAAAGCAGCCATGACTAACTCGATGAAGTATGAGAACAAGTTAGATGGAGCCTCTAACTTCAGAGCATGGAAGACAAGGATTGACCTCATCCTTGCCAAGAATAAAGTGTTGGATATCGTGAAAGGAAAGATCGTGAAGCCAGAGTTTGAACAAGAAAAAGAGAAGGAACCGCAGAATGTTGCAGCTATGGAGAAGTTCAAAGATGTTGACATCAATGCCATGAGCATCATAGTTGATTCTATAAAAGACCACTTGATACCCTACATCTCCCATCTTGACTCATCGAAGAATATGTACGATGCCCTAACAAATCTCTTCTCATCAGAAACATTAGACAAGTTATGAGTCTAAAGAATGAGCTCTGTAACATGAAGATGAATGATGACGACAGCATAAAATCATACTTTGTAAGGATCTCTCAGTTAAGAGATCAACTACAAGCTATTGAAGATATCACTTCAGAAAAGGAATTGGTGAACATAGTACTCAATGGTCTTCCCAAGACATGGGATGCATTTGCCGCAAGCATGAACACAAGGAAGGAGTACACGACATTTGAAGAACTTTGGACATGCTGTGCTCAAGAAGAATCAAGGATCAATACAAAAGAGAAAACCCAAAAGAAGTACGACGATCAAGCTTTCACAGCAAGATTCAAGAACTTCAGGAACAAAAGAAAGTTTGGTTCAAGGAGGAAGCCAAATCAAGAGAAAGACATTTCAGAAGTGTAATGCTTCAACTGTCGAAAGTATGGTCACTACAAGAATCATTGTCCCGAGTTAAAGAAAAGGAAGGAGAAACACGAAGCATCAATTGTCGAAGAAAAGGAACCTACAAAGAAGACTAAGCAGGATGGAAGAGACTTCTTCTTCTAAAAGGTAACAACACTCTTCTTATTTCTTGTACATATCATGTTTGCATCATCCCTGTACATATCTTGTATATCTATCTCTTGGAAGATAATGTGTTCCAAGAAGAACTATACCTATGGAAGAACAAACAAGATGAAAATAAATATCATTAGATAATACACATGAAAGAATGAAATACAAATCATGTGGAAGCTATTGCAAGATAAGGCAAATCAATCATGAAGAGGCTTAGAAGAAGCAAAGACAGAAAGTCATCAATCGAGAGGAAATTGGAAAAGACTTATGACGTTTTGTAGAACACAACAAGACAGAAGCATGGACTCTGTTAGACAAGAGAGCCAATTATATATTGTATAAGACAATAAGGATGCAGATGGAAGCGTGGACTCTGTTAAACGGAGGGAGCCGATTATATGCACTCTTACATGAAGCAAGGGTTAGGAGGGAGCTAATCCTATGATCCATTAAAGATGATGAAATATATATATCCATGGTAGCAGCCATAAAAGACAGTACGTGTTCAAGTTCAACCGCAGAAGAAGACCTCTTCGAAGAGAAGCCTTAAAGTATTCCTGGTTGTCCATCCAGATCCATGATCCTATGATGGTAGGAAGAAGTGGAATCTCTAGGGCATGGAATCTATAAGAAACTCCATGGACCCAAGAGCTAAAGAAAAACATGAGGATTCCAAGAAAGAAAGAGAAACCAGAACAATCAATCATTGTATCAAGAATCACAAGATTAACAGCTTGATATGAACTCACTAAAAGAAATCAAGCAGAAGAACTAAAAGTCGTGATGAAGAATAGTGTATGGAAGGCTTATAAATGAAAGCATTACGGGACCTAGAACTAGAGGTTCTCCCAGATGGAGGGAGAAGACTATGATGATTACTTGTTCCAGTAAACCAGACTTATCTCTACATAAGTCATTATATCATCTGCAACATCCATGAGTTGGAGTTCTATGTCAGATGAATGCAAAGAATGTTCTCCAGAGAAATTGAATAAAGAGTGTATGAAGAGCAATATCAAGACTTTGAGGCATACCAGAAAGAGACTCATGTATGCAGATAAGAAGAAGATAACTTGGTAGAGAACCTCCAGTGCACAGTATAAGCGTGGTGAAGATTTCCTATAACATCAACATGACTACTCAGTAGATCAGATCTCATGATGGCAAAAGAAGTACCACATAGATATGTTCCAGTTTTCCAACTATGATATACTCTATTGTTCAGATATACATGAAGCCTTCACGGTGTTCCAGACTAAAGTACAGTTGAAATCAAGCATTACATTATCCATGATGAAGTCCAGAAAGGAGAAAATGATTATCCAATACATATCTCCACAGATGAGCAGATAAGAAGACATTTTGGTAAAGCCTCTATCCAAGATGAAAGAGTTTGCGTACTCAAGCTGGAGCTCGTGGAAACAACTTCCTTCTTATTGAAAAAGGAAGAAATGACTCTCCAAGTTAGGAGGGAGCACTGAAAACATTATTGAAGACATTCATTCTTTAAAATTGAAAAATAGTCCATTTTGGGCAAATGCTTTCCTGTTCAAAAAGTGGATTGAGACTTATGACGGACAGTCACTTTCCATTTTGATTAACATGGGAAGTAGTATGATTGTTGATGTATCATAGACAGTGACTTCCCATTGTGGTTAACATGGGGAGTGGTCTAGGGCAGTCTCTCTTCTTGAGGGTTACTCAAGAAGACTAGCCCGCCTCGCCAGACAGCAATTTCTCATTGTGGTTAACATGAGGAATGGTCTGTTTTGGAGGTTGATGCAGGACAGTCTTTTCCTCTTGTGGTTAACAGAGGAAATGGTTCGGACAGTCATTCCTTAGGGTTTATACATTCTCTCCAGGGTTCACTTTGATTAGTGTAGGAGGAATGGCCCAGGGTGGGGAATGGTCCAGGCTCAGCAATCAGGGACAAACATTCCTTAGGGTTTATACATTCACTCCAGGGTGCACTTTGATTAGTGTAGGAGGAATGGTCCAGACTTAGCATTCCTTAGGGTTATACATTCTCTCCAGGGTGCACTTTTATTAGTGTAGGAAGAATGGCCCAGGGTGGGGAATGGTCCATGTTCAAAAGACAGGACAGTTATTCTTCCTTGCTTGAGAAGAATAGTCCAGATATCTCATTGTTCTACTCTGAGGGAAGATATTATTTCATATCTCACAGACGTGAGTGAAAGATTGGTCTAGATGATTCAATTTATATCATAACATTGTTTCTGTGCAGGTTGCTATCAGATGTTTGTTATGAAGACCATATGACAATAGATGAAGACTATTGTGGTGGATATGTTCCACAGTTCATGAGGCAGATATTATTTCAGAGCTCACAGATGTGAGTGAAAGATTGGCCCTGATAATTCATTTTATATCATAACATTGTTTATGTGCAGGGTGTTATCAGATGTTTGTTATGAAGGATGTATGACAGTAGATGAAGACTATTGTGGTGGATATGTTCCACTGTTTGTGACTATATGTTGTTGATCAAGTACTTGTGTGTTACTTGGTGTGGTAGTGTACCACTGGATTGTAGTTATGTACTACTATGAATAGACAGAGTTGTGTTTTATTCTTGTTCTAATTGTCTTGAAGACTATCAGTAGTTTATTGAAGATAATCATCATCCAGACAAATGATGAACAGAGATTTTCCAGACGGAAAATAGTTCAGAGCATTATAAGAATGAGACTTGTGTCACTCTATGGTATGAGTGACTTATCCAGCATCATGTCTAATTACTCAGATGAAGTATGGTTTCGAGAGATGATGCAGCGGATGGTGATGGTGATGCTCATGATCTAGTCATGAGATAGTCTAAACGACTATGTTGATGCTACCGGGTAAATGGTATGTTTTTGTGCTCAAGACCATTCCCTGTAATACCTCCCTAGCTAGGAGGGAGTGTTGATATTATGGTAGCTACGGGAGGTATTTACCTCCACGTGTGAACCTGACGAGAATAGAAGACTCCGGAAAGCAAGAGAAAACCCCAATGAGTTGGCTAATAACCTTAGAAGTCTTTTTGGCTCAAGAAGATAATTTATATTAGGTTATTAGCCTCCAAGAGAAGAAGTCGGCCAGAAATAATAATAATATATTGAACAGACACATATCCAGAAGGAGAAGTCGGCCCCAGCAAATCTGGCAGAACCAGTATAAATACAGGGTGTCAGTTCTCATTTGACACATCTCAGCAGTTGCAGAGAGCCAGTTCTGCGCACTGCAGTTCCCAGTTTGGTGCACACATGTGGAGGAGAGCTGCAGATGCAGCTGCAGCAGCATCTAGTTTCAGTGTTGGCTTGGACTATCTCTTGGCTAGGGTTTGGACTATCTAATCAGCTCTTTGTGATGCGTTATCCTTGGAGAAAGGTGTGCTACCCTTTGTTTGGTTATCTAGCCTAGGGTTTGCTTCCGGAGAAATTATCAGTCAAGGTTAAGGTGCTCGGAGGGTGGCTTCGGCCTATGGTTGGGTGACGAGGGTATCATCAATGGTAAAACGAGTACACCATCTTCTATATTCTAACATAAGGCACCATACCGATTGGGAACTAATGAACTTAGTGAGCTCAATATGCAACTACACAAGTTATTGAAAAAAATATTCATTCAGTCAAGTGTGTCCCCTTAGGGTGCACCAATGTTCTTTGTTAAAAAGGATGGTACTTACTGCATGTGCATCAATTATTGGTGATTGGAATCATTACAATTAAGAACCGATATATGTTGCCAAGGATTGATGATTTATTTGACTAGCTTAAAGGAACAAAAGTATTTTCAAAATTGGATCTAAGATCAAGATATCATCGTATTAAGGTGGAAGAGGTAGGCATTCCTAACACTGCCTTCAGAACTCAATATGGAAATTATGAGCACTTGTTATTAGCTTTTGGTTTGACCAATGCACTGATTGTTTTCATGAGATTAGTGAACGATGTGTTCCAAAAGTAGTTGAATAAGTTTGTGTTGGTATTCATTAATGACATTTTGATTTATTCCTAGAATGATGAAAAGCGTCAAGACTGTCTTCAAATGATTTTTCAAAAGTTACGAGAACACGAGTTATATGCCAAGCTTAGTAAATGTGAATTTTTCAAAGAGGAGATTCAGTACCCCGGATATGTTATATCAAAAAATGTATTAAAAGTGAATCATAAGAAAATTGAGGTAATATCCAATTTTCTTACCCCTAAGAATGTCAAAGAACTCAAAAGTTTCATGGGATTAATAGGTTATTACAAAAGGTTCGTCAAAGCATTTTCAAATATTACAACATGGTTTTCAAAGTTACAAGGTAAAGGAACAAATTTTGTATGGAAAACCTCACATGAAAAAAGATTTATGAAATTAAAGAAATTTCTTACTTCAGCACCTACGTTAGTATTACCCGATTTTGATAAGGACTTTTTGGTATGTACTAATGGCAATATAGAAGGTATCGAGGGAGTATTATTGCAAGATGGAAGAGTGGTCTATTATAAGTCTAGGAAGCTAAAGATTCATGAGAAGAACTACCCAACTCATAACTTAGAACTCTTAGCTATAGTGCATGCTTAAAATCATGGCCTCGTTACCTAATCAGAGGAACATTTGAGTTGAGTTTTGATCGTGAAAGTTTGAAATCTCTACAAACTTAACCTCAGTTAAACACTAGTGATGATTAGTCAAATCTCTAAGTAGTTATGATTATGAAATAATGCATATCAAAGGAAAGGCAAACATAGTGGTTGATGGCCAAAAAACAAATATAGGCACAATTTCCCAAGCTCAATCAAACTTGAGAACGGTGATTAGAATGTTATCCACATATGACAAATTATATCAGGGTATGTCAAGCCCTATCAAGGAAGAAAGATTGGAATTAAAAGGAAATCATAAAGTATGAATATTTTCACCTAGGAGATGGGATTTTGTTGTGGAGGTATTGAGTATATGTGTCCAGTCAAACTGATTTATGAAGATTAATATTTCATGAAGCTCATGAGGCTCCATATTTAGGACATCTAGGTTATCAAAAAAAGTATTTGAGTATGAAGTATAGGTATCACTGGCTGAGACTAAAAGTAGATGCAGTGGCATATGTGGCAAGGTGTCTGAAATGTCAAAATATAAAGGTGGAACATCAACATCCATCGAGAAATTGAACCCTTTGAGTATACCTAACTCGAAATGAGAGGAAATGAGTGGATTTTATTACAATATTGTCGAGTACTTCCCAGGCCAATGACTATTTTGTACTAGTCAACTGATTAATCGAGGCAGCACACTTTATCCCGATCAAAACCACTCGATGCATATGATATAGCCCATATTTTTATTCAAGAAGTTGTAAGATTGTACATTATACCCAAAAGTCATAGTATCATATCAAAGATCAAAAATTCACTTCAAAATTTTGGAAGAAATTATTTCAAGCAATGCACACCAAGTTGAGTTTTAGTAGAGTGTATCATCCAAAGTCCGACAAGCAGACAAAAAGGGTAAAAAAAAGTTTAGAATATATGTTTCATATGTATGCAATAAATCAACCCAATTGTTGGGAAGATTATCTTCCACTAGGAGAATCTACCTACAACAATAGTTACCATCATCACTGAGAAAGAGTTTGTTTAAAGCTTTGTAAGAACAAACATGTAAATTGCCTATCAATTGGGACAATTTAAAAGGCAGGATAACTCAAGGAAGTGGAACCTTAGAAGAGATGGAAAGCATAGTAAAGCAAATGTAGAAAAGCATAAACATTGCACAAGTTAGACAAAAAATTTATATTGATAAAAAAAGCTAGAACGAAATTTCCAAATTGGAGAGTAGTTCTCCGCATAAAGCCAAAGAGAAGTTCCTTACATTTAGCTTAATAGAGGAAATTGGCACCAAGCTTATATTGTGGACTTTTCAATATCTTGGCACAGATCAAAGCAATAGTTTATAAATTGGCTTTACCACCTCACTTAGACATTCACAATGTATTTCATGAATATTTACTTAAGAAGTGCATACCTAACCCAAACCAAGTATTGGATTTGTAGAGGACATGGTGGAGTTCCACACAAAGTTCCAATGATGGTCGAAACTAAGCAGCAACACATGTGAAGATATTTATTGATTGGGTTAAAGTTTGATGGCAGCATTATATAAAGGTCGATGATAGATGGGAATTAGAATCCACGATGAGGGGACATTACCCCCATTTGTTTATAGATATTTCAATGTTGAGGACGTAGCCTTTCCAAGGGGGCAAGATTTGTAACACCATATTTTGTGTCGTCTATTTTGATCACTCAACTATAATATTGGCTTGATTCATTTGTTGTTAACAAAATATTATGAATTATTATTATTTTAGTGTTACTGTGTGGCATTGAGAACTACGTCATTATATCTTCAAGTGATAATTATTATTATATCATGATAAGACATGATGTGATGATTAGATTCAATATATGATTATTTTGTTGTCATTATGATCAATTATGGGAAATGTGGTTGTTGTCATTATGATTAATTATGGGAAATGTGAATTATATTTCCTTGTTTATTATGCATATTGACTTTTATAGAACTAATGATATTATTTGAGAAGGTATTTTGAGAAACATTGAATGTTGTTTTCGGGGATACATAGAGCTAGGCCAAATGTTACGACCAATTTGAATGATTATTAATACCATTATGGAATCACTGTGGGAAATGACTCCAAACTCAATGAAGTTAACATAACCTAGAAGAGTTAGGATCTTGTGAAGCACAAATAGGGATGATAAATTATTTATTGGAATAATGGTTGCTCCCAATGTTCAATTAGGGTTTAAGGCCAAAAGGGGCTAGCTTGTGATTGTCTATCATGTGACCTATGTAAAATTACCCTAACCCTAATTTTTCCATAAACCCATTTATGGCCTCTAATTAACTTTTTGTGGGAAATTATCATTATTATGTGAATTAGCAGGTTTAGGCTTAGGAATTAAGGGAGAAAAGTAAGTTTGTTGTTTTGGTTACTAGTGTGAAAGGAAAGTACTTTTATTTATGAGTTCTAGTTTTCATTGCTACATTTTCTGGTGTGTTTTTCAGAAGGGTGAAATTGATCCCCTATGTGGAGTGAATGAACCAATTTGAAGACTGTTACCCACCCTATCTGAGTAGGTAAGATGGAATTTGAGTGTACTGAAGCCTACATGAGGTACTTAGCCCACTATCATGGCTTCTTTTGAAAGAACTCCACTGCTAGAGGTGTTGGGGCATCGGAGCCAAAGTGGGTAGAGTTCTTGCACACATAATCCCTACAAGGAGGTGTTGTTTGTGCTAGAGGCCTCACCACCACAAAACACCCTATAGTCAATTGGACATTGTACAGTCATTGCCTTGTTCTTCTCAAAGTTGCTCAATTGATTTGAGCCCAAGGTGAGTGAACTACTATGTATCTTGATTGAGTTGTGGCCTTGCATGGGGGGAATCACATGTTTCTTGGTGTTCGCATTGGTTGGGAGGAAAGATGTATTTAGTGTGTGATTCCCTTGTTGTTTTTGGACATGAACACCGATTTGCAAAAGTTGGTTGGACATTATCAAAGAAAATTGGATACATATAAGTTATTTATATTTCCAAGTCGTTTATGTTTCTCAATGTAGAATCTGTCAAAATTAGTTGTAAAGAAAGGATTAGTACTCGTTAATGATTCTTTTTAAGGAAGGGAAATCTGAGAAGTGACAACCCACCCAACCTGCTCATCCTGGGTTGAGTTATTACAAGAACACATTTTCACCAAAACATAGGGGTATTGGAAAGTTGTTCTATCATGCATGTTAGGCCAAGAGGGGACCTTGCCCACCCCCTTTCCCCTCACATCAGGTCATCAAGATGACCAAGTTGGATTTGTGTGCCCTTAATCTCAATATATCCCCCAATTCATTCTCCTGCATGAATTTGGATCTAAAGTTACAACTATCATTGAAGAAAGGTGCTTGAGTACATCTACCACCTCAAGTGTAACATCAAATCAATGAATGCAAAGAAGGCCTTAAGGTAGGATAGAGAGGAACCTATATAATTTTGTGTTGCAATCAATTCAAGCCCAAGATGTTGCCCCATCATCATTATCAACAGCATCGCATTAAAGTCTCAAACTATAGCTCTCCAACGGAAAGCCAAGACAACTCTAGGAATTCTAGTAAGAAAAAGGAGCAGTTGTAGTTCAACACATGGGGGTGTTATGACAACTTTCTCACTCAGTCAATAACATTACCAATAAGAAAATCTATCATGTGTTCGTTGATGTTGGAGAACATTCAAGGGCCGGAGAATAATTGCATGCATCCTAAAGGCCCCAATTTGACAAGAAAGACATCTTGTTGTTGAAGAAGACATGCCCCTGTTTGAGGTCTGAGAAGGATAAAATCAAGAGGAAGCCTTCAAAAAAATGATCTACATATGAAGATAATCATAACTAAGGTCTTGAAGTCCCAGCGCCTTGTTATCGTAGAAGAAGAGCTTATGTCATTTGTTGAATTTGAGCTCACCTAGAGGACAGGAATGGCCAAGTGAACTGGCTCAAAGGAGCCTCCAGCCTAAAAGGATATGTTGTTGCAATACATTTTTTTATAGTTTATGTTTAGAATCTATGGACTACAATGGTAATATATAATATATGTTTAGATTTTTGGTGGTTTATGCAAATGCATGCTTCTCCATTATATATATATAATCTATTTTTAAGGACGTGGCCAAACCAGACACCAAATTGGTGTATGAGACCCCTCCGCCCAACAATTTGACTAGTAAAATCTACGGAGGTATACATACCCTACCCCCCTCAGGATTTGAACTTGCGACCTCTTTTTTATCCCAAAAAAACAAGAGAAAACATACACGGTTTCTACCATATTCAATATATATCTTTCAAGTTTCATATCATAGCCTTAAAGATACATCCTTTAATGCCCTCTATTCCTAAAAACAGTGAACTATTGCAGATTAAACACTAAAACTAAAGGCATATAAAGTTTTTTTATAAGGGTTGTTAAAAAAAAAAATGAACACCTTAAAACTAAATTATTCACAAGTTCGAGAAAATGGATGCAAATAAAGCAAGAGAAATACGCAATGTCCTTCCACAAGCTCCAACTAGAACCCATCCATCTACTTGATCTAATATATTAAATCTGCTAATTATTGTAACAAACTTTATGAATATTTTAATGCGGCTTAAAATACTCATCATTTATCCTCTTTTTTAAAACAATGCAACAAAATAAAGTAATAGTCGAAATAAAGGTCAAATAGCATATCATTCCTTAGCGAGTTAGGGTCCCTGGATGCCATGTGCTTTTCCAAGATCTCCAATAAACGTTTTTATCTTAAAAACGCTTTATATAGAAAATTACATCATGCCCCCAACTCTTGTAGACAATAGTAATTCCTACTAATACCTTACCCAACATCAACATTCTCTGATGCTTCTAATTTGCATTCATTTTACAATTAATTTGAAATATATGAAAAAGAACCAATCTTCCTTATAAACGATTTCAATAAGTGGCTAGCTTGCAAGCTAACAACTCTCTTCATCCACTACCATATTATATGTAGCTATTGTAAGAAATTACCTTAGGGTTAGTCGACTAGTTATTATGGGAGGAGTTACATAACATATGCTACTAATCCGCACTAAGAGGAAACAAACATGAGAGATCTTCCTCTTTTCTATTACATAAGTTGGAAAGATGCGACAGTGTTTGCATTGAGATTGATTTGTACTATCTACTCTACTTCAGATATTACAAAATATTGTATCCTTTACATCACTTAAAATGATTGTTCTGTTCATAAATAAAAACTAAGACAATTATATTAACTGTGGTTCATAGGAGATGGATTGGCTAGGGTTTCTACATGTCCAAAGGTTTATGTCGTGGGATTTTTGTTGAATTTTAACGCTTAGCTCATGCACATGTAGTTTATTTCGATTTAGCATGTACTTGAACCATAAACAATGCAGCAATACCATATACAATAGCTGCAGTAACCAAGATCACAAGAAGAATAACCATGCACAAGAACACAAGAGTCTATCATGGGAAAACCCTTCTCAATCAAGGAAAAAACCCAACAATCCTTTGCTATAGAGTCGAGAGAAGATCCCACACACCATGAACCCTAGAGCACACAAGAGGGTGCTCTATGACCTTGAAACTTGCGCCTAAGAGAAGTGCGCACTTCATCTGTACACTTAGCTTGAGAGAATGTTACAATGAAGTGTGAGAGAGTGATCCACAATGGGGATCTACTCTCTTATTTATACAAGACCTAACACAACAATAGGTGTGTTTATTGGCACAATAGGGCCAACTTGTACTACTCAAAAATTAAATTAATCTTTGACACAATATTAATTATCTTTACCTGGTGGGGCCGACTTGTACCCTTTACAACAAAAATTAGGATTTACACAATAATCTTACTCTTAGACAATATAGCAAGGATCTCTCACATCCTCTAGTGCTTAGCCACTAGGGACGCATCCACCTGTGCTCAACCACAGGGACGTCATTCTCAACAAATCAACTCAATTAAGTCCATAGGAGTACCATCTGGAGAGCCATCTCAAGTCGACTCAACTAAGTCCACAGAAGTCTGACAAGAGACCATCTCAAGTCATCTCAACTCAGTCTAGAGGAGTATGACACACCCATCATATGAGCTCTCTCACAGATCGTCTCAACTTAGTCCATAGGAGAACAACCTGGAGAATGTCTCATGACGCTGCAATCAACAACAGTTTTTTAGCAGAGGAATTTGTAGCTTTGCTCCAACACCATTAGTGAATGGAGGACGACCTTGTCGATTTCTCAAACAATATGTTGGAGGGATAACAAATATAGTCCAATCAAGTGGATAATCCAAGTGCTTATGAATCCCCCCAAACCAAACCCATGATGACAAGGACCAGGTCTTTGAAGGAAGATACGATTGAAATTTTGTGTGTTGGCAAGGGCTCAAGTCGGACATCAAATAGATAACCTAGCTTCCCCAAGCGGCAAGACGTAGACTACAGTGGCATCACCCTTGCCTAGAATTCAAGCTCGACAGGGAAAAGGTTGAGGCAAGTACATTTTCAAGGATCATTCAAGCCAAGAGAATCATCCCTTGCATACAAAACCGTTAGGTGATTTAACTTTGACACAAGGGCATTTAACCCACGCATTCACTTCGATTGATTTGACTCCTTTGGATTTGATGTTTGGTTCATCCGGCTCTGAGAATGACAAAGGAAACATTAATGATAGATTTAATCAGGATCAAGACTTCATTAGTAAGTAGTTAACAAGTGACCTCGTGAGTGGTGTCTCCTCCATTGATCCCAGGGCTTCAGAACAAGAAGGCTTCGGACAAAGAGGACCAGGGAACCCATGCAAAAGAAGGAAATGTATTAAGCGCAAAATGAAATCCATCAATTTACATCTTGGAGATAGTATCAAGCTTCATGAGATTATGGAGCTAGAGGACTCTACGCTAGTCGATCACTTCCCGAGCAAAAGAATAGGATGAGAGTCCCTAAAAACCTTTTCAATGGGAAATTTTGGTGCACTGCTTGGATACATGTCGTGAAGTGAAATCCTTGTAAAGGGTTGGTCGTTCTGGACTTTCAGGACCATTGAAGATGTGAACAAGATCCTTCAAAACAAGTGGAAATGGGGTTCGCAGGCATTATACCTTAAGAAAGGGCATATGGACTTTGATGCTCGTTCGACCAACCTTGACTTCACTCCAGCTTGGGTAAGGATGCTAGGTATCCCTTTGATTCTCTAGTCAAAGGAGGTTTTTAAAGAAATTGGGAATTCATTAGGCCACTTCTATGAAGTGGAGGCCTTGTTCTGCGAATCTGGTTATATGGGGATGGCCAGGATACTAGTGGAACTCAATCTATCCAAAAGTTTGGCCATTTCCATAATAATTTGAAAGGGCCCTACAATATTCTACCAAAACCTTGACTATGAAGGGATCCTTTTTAAACGCAATCGGTGTCCTGAATATGGACATCTAGTGAAGGATTGCTCTCTTGAGTTTAAAAGGAAATTTTGGGTTCGAAAAAGCTCCCCAAGGAAGAATCCCTTTGAAGACCCTTAGAAAACCTCGAAAATAAATTCGGTATCAGATACACCAGCAAAGAAGATTCAAGCCCCACAACAAGAGCATCCCCTGGGCCATCTTCAACTTCGCGATCACTCACCTCTCTCGGGTAAGCATTTTTCACCTCCTTCCCATGATTCCGAAAATTCTTCTAGCCACTTGCATTTTAGGTCTTGGGAGGTAGGACTAGAGAACAAATATTTGGATCGACCTGGCGATTTCTTATCTGGCCTTTCTAGATTCTCTATCCCCCGACCCTCTCTTATCATTCCTTTGCATAGATTGGGAGGGAGCCCCTCCATCGAGCCAAAGGAACTGAATTTCCATGCCCCCTCCCTTGAGAAGCTTTTGGAACCGAAACCCCTCAATGAGTCCCATTCTTCTAAGGATGCCAAATACAACCTCAAACCTAGGAACATGGGGCTTGATATTTTCTCAGGAGGAATTAAGGGAGGATTGGAATCCTTGAAAGAGAAAGGTTCTAAAGCAGGTCAAAGAGGCAAAAAATCCTTCATTTATCTAGCTCATAATCAAGCCACTTCCAAAGTTAGAAGTGGACAACGGCCATCTTTGATTGGGGCCCTTAGAGCAAACACACCCAAGGATGGTTCCAAATGATATTCTTGGAACCCTGAACTGCAAAGTACTAGCCAATTCCGCCACTCTAAAAAGGTTAATAGAGACTCATAATCCCTCTATCATTTTCTTGCAAGAACTATTGACGCTCTATAACCCCTTATTGACGCTCTAGGAAGGTCTTGGGGGATTGTAACGGAGTCGAAGACATGATTCTTCACTATTTATAACTCATGGGCTTTTACATCAGGACTAAGGACATATCTCCTTTCTCTAAAACTGGGGAAAGAATTTACTTGCTTGAATGTTTATGGTCCTTACTCTGATAGAAAGGAATTCTGAGAAAATTTATTCAACAACCCTTGGCAATAATGGGCCAGTGGTGATTGGAGGAGGTATGAACTTCTCCCTTGGTGCATTAGAGATCTAGGGGCCAACAGCCCAAGTGGAAAATCTATCTAATTTCTTTGTAAGAAAATTGGAAAGGATAGGGTTACTAGACATAGAACCTGCAAAATGCACCCCAACCTAGACTGATAGAAGGATTGGCGAGGCAAGAATAGCAAAGAGATTGGATCATTTTCTAGTTTCGGAGGATTTTTCGAAGAGGCTCTTAGAATCTGTCAACGAGTCTCCTCGTGAGAAAATTCTGATCACAATCAGGTGATCTTGGAGGTGGCCCCTACCAGAGGGAAGCCACCCAAAGTTTTCATGTTGAACCATGAGTGGCTCAAGGAAAAGGATTTTATCCAAAAAGTCAAAGATTCTTGGACACCCTTCGATGACTCTCTCAATGAATCAACACCCATCCAATTCCACCAAAATTTGAAAAAGGTCATGTAGATGGAAATTCAATGATCCAAAAAGAAAAAGGAAAGAGATAGTAGAACTTCAAGGGAGGTTGAAGAGGTACGAGCCTCAAATCTTACCAAGGAGAGATTTGGTTTTTAAACAAAAACTCAAAAATCCCAGCTAAGCCAACTTGAAAGCAAGAGAAGGAAATACTACTTGACAGAGAGAAGGAATGGCAATTGAAAAGCAGGGAAATTTGGCTTCAGGCAGGAGATGATAACACAAAATCCTTCCACAGATTTTCCAACTACATAAAAAAACATAACTCTACCTGGAATATTGCAAAAGAGGGCATTTCCTGAGCCACGACCTTCCTTGATATTGCTTATGAAGGAGTAAAGACTTTCAAACCCTATTCAAAGATGACTCATGAGTTACCATTGCTGCAATTATCTATTTATCTAGCTTCTTCCCTAGATTTGTTGAACCAGGGGATAATCAAGCTTTAATGGCAAAGGTGGGGAAAGAAAATCTTCGTAGAACTCTTCAAAGCTTCCAAAAGGACAAAATTCCAGGACTGGATGGCCTTCCTATTGAATTCTTTCTCAATTGCTACGATTTATTGAAGAAGATCTTAGAAGATTAGTGGAGGCCTCAAGATCCTCAGGGAGAGCCTTGGCAACTTTCAACTCTACCTTTACAGCACTCGTTCCTAAGGTTGATAACCCCTCTTGATATGAAAATTTTCTCCTTATCTCATTGTGCAAGATCGTCTACAAGATAATTCAAAGATCATCTCAAGAAGATTGAAAGAGATTATCTCTCAACATATTCCCCCCGAGCAGTTCCTCTTTCTGGAAGGGCAACAAATCCATGAGGCAGTGGGGGTTGCCCAGGAAGGTCTCCACTTGATAAAGACTAAGAATATAAGGGAAGTTGTCAAAGTGGGCCTCTCCAAAGCTTTCGACGGAGTAAGTTGGCTCTTCTTACGCCTGATCCTGATCTATTTGGGCTTCTATCATCAGTTTGTAATTGTTAGGGTCCTAACCTCTCAAGTAGATGGAATAATATGTTTTGCTATGTAATAAAGCCTATCATAGTAAATAAGGCCTATGTAATAATGTGAACACGTCTAGTGTAAGAAGACTGACTAGAAGGTTCTGCCTCTAGAAAGCTCTTCCTATATAATGTTCTCTAGAAAATAAAAATAGTATAAATAGGGGTAGAAAGCATGGAAAAGGTTATCTTGTGAATTCACTTATACTCGAGCTCTGCTCTATTGGAGGTTGCCCCGAAGAGGCAAGTGATCTTTGCTCTCAAGATAATAAAGGTCTCATCTTTTGGATCAATTGTGTCGTTATGCTTACTATTTCGATCTTTCTGCTAACTATTTTGATAATAATTGTATTCATGCTCTGCATACTTCCTTTTGGTACCTTACAGTAATGTGGGTCATGAGTTGCATCAGTTCAGTCTCCTTCGTTGTTCTTATCAATGGAGCAGCCTCACCTTTCTTCAAACCTGGAAGAGGAATCAGGTAGGGATGTCCATTATCCCCGCTCATCTTTCTTCTAGTAGAAGAATGGCTTAGCATATCTCTTAGGACAACCTTAGCAAGTGGCATCTTCAAAGGTATTTTAGTAGGCAACTCTTGTAACATATCTCATTTACTATTTGTTGATGATATCATTATATTTTGTGATGGATCCAAAAGAATGGTAGACAAACTCAAAGAGATTATGGAACTCTTACGTGAAGCTACTAACATGAAGATCATCCCAACCAAATTGATGATATCTTTTTGGTGCCTCTTGGAGGAAAAAACACTCTATATATCCCAGCTCTTCTCCTTTCTTGTAGTCAACTTTGATACTAGTTTCAAATACTTAGGTTTTCATTTAAAATCTAGAGATTGGAAAATAGCTTATAGAAAAAATTGGAAAAAAAAAAAAAAACCTGGGGCAATATATGGCTTTCCCATGGAGGAAAGCTAGTCCTAGTTAAATTTGTCCTCAAGGTTATCCCAATCTACTAGATATCCCTCCCCTGGATCCTGAAAGGTGTCTTGGAGAAGATCAGGTAATGATGTTATCGCTTCACTTGGTCTGGGGCAAGAGAGAAAAAGGGAATGGTGTTAAGTTTTTACTGTTGTTATTAGGTTATTTCCAAATTTCATGAGCATTCAATGCATTTCCAAAACAACAGTATAAAGAGGATCACCGAAAGAAACACAATAACAAGGTACGCAACATTTTATCCTGGGAAATTCTCATGGGGGAGAAAACCCAGCAAAACTTCCTCAATAATAGATTGCAAATACAATGCCAAGACTAAGACCAAAACACCAAAGACCAACCAAGACCAAGCATGCACCTCTCTTCTTCTTCGTTAGACTTCTTCCTACAACTGCAAATGCCTTCAAGATATGTGCACTAGATGAGTGAGTGAGTGTGTTCAAATGAGACACCATCCTCACATATAAATACAAGTAGTGAGGTGGCGCTAGGGTTGTGTCTCTTCACTTGGTGGAGCCGACTTCTCCTACAAGTGGCTAAAACCACTTTACAAATAACAGAGGCCGACTTTACAAATATAGTTTGATCAATCCACAAAAGGGGATTTATACAAGACCCGACTTGATCAATCCGCAAAAGGAGATTTGATCTATACAATAATAACTCAAATATAATTAGAATATTCTTCGAAGTTACAATATTTCAACACTCCCCCTTAACGAGAAGGGTATTCTATTGACATGACTCAATACAACATCATCAAGAGAAGGAGAGGGCAGCATCATCAGCAACATCTGGAACACTTACTGACACATCTATAAATCATCGGAAGTTTTTCTCATTAATAATATCATCATTGTTTACAACATGGAGATGGAGTAACATCATCATCATGAAGCTTGGAACAACAACATCATCAATAGCACGAAGTTGGAACAACATCATCAACAACAACATGAAGTTGGAACATTATCATCAACATGTGGCAACAGAATGAGGCAGGTGCATCAACAACATTTTGTGGTACTCTGACAAACCGTCCTTATTGGACCTTCGAGATCTGTCCAGGAATCATAAGATTCCCTAGGATATAAAATCCTAACAAGCTACCATGTGGTACTCTGACAGACTGTCCTTACCGAACCTTCGGGATCTTCCCAGGAATCATAAGATTCCCTAGAATATAAAATCCTAACTGAGCTACCACTACTGACTACGGCTGGCATATACATATACAGGTACTATGA
This sequence comes from Picea engelmannii, assembly GCA_009831015.1. Classification (NCBI taxonomy): domain Eukaryota; kingdom Viridiplantae; phylum Streptophyta; class Pinopsida; order Pinales; family Pinaceae; genus Picea; species Picea engelmannii. The sequence goes on from ML779048.1 coordinate 816,661, forward strand.
CATACCATCATTATCGGACCTTCAGGATCTTCCCAGGGATGGTCAATCCCCTGGGATATAAAATCCTAACGGAGCTACATGTTGTTGGTTAGGATATTGTAGTATCATTGTCATCACTCCCCCTTTCGAGGGGTGTCCTTTCGAACTACACCAAGCTTGTCTTAGAAGTACTCAAACTTCACCTAAGACAAAGGCTTGGCCAACACATCTGCAACCTGCTCATCTGTGCCAACATATTGGACCTTTACAACTCCCCTCTATCCCATATCACGAATGTAGTGGTACCGGATCTCTATGTGCTTTGACTTATCATGGAACATTGGGTTCTCTGTCATCTTTATACAACTTTGGTTATCACATAGAATCACAGTGGCTTTCATCTCTAGATCGAACAGACCTGTCAACAACTTTCGAAGACATATGGCTTCACAACTGGTGGAACATGTTGCAATGTACTCCGCCTCTGTCGTGCTGAGAGCAATACTAGATTTCTTCCTGCTTTGCCATGAAGTCATGGTTGGAGTCCTTTTATATAAGGTTGGAGAGAGTGTTTTTCTGACCTGTCATGTGCTTAGAGGCACCACTCTCTATGAGCCAAGTATCCTCACCAGGTGTCACAGATCCTGATGTTGATTATTGCAGTTATGTGAGACATTCTCCGGCTTACAAACCTGTGAGATGTGGATCATTGCAGCTATGTGAGACTTTCTCCAGCTTACAAACCTGAGAGAAAGCCCCTAAGAAGGGTATGTGGTTCCTATCTGAGACAGAGCTGGAACGTAGAGATTACCTCCTCCATTCAGAGAGTTGAGAAGAACTCCAGATGATTATCCTGTGGGAAAGTCGATTTGTTGAGTTAGACGTGCCTGTGGCTGAGCACAAGGTGAATGTGTGAAACCCCAAAGTGTTGGGTGCATTATCATGAGAACAGAAATGAAGATGATGTATTGGCCTCCTCTGAGCAGCAAAGTTGACGAGAAACTCCAGATGACTCTCCTGTGTGATGCAGTGGAAAAGAAGATCTGTTGAGTGGACGTGTCTGTGGACGAGCACAGGTGAACGTGTGAAGATATGGTTCTTCTGTGTAATGCAGTGAGCCAGAGATATGGGCATCCCTATGGATGTGCCCCTAGTGGATGAGCACTAGTGGGTGTATCAGATCCCTTGCTATATTGTTCAAGACTCAAACCTACCTATAACCCTATTTGTAATGTAAAGGGTACGGGTCGACCCCACCTTAATTTGATTAGTAATAAATGTAAAAGATAATTAATCTGGTTAATATTAATTATAATGTGGCTTAGAGAGGTCGGCCATGTTGTGCCAATAAACATTTTTGTTGATAGGACAAGTCTAATATAAGTAGAGAAAGATTCCCCATTGTGGAATCATATCCTTCACACAAGTTTGGAAATTTCAGCAAGTACATCTACTTGGGAAAAGTGTGCACCTCTCTTGGGCGCTAGTCTTCTAGGGTTTGAGCACCCTCTTGTGTGCTAAGTCTTATTGGTGGTGAAGGTCTTTCTCTTGAAGAATACAGCAAAGGATTTGGTTGGGTTTTCTTCCCTTGTTGAGAAGGGTTTCCCAGGATACTTCTTGTGTTCTTGTGCATGTTGTTTCTTCTTGTGATCTTGGTTGCTGCAACATGGTTAAGACAAATGCAAAATTGAAATGAACTACATGCTTAACCTAGCTTATTGAAAAATCAACATGGTATCAAAGCATAGGTCTTAAAGATCCCATTGCACAAACACTTTCCAGCCATTCTCTCTCACTTCTGCAGAAACTGTACAGCCCTCCTAAGGTTTCCAGAAACTTCGTACGGCCTACTCTTCTGAGGTTTTTCAGCACTCAAAACTTGGACATTGGCGCTAAAAAGAACATAGGAGTGTACGACCTTCTTCAGCGCACCTCCAACAAGTCTCAGATTGCATTTCCAAGCATTTTGATTTTTTGGCCCTAAGGGTTTATAGGGTTTCGCCAAATTCTGCAGAAAAATTCAGAATTGCATTTCTGCAACTTCTTGAAGAAGCTCTTCAGCTTACCAAGGCTATCATATTCCTCAAGGCTTATTGTTGGCAGTCATAAGCCCAACAAAACTTAAAAGTGCTAGCTCAGCCTAGCCGTTAGGTTTTCTGGCCTAGTTGACAAGGGTTTGTGAAGATGAGCAAAATCATGATGGGAAACAAGCTTGATGATTCAAGCAAGCTCAGTTCCAAGAAGACAAGACCTCAAAGAAATGAAGACATCAACATCTCAGCACTCTCAGGTATGGTTCCTATCAATGGCAATACTTGGCTAATTGACAGTGATGCCTCCAGGCACATGACCGGTCTTAGAAATCATCTAACACATTTTGTTGAAAAAGAGACACATCTACATGTTGTTCTTGGAGATGATGTCAGATATAATGTGAGAGGAATTGGAACTTCTACCTTCCAACTAGATTCAGATATGCAGCAAAAACTAGAAGAAGTATTATATGTACCTGAAATGAAGAGAAACCTTGTCTCTATTTCGGCCTTGGAAGACAAAGGCTTCAAAATTACTTTCTCAGAAGGAAGAGTTCTTGCATGGCACAAAGACTCCCATATAAGCTCTTCCAAAGTAATTGGTGTCCGAGAAAACAGCTTGTACAAATTGACCATCAAACCAACTCAAGCCTTATTAAATGACACTATCAGCTTGAGTGAGTTATGGCATAGAAGACTTGCTCACATTCATTATAGAGCTCTTCCAACTTTAGGAAAAATGGTAACAGGTCTACCAGAGATACAAATTCAGCATAAAGGTGTTTGCAAAGGTTGTGCCCTTGAGAAAGGATCATTTCCTAGCAGTGACAATAGATCCAAGGAAATCTTGGACTTGATACATTCATATGTATGTGGGCCAATCATTGTTGCATCCCTAAATGGGTACTTATACTATGTACTCTTCATAGATGATCACTCCAGAAAAACTTAGATTTACTTTCTGAAGAACAAGGATGGAGTCCTTGCCAAGTTTCAAGAATTCAAAGCTCAGATTGAAATCCAGACCGGAAGAAAAATCAAAATATTAAGATCAGACAATGGAGGAGAATACACCTCAAAAGAATTCAACAGTTTTTGTATTGAAGGAATCAAGAGGGAGTTCACAGTTCCTTACAACCCTCAACAAAATGGGGTTGTTGAAAGGAAAAACAGAACTATCATTGAGGCAACTAAGGCAATGATACATGATCAGAGTCTACCTATAACTCTATGGGCAGAAGAATGTTTGACAGCAGTATATGTTCAAAACCAAAGTCCTGATCAGATCCTGAAGAACATTACTCCAGAAGAAGCATTCACCAAAGTGAATCCTAAGATCGGACACTTCAGAATATTTGGATGTCCAGTATATCTTCATGTACCCAAAGAAAAGAGATCCAAACTAGAACCTTTGGGAAGAAAAGGTACATTTGTAGGATACAGTGAATCCTCAAAAGCATATCGAATCTGCATTCTAGGTCAGAGACAAATTGAAGTAAGCAGAGATGTTACTTTTGAAGAAGAAGTAGCCTTCCAGAAATCTAGAGAAGCTCAGATGGAAATTGATAGTGAAACAATACCTTCTCCCCTTCAGCAGTTCAAAGGGAGACAGATATTATTCCAAATGAACCAATAGCTCCAGTTGATCCAGTTGCTCCAGCAGATTCAGTTGCTCCAAGCAACATACCCAGAGACATTACAGTTGGACATAAAAGGCATGTTTGGGCCCGACAAACTCTACAAGAAGCAGAAGGGCATAAAGCCCCACAAGGAACAACCAGAGAAAGCAAGAGACCAAAGAGATTCTCAAGCTACCTTTCAGCCATGACCCACATTATTGATTCAAAGCCAACTTGTCATGGAGAAGCTTCAGGTGAACAAGTATGGCAAGATGCCATGACTGAAGAATATCAATCTATATTAAAAAATGATATATGGGATGTTGTTCCAAGACCAGAGGGAAAGTCCGTAGTGACTTCCAAATAGATTTACAAAATCAAGCATGTTGTTGATGGAAGTATTGAAAAATACAAAGCAAGATTTGTGGCCAGAGGGTTTTCACAAATAGAGGGAGTTGACTATGACGAAACTTTTGCACCAGTAGCCAGATATACCTCCATCTGATCTATCATTGCGCTAGCTGCCTCCATGGGTTGGAAGCTACATCAGATGGATGTAAAGACAGCTTTTCTCAATGGTGAAATTGAGGAAGAAGTTTATATTGAGCAGCTAGAAGGTTTCGTTGTACACAATGAAAAATCTCATGTATGTAGGTTAAAGAAAGCCCTATATGGTCTAAAGCAAGCACCACATGCTTGGTACGAGAAAATAGATGGATTTCTGATGAGTTTGGGCTTCAACAAAAGTATTGTTGATCCAAACTTGTATTATCACATTGATGGCAATGAGTGTCTGATTTTAGTCTTATATGTGGATGATCTTTTCCTCACCGGTTCAGAGAGACTCATTGTTGAATGCAAACAAGCATTGACTGCTAAATTTGAAATGAAGGATTTGGGCTTGATGCATTATTTCTTGGGACTAGAAGTATGGAAAAGAACAGATGAGATTTTCCCAAGTCAAGGAAAATATACTATGGAGATACTGAAAAAGTTCAGCATGACAAAATGCAAATCCATGCCTACTCCAATGGTAATGGATTTAAAGAAAATGAGTGATACTGATTCAGGAGATGTAGATCCACACTTATACCGACAATTGATTGGATCTCTAATGTATTTGGTTAACACCAGAACGGACATTTTTTATGCAGTAAATGTGCTTAGCCAGTTTGTGAGCCAACCAAAACATACACATTGGATAGTTGCAAAACATGTATTGAGATATTTACAAGGCACAATTGGTTATGGCCTGAGATATGCATCCAATGTGGACTTGAGCCTGCAAGGATATGTTGATGCAGATTGGGCAAGAAGTGCAGTAGACAGAAAGAGCACCTTTGGTTGTTGCTTCACCTTAGGATCGGCCATGGTTTCCTGATGTAGCAGAAAACAAAGCTCTGCGGCTTTAAGCACCGCAGAGACAGAGTACATAGCACACAGTGTGGGATTTAGTGAAGTAGTATGGCTTCACAAACTTCTGACTGACTTATTCGATCACGAGATGGATCCTACTACTATTCACTGTGATAACCAGAGTTGTGTAAAGCTCTCTGAAAACCCAGTGTTTCATGACAGATCGAAACACATTGAAATCAAGTATCACTATATCAGAGACATGGTGCAGAGGAAGGCAGTTCATGTGCAGTATCTTTCTACTCATGAACAGATTGCAGATATCTTCACCAAACCACTTGCCAAGACCAAGTTTGAGTATTTTCGTGAGACTTGGCCTGGTGGAAAATGCATCCCTAGCTGAGAGGGAGTGTTGATGATTGCAGCTATGTGAGACATTCTTCGGCTTACAAACATGTGAGATGTGGATCATTGCAGCTATGTTAGACTTTCTCCAACTTACAAACCTGAGAGAAAGCCCCTAAGAAGGGTATGTGGTTCCTATCTGAGACAGAGCTGGAATGTAGAGATGACCTCCTCCATTCAGAGAATTGAGAAGAACTCCATATGATTATCCTGTGGGAAAGGTGATCTATTGAGTTGGACATGCTTGTGGCTGAGCACAAGGTGAACGTGTGAAACCCCAAAGTGTTGGGTGCTTCATCATGAGAACAGAAATGAAGATGATGTATTGGCCTCCTCTAAGCAACAGAGTTGACGAAAAACTCCAGATGACTCTCATGTGTGATGCAGTGGAAAAGAAGATCTGTTGAGTGGACGTGCCTGTGGACGGGCACAGGTGAACGTGTGAAGATCTGGTTCTTCTGTGTAATGCAGTGAGCCAGAGATATGGAAATCCCTATGGATGTGCCCCTAATGGATGAGCACTAGTGGGTGTATCAGATCCCTTGCTATATTGTTCAAGAGTCAGACCTGCCTGTAACCCTAATTGTAATGTAAAGGGTACAGGTCGGCCCCACCTTAATGTGATTAGTAATAAATATAAAAGATAATTAATCTGGTTAATATTAATTATAATGTGACTTAGAGAAGTCAACCCTGTTGTGTCAATAAACATTTTTGTTGATAGGACAAGTCTAATATAAGTAAAGGAAGATTCCCCATTGTGGAATCATATCCTTCACACAAGTTTGGAAATTTCAGCAAGTACATCTACTTGGGAAAAGTGCGCACTTCTCTTGGGCGCTAGTCTTCTAGGGTTTGAGCACCCTCTTGTGTGTTAAGTCTTATTGGTGGTGAAGGTCTTTCTCTTGAAGAATATAGCAAAGGATTTGGCTGGGTTTTCTTCCCTTGTTGAGAAGGGTTTCCCAAGATACTTCTTGTGTTCGTGTGCATGGTGTTTCTTCTTGTGATCTTGGTTGTTGCAACATGGTTAAGACAAATGCAAAATTGAAATGAACTACATGCTTAACCTAGCTTATTGAAAAATCAACACCTGAGAGGGCGGAAAACAAAACATATTCTTCGATCTCTTTTTTAGCTAACTTCTTGGGTAGCTCATCATCTTCAGTTGCATGGGCATGATGTCTTTTGTTATTTCTCCTTTTGTATTCTTCCCTTCTGGCAGGACAATTCTTAGCAATGTGTCCCATCTTATCACAATGATAACATTGGTAGGAGGAGAAATATTTTCCCCTTCTTTGACCCTTATGATATTTCTGGAATCTCTTTCAAGAGTGAGACTCTTTATGAAAGAGAGTCTCCTTTTGAAAATGAGACTTTCCCTTTCCACCCTTATCATGAGCAGTTAGGGCTTGATCTTCATCTTTTAATAGAACAGCTTCTCGATTAGCCACTCTTGTTTCTTCTTGAACAAATTCTTCCCATAAACTGCCAAATTGGAGTTTCTCTTTTCTTGCACAAATAGTTTGGATGAAGGCATCCCAAGGTCTTGGGAGACCATTAAGAGTTGTCATCACGAGTTCATCATCATCTAGGTTGTCTCCAATTGCCTCTAACTGTTCCTTGAATTGAGAAACCCTAGAGAAATAGTCTTGAATTGTTTCTCCTTTTTGCATCTTTGTATTCTTGAGTTGGGTTCTCAAGTTCATCTTCTGGTTGATGTTCCTTCCTTCATACATTTTGGTTAGGGCATTAAACATATCTTTTGGAGTATTCTTAGAAGACACTTGAGGGATCAAGTGGTCCTTAATGGAATTTGCAATTATTCTTTTATCCTTAATCATATCCTTCTTGTACTTCTCTTTGGCTGCATTTTCTTCTGGCTCTTGTACATTTTCTTTTATGAATTTTGCAAGGTCATTCTCTTCAAGAATGAGTCCAATTTTGTACTTCCAGGCACAAAAAATTTCCACACCTTCTAACTTGTCAAAAAGCTTGGTGCTTGCAGACATCTTGACCTGGAGCTAAGAAAATGACCAAAATATGAAAGTGCTCATAAAATGAAACTGAACTTACCAAGAGATGTGTTGGGTTGAGGCGAGTTTGTTGGAGCAAGTTGTTTCAGAAAATTCCAAGTTTTATCCCTTGAAACTTGACCTATGCAATTTTGGAGTCGTACTTCTGATAGTGGTTATGGTTTCCTAGTTTTCTAGTACCAGTCAAAACTAGGGTTTGATTTTCAAGAGAATCTAGCCACTGAAAACGTTCACTCAAGTTGCCAAAAGATGTGCTAGGGCAAGGTGTACTTCCCAAGGTGGTATTTGGTAAAAAATTCCTCTTCAATAAGAAGCCCTAAATTTCTTGTACGGCAATAGAAACGTCGAGATATTCAGTGAAAGATGCTTTATTCAGTCAAGCTCTGATACCATGTTAGGTTTTTACTGTTGTTATTAGGTTATTTCCAAATTTCATGAGGATTTAATGCATTTCCAAAACAACAGTATAAAGAGGATCACTGAAAAAAAACACAATCTCAAGGTACGCAACACTTTATCCTGGGAAACCCTCATAGGGGAGAAAACCCAGCAAAACTTCCTCAATAATAGTTTGCCAATACAATGCCAAGACTAAGACCAAAACACCAAAGACAGACCAAGACCAAGCATGCGTCTCTCTTCTCCTTCGTTAGACTTCTTCCTGCAACTGCAACTACCTTCAAGATATGCGCACTAGATGAGTGAGTAAGTGTGTTCAAATGAGACACCATCCTCACATATAAATACAAGTTGTGAGGTGGTGCTAGGGTTGTCTCTTCACTTGGTGGAGCCAACTTCTCCTAGAAGTGGCTAAAACCACTTTACAAATACTAAGGGTCGACTTTACAAATATCATCATACAAATATAGTTTGACCAATCCACAAAAGGGGATTTATACAAGACCCGACTTGATCAATCCGCAAAAGGGGATTTGATCTATACAATAATAGCTCAAATATAATTAGACTATTCTTCTAAGTTACAATATTTCAACAAATGGCTCTGGTCTCTTTGAGGAAACATGCAATTCCAAAATGTCAAGGAGGATGGAGTCTCAAAAATATCTTCATGTTCTCAAAAGCATTTGTTGCAAAAAACATTTGGAATCTACTCCAAGGTCAAGGACTACGGGTGCTAGTCATAAAGGACAAATACCTAGCCCCAAACTCCATTGAAGACTAGGTAAGGACCCCCATCAAAAAATCACAAAATCCATTGATCATTTGGAAAGCAACTACTTTGGCTTTCCCCTTGATTGGGAAATGGTTGGTTTGGCATGTAGGAAAGGGACACAAGGTTCAGCTAGGATTAGATCCGTGGATTGGAAGCAAGGACTCTTACAAACTGCCAGCCCCCCTCATCTAAGAGCTCAGGTTCAAAGGGTACCATACTCTAAGGCATATAGCAAGGGGACCTTTGGCAAATAATTGACAACAACAATGACTCACTTGGAGGGAGTTGGATCTTAGGGAGGAATATGCAGAGACTTGAAATGCCTATACTGACAGTCTTAGAAAATGTTTTATCAATCTGAGTGTGTTATCACTCCAAGAAACCCTTTGTGGTTGCAGACCAAAGGTGCTTGGTAACTTAAGAAATAAATGTTTTTGTATTTGTAAAGGTGGATCAATGGGATAACTCAATTCAACTTATGGCATTCAGACATCAAAGTGATAAACAAATAGACAGTGCTCTCCAAGATTGGTTAAGCAGTAAGATAGCTTTAAGTGGATGAAGAAAAGATTGCTCATAAACCAGTG
>ML779048.1:840509-853216 GCA_009831015.1 Picea engelmannii
TTCCTTGAAGAAGGACATAACCACAAGAGGGATAAGTCCCATATGCAGTGATGATAAAGTAATAGGTTCACCATGTGATTTGAAGGAATGAGTAATGCCACCTTGCAAAACCCTCCTTTACCCTTGGTTGATTGGTTTGGGGTCCTTGTTGATTTATTAGGGGAAATGTTTTAAAGTTAAATAATTGTCACATGTTTAAATTTGGAATTTAAACATGTGACTTTTTTAATTGACTTATCTAGCCCTAACCTTGCCCTAAGTACTATTTAATAAACCCCCCCCCTCATACTTTCTAACACACATTTCATTCTTCTTGAGATAGCGTGGAGCCTCCTTCTCTGCTGTGGTCTGCGGCCTCTTGTTTTTGTGGGAGCTGTCCTCTTGTATTTTTCTGTGATTGCCTTTCCAGCCAGCCGCCTCCTTCTCTGCTGTGGTCTGCGACCTCCTTCCTTGATGATCACTTGATGTGTGCGGCCCTCCTGTTGTAGCTGTGGGGGACCTACTAGCTGCGGCCTCCCTTGTTGAAGGTGCCGCGTCCTCTTGACCTGTTTGTGCTATCAGTTGATGCAGCGTCCTCTCTACTTCCATTACCTGTTGGCTGCCGTGACCTTGCTGGAAATAACTCCTGGTTACTGCTGTGTACTAGCTGTTGTGTGTGTGGGTTAAATCTGCCGCTGTGTTAACTGCTGTTTGGGCAAGGTTAGGTGCATCCACTTCTGAGTTGGAAGAAGGTACAGGTGCGGCCCCTCTTCAGATCTGCTGTAAGTGTATCATCCCTTGTGTTGTCAGCTAGGTTTCAGCCTATGAGCAGTGTGTGGGTACCCCATCCTGAGTCTGCTGTGCGGCCCTCTAGCTAGGGTAGTTTTTGAGGGGGTACTGTTTGCCAAAGCCTTCAAATCTGCTCTGTTGAAACAAGGGTTTGCACACAGTCCTGTGTTTTCAGATCTGAGAATTTCTTGGGTAAGGGTTTTGCTGTGAGGGTTTGGGCCTCTTTTGTTTTGTGGTTTTATCCCTGTGGCCTTTGGGCTTGGTGGCAAGAAAAGTTCCTTCATTCTTTGGCATAGAGATCCACACTTGATCCATGAACTGAACCTTTGTCTGAGCATACAAACAGGATCTATACCTATTGTGTTTATTGTGTTTTCTTCAGAGGTAGGTTGCTGTACCAGGTATGCTTCCTACTTATCTCCCTTTGATTTGGATCTGATCTGATTACAGAATTGTTTAACATAGTAAGCCTTCTATAGATCTAAAGATATGTTTATTGTGAAGTGATTAGGCAGAGTTATAGATCTGAGATCTTTATTCAATCATATAGATCTACTATTGTATTCAGATCTGTTCTTTACTACTTTAGATCTGAGTTTGTATTTATGTGATCAGAAGTTGTTGCTGCTCTTCATAGATCTAAAGATATTTATGTTGTAGGCAGACTTATTGGATCTGATATCTGTGTTTGGCATATAGATTTATTGTATATCTCAGATCTGGTTACTGTTACATTAGATCTAAGTGTGGCTTCATATTAGAACAAAGTTCCTTGTATATGTGTATTGCAGTCCTTCACAGATTTACATGCTAGGTGTTCTATCTCTGTTTGAGTTACAGATTTAGTTACTTTAATTATTGAAATTTTAAAAAGAGACTACTGTTCTGCATTTTTACCCTAAATCTAACAGTTTGCACACCTAAGAGGAGGGATTTTTCCCATGATTTTTATCTGCTGTATGTCACTGAGATTGGGAACCTTTCTAGAAAGATTTTCTGGGTTTATTGATGGCTGAACTGGAGCACTTGATACGGAGCCTTCTCTCTGCCTTTTGGAGTTCTGATCATTGTTTCAGCACTTAGGGTAAGAGGATTTGTTCCATGATTGGAATTTGCTATTTCAAGAACTGCTAAACATTATCTTTAAACTACCTTTGACCTGCTTTTGTGGGATGTTTCATGCCCGGATTATGAACCTGATTTAGAGAGCATATTCCTGATTTTATGGAGGTTATTTTAGGCATGTTTTCTTGAGAATTTGTCCTTCATCTTTTGTATGTGCCGTGACAAGCTGGAATCAGCACCTAGCAGGAGGCTATTCTTAGCATTTTGCCAGTGTTTCCTATGGAGACTTTTATGGAGAAAACCCCTAATATGGAGGTTTATTTTTGGCTTGCTTTTATGGCTTTTGATGAGTCTACTCTGGGCCTGTTTTCTTCCTTTGCTTTGGCATGTCAACCAACAGCAAGAATGTGCCTTTATTACAGCAGAGAGGGCACATTATTTGGAGGCCTATTTCCAGATCTGATTTGTGCATATACACTAGCAGATAGGGCATCTTCTTTGGCCTCAAGTTTCTGTTTGTCATGGTGCTGAGTTTGCATGATAGGATGCTTCAGCATGAGGGTGGCAGCCTCTTGTGCTAATTCTGGTCTGTTCTAAATTTGACATGGATGAGCATGGAGGAGGGCACCCATCTCAGATAGACTTATCTTTTGCTTTCATGCTGTTTTCGACTTATGTTTAAGCAGGATATTGTTTGCATATGAGAAGCACTGATTTTAAAGCTAAATTTAGCCTTTGCTTATCTACTAAGGTTAGCTAATACCAGTAGTTGAGGCACATTTATGGAGGCTGACTTTAGCATGTTTTTGTGAGTTATAAACAGTACGTAGGGTGCTGGGTTTAGAGAGGGTCGTCTTTAGCCAGTTGGGCACCCCCTCTTTCACTGAGACAATCTAGGAATCTTTTTCAGCCCTTATCTTCAGCTATTTTTGGCAGTGAAAGACACCCTATATGAAGAGGTTTACCTGTCTGAATTCAGCAATTGGATGGGGTACAGAGTGCATGCTTTTACTACATTGGAAGGGAATCAGATTTAGCTTTTATGGGGAGCTCTACATCATAAAAAGGGCCCCAGAGAGGCAATCATCATCAGTTCTTTGCTCACATACTTCTTCCATCATTTACTTCCCTTTTCACTCCATGATTGTACCCTGAGGCGGCATTCGTATTATGTCCAAAGTTCTTAGCATTTTGTCACTGTAGATTTCTTATGGTTTCCGTGTATTGGGTGGGGCAAGGATTTTGAGGCAAGATTGTATCCCCCTTTTGGCATTTGAATTTTAGTTGATGATGTACTGAAATTCTTTCAGACACTGTACTTGCAGCTTTGAATGAATGAAGACAGATATTTGCCCAATCCTTTGACTTATGGCATATATGTGATGACTGAGAATTTCTTCTTATGATTGCTCTGATGTACCTTAGATACGAAATCTGAATTTGTGTTTGTAGGATTCGATTTCATTATTTCCGTGCATCCTTCTTCTCGTCTGATTGTCTTCTCTCCAACCCCCACTTTGGGGTATAACCAGTATCAGGTGGCCCTGTCATTATATAACCAGTAACAGGTGGCCATGTTCATGGCATCTTCAACATCTGAAGGGGATCTGTTCGTAATCTATGTTTTGGATCCATTCCTCATCCCTGAATTCCAGACTTATGGCTTCAGGGAGTGCTCCAGACACATCCATCTCTATGCAGATTCTTGCGTAAGATGTATACCTCCCTTTTAGGGTGGCTTCTAAGGTCTTCACATATTTCCCCAGTTTGTTTCCTATTGCTTCGAAAGTAGAGGGCAACCAGTAGTCTAAGGGTAAGGAATAAAATGTCAGCTAGACCGGCACCTTTTTGAAAGTCTCTTTTTCTAGGGAGAAATTTTTCTTCCATGGCTGCATATACAATCCCGCTGAAGCGTGGAAGTATGGACCTCCCTCAAAGACTCTATCCCTATCCGCCAGGTTCATGAATACTGCTGTGAAAAAGCCTTTCGAGCCCAAGTGGAGCTCCACTTCTCAGTTTGGCTTCCAGTGATATTTAATCCAGTTGCACAGTGTTCTTTATGTGGGCCACAAACCCATGAACTTAGAGATTAGTGCATGCGTCTTCATCTAGTCCCTGTAGAGTTGCGTTTGCGGATCCTCCTGTATCACCTTGGGTTTCATTGCTATTTTGGGTTTGCACGGGTTGCGCCCTTCTATCCCGTTGGGCTTCGCTATGTCTTGCGCCTCACTCTGAGTTTCCCTGGCGTCTTCTTCCATGCACTTGCTTTTGCCCTGGTTCCTTTCCTAACCTTTTTTTGGGTCTGATCCCGAGGTACTTGTCATTGGTGCCTTGAAAACTACACCTCTTGGCCCTTTCTCTCTGTCCACCACTACCTATTTGTATGAGGGGGTACCTGTTATCCCCCCCTTTGGTGCTCATGTTGTCCTCTGCTATGGCCGCGACTGCCAAACCCTAGCTTGCAGTTGCTTCAAACCCTAAGGGAGAAATCCTTCCTTAAATCCGAAGGGTCCACCCTTCTTCCTGAATTTGAACACTTACTAATTGTGTATTGGTTCATTTTTCTGATGTCGAAATGTCTGATAATTTCTCTATTAGGTCAATCATCGTTTCTTTGTCGACTAATGATGTTTTGCAATCTAGCTCTTCTTGTAAAGACTTCTTATCATGCTTAAGCTTGTTAATTTGTGTTAGTAAATCCTGATTATGTCATTTTAAACGTAAAAGTTCTTTCTTATCATCTGACTTATCGTCTTTATTTTTTTATTCTAGATTTTCTCCTTTCTTTCGTCCTTTAAGCTTTTAATTTATTCAAGTAACTTTTGATTAAGGTTCCTTAGGCAGGAGTTTTCTTCCACTTTTTCAATTAATTTCTCTTTGAGACCTTGATTTTCTTGTTCTGAATTTTTATTCTCTTGCTTCTTATCTTTTGACTTCATGATTTTTACTAGTAAATTTTGATTATGATTTTTTAATCATGATATTTTTTCATCTTGTTCTAGTAAGTCTTTGTTCATTTTTTGTTTTTTGGTTTTTTGTTCTTCAATTTGTGCGATGAATTCTCGATTATGCTCTTTGAAGTAAAAAATATATTTCTTTATTAACCCATTAAAATATTTCTCCTTCTCACTTTCAAACTATAATTTTCTATTGCTCTCTTTATAATGTCCTAGTTCGTCTTTTAATATTAGTGATTGCATTTGTGAGTTATCTTGATATTCTTCCATAATAAATGATTTCCCACAAATCGGACAGAAGCGATTGTGATTTTTAAAAGTTGTCATATACTCAAACTCAATTTCACAAAAAGGGCATTTAGTCCAAAATTTAGATTTATATATTGAATTCATTGTTCACGACTTCTTATTTTTCGATTATTCAATATATATCTCCTTTATATATAAAATAAACTTTTATACCCCTTGAGTTTCGTATACTTTATTAAATGCCACTTATGAATCTTTGATATTGTCGGTGTATACTTTATATTTTCCTTTGTAATAATACTTCGTCTTTAAAAATGTGCTCTTCTTCTATTTTGAACTTGTCCTTTTTATAACTTGAATAGGTATTTAAAACTCTTTTTATAAGTTTTTTACGACTTCTTAATATTTTTTTTTTCTTTACCTTCTACTTTATTACTTTCCTTTGAACCGTAATATAATAACTTAGGCTTCAATAATACTTTTGAACATAATTAAAGCAATTTGTCACCTTTTGAAAAAACTTTAATATGGTAATCCTTAATTGGGTGAATCGTTATCATTGAAAAAAACCTTAACATGGTAATTCTTTACCATTAAAAAAAAAAACCTTTGTTTATTCCCCAATCGTCCAATGCTCCCTTCTAATTAATCAGTGGCAGTGGTTACATTACAACTAACCTTCCAGCTTAATAGTTTTGTAACTCGTTATTTACTTTGAAGGGTGACGCCCGTTTTTTACGTGAAGGGTCGTGGCTTAAGAAAAAAATTGTGGCAATTTCAACTCTCGTTCATTGGTAACCGCACTATGCTTACTTCTAATAAGATACACTGCATGGATACAATAATGGTTGATGATTCTGGCAGCCCGATATGGCGGCTCTGTCTTCTATTACCATGTACCGGTGGCCAATTGATCAGTTGGTTGAAGTTTTCCCGACTTCTAAACAGATTTTTTACAATCTCACTCCACGATGATGGTGGTTTGTCCGTGGCACAACCCTCACGAATTTCTTCCTCTGTTATTACTTGTTCAGCGCCCACAGTTTTCGGTAATAATTTTGCTGCGATTTCTTCGATAATAATTGAACATAGGGCAGGGTTTGTATATGGTGACGTATCTATTGTTCTTAGGCCCTCAATCTTTATTTGGTTATTCAACCGATGCGCACCTTTTTTTTCTTCTTGATTCGTCCTTGCAGCGGAATGATTCTTTTTGAATGATTCTTTTTCAAGAGAATTTTTTAATTTAAATGGAAAAATGCCCTAACGTGGTCAAAGACTTGCAACAGAAAATTCTGCTAAACTGGGTGTGGCTAAAAGCCAAGTCACCAAGGGCAACGAAATTGACCAAAAGTCTACGGACCAAAGGCTAAAAACAGAGTCGCTATGATACCAATGTGATGAACTGATGTTGTTCATATAGAAAATATCCAATATAAATTGGATAGTACACAATAATCCATTAAGGATAGTAAATATATTTGAATAAGTATGAATAATATATGAGATGATTAAAGATACAATGATAATGTCATATATATATACAAATCCTAAAGGCACTTATAGCAACTATTTATGAAGGGATGTGTCCCTTAGTGTTCCTATTAGGGAAAATATCAGAAATTATCGGGAAACTTTAAATAATACAAAAATAATCATATTTTTTCAATTTTTTTAACATCTAAAGCAACATCAACATCAAACAAACACGTAGTCACATAAATATGAAAATAAATCTGCAATATAATATGTATAAGATGTAAGTGGTCCATCAAACATCGATACTAAAATATGATATATGTCCTGACTCCTGAGTCATAATTCCCGGTAGGATAATACAAAATCACATCAAAACAAATATAAATGTATCTCATAAGAATCTAGATACTACAAGCCTATAAGGCTAATCATGATGCACTAAGATATGAATGATTCCTTCTACCCCTTTTACGGCCAAAGATCACCATTGGCGCTTTTCCTCTAAAAGCAGTAGGTGGGCGTGTTGAGGTTGAGCCTGAGGTGGAAGGTGCAACTCCTGGGGATAAGGTGGAAGATGGAGTGGGATATCTTCCGCCTCTTCCCCTAGTAGGCAGTCTCTATCAACGTTGTGGCATTGGATCTGGAAAACCCTTGATGTCCTCCTGCTCCAAATTTGTCTCTCTTGTAAGTGGAACAACCTCTGATAACTCCTCCAAATCATCAACATTATGCTCCAACCACTCAAGTGTCTCATCCATGATAAGCCTCTCGGCCTCCACCCTCCACGGAATCGTGGTGTAAAGTGCATCCAATGAAATGCCATCCGTGTCGGGTACTTTGTTTATCTTCCTCATCCACAACCTGATATTGTAGTAGACATAGACCATGTCATTGAGGCGGTGGACATCTAACCTCTATGAGGGCCAATTTGTAGTTAGAGGATGATGCCCCATGGGCATAAATTAAAATTAATGAAATTATAAAAAATTAAAATTTTAATAACCTATTGCACTTCTTGGAGTGTATCTTTTCAAAGACACCCCAGTTGCACTCACACCCTAAAGAGTTGCAAGTTTGACTCAACATGTGAATGGCAAGTTTTTGCAACTCTAGGACTCTTCTACCATAATTTTTCCACCAAACATCTATAGCAAATAAATGGGAAGGAAAGACAACAAATTATATTTCCATTGAGTAACTCTATAAAAAATGTCAAATAGATAGAAAGGAAAGACATTGAAATTTGAAAGTTTGAAACAAATTTTACTTGTAGCTTGCCTAGCATCCTAGCGGTCATGTCTTGGATAGCCATATCATACCCAAATGTCCCAGCAATGATCTTATAGATCTCAATTTGTTTGGAAATCTCTAAGCATTCAGCAGAAGTCAACACCATCCTCTAAACACATTGGAAAAATCCATCCATAAACCCTCATACACATGCATAAAAGTATGTGGGTTTGAGGAAGAGTATGCGGGGTTGAGGTAGAGCCATGTTGCATGAATCAGACGATGGAGAGTGTTGTTCCATCGCTCATCAATCACAATCCATATCTCATCTCGTCTAGTGAATCCCTCTTCCCCCTTGTCATCATAGTATCGATAGATAGCTTCCTTGGTCCTATCCATGGACTCATACAAGTAGCCCATTGCGGGCTTCTCACCATCAACCAAGCCAAGAACCTTTACCAAAGGTTCACTGACAACACGCAACTCTTCTACTCCCCTCCAAAACCTCTCATGGTGTCTCACAAGTCGGGCTATGGCTTTCCCATCCACTTTAGTGCTATAGACACAAGACTTCCACTCATCTGACAGAAACATGCTTTGCAACTCCAACATAGATTGTAATGTTCCCAAGCCAATATGCCAGGAACATCACGGTTTTGGGTGTCTTTTTAAACTTTTACTGGTTGTGGCATTTCGTCAAACACTTTGTCGATTTACTTGTTTGTATGTGTTTACTTGCAGGTTGACCTCTTGATTTTGGCCTTAGGGTTTATGATGATGAAATTATATATGTGTTGCAGCAATACACAATAAGATACCGTAATGGAATATACCTCAACCATATGCAAAAGCAACAATATGATAGACAAGCCAAAACACCTCAGATCTGATTTTATTCATAAATAGAAGAACCTGATACAATGAAGATGTCGATCTGGAATGCTCAACAGATGGATCCAATAACACAATAGGAGCTTCTACAAAATGCTCCAAGAAGATACTATAAGCCTCCAAAGGTTGCATATACCATGAATACCAATACAAGAAAGTTCTTGGGCCGTATGATGTGTCAACCCCCAAGCTGGAAGATGCCACGCCCTGCTGGATCACTGAATAGCCTCAACAATTCGGCCCTGCTGCCAAAGACGTCCAATCCCTCCGATGAATATGCCAAACTGTAGATCGAGCAAATGCAAGAACAACCCAAGTGTTCAAATCTCCAAGATCCCTCTCAAACTCATGGATCTAGCCTCCCTCCAAGGAATGGTGTGCCCCCCTGGATACCTGAAACCCTAGATAATTCGGCCTAGCTGAAGAAGCTTCCAAAGGAGTCCAATGAAGATCCAAACTGTAAATCGGGATGTGTAGAGTCCCCTCCTGAAATATCAAACCGAAATACCAAGAAATGCTCCTCCAAATGTTGAATCCTCAAGTGGAGTTGCGCCCTCCTAAAAACTGTCAAACCCTACAATTTCGGCCCTGATGAAGGAGGCCTCCAAATGCCCTAAAACTCGCTAGAAAGATAGATCTAAACACTGCAAGTCACTGGGTGAAGTCTCAAGGTCAGATCTGAAGTATAATTCCTCCAAACTGAATAGATCTTAATCTCAAAAATGGCCTCCTTCTCTCCAATTCGTCCAATGCATCCAATAAATCAACTGGCTCATAAAAATCCTCCAGAATGCACTAGATCTAATGGCCAAGACCCTGCAATGAAAACCCAGGTGCTAGAATCTATCTAAGCCCTTCGAATCCCATGGAACGAACCTCCCTCAAAGAATGGTGCGCCCCCCTTGCTGGAAACCCCCAATGGTGCGCCCTCCTTCTCTTCATATGCATGTGGCTGGTGTAGAACCCTCCTGCACTGAATAGATCCGAACTAGAATGGTGTGGGAGAGTATTGCATCTCCGAGACCAAGCTTGGGACAAGCTAGGTGGAATCTTTCACCACTGAATCGTCCTCTAGGGTTTGTTAAGTCAAAACCCTCAAAACCCCCAAGGTATGGGTTCTCTAGCTAGAAACCAGATATCAAAATGATAAACATTCATGAATGAATGAATAGAGGCCCTTGCCTCTTATTTATACTTCTTGCATCCCCTTGTCTCTCCAAAGTGACTTTTCTTTTATTAATATTTAATTAATTAATTAAATCACTTTAATTAATTAATTAACCTTTTTACCTCTGAAAAACGCCTTATCTCTCCTTGTGGCTTCCCTAGCCACTGAAATTCACTTCTCACCATCCCATCC
Source organism: Picea engelmannii (assembly GCA_009831015.1). Taxonomy (NCBI): domain Eukaryota; kingdom Viridiplantae; phylum Streptophyta; class Pinopsida; order Pinales; family Pinaceae; genus Picea; species Picea engelmannii. The sequence continues at coordinate 850,509 of ML779048.1, forward strand.
TGTAGTGTTGCTCCTCCCGATTCCAATGAGCTATTACACTAAGAGGTTCCTCCAAGTAATGTGCCCAAAATGACCTCTTCAGTGAATTTAATTAACTTATAGCTCAAAATACTCACAATCATGGAAATCGTCGGAATGCAACGAAACCAAAGCCAACTTGTGCGGAATGAATCATAATGATGAAATGGGATGAGCGATGCAAGCCGGACCCAAAAATGTCTCTCAATAATCCATGTACTCGCTATAACCTCCATCTGGCTACTCTGGTCATCATAACCCCCTGTAATGTAGTGATGTCCCAAAGTGGGGACATTACATAGATTTATGGAGAGACTGAAGAGAAATGAAGCTAGTCGCAAAACGCGTGATAGCGAGGCAAACCAACTCTTTGTTCCATGTGAATTGTCTCATGAGTGTAAGAACATATGTAAGATTATATATATATATATATATATATATATATATATTGCAACACTCTGAGCCAACTCAACAATTTCCTTGGTCCAAGAAATTTTTCCCATGTCCTCTAGCATCAAATCAATGCAATGGGTAGCACAAGGAGTCCAATATAGGCTAAGATACCTCTTCGTGAGCAACTTTCCAGAAGCAACATAATTGACAGCATTGTCAATTGAAGGTCTGTCTGTTCCCTCCTCTGATAATTGAATGATCTTGGAAGGACCCTCCTCAATCTAGAATGTAAAAACTTCTTCATACTTGCATGGATACCATGTGATAAGGTTGATGCTTGGTTGATCAATATTGGGTAAAATTTGTAGCCCCTTCTGGCTCTACCATGGACTAGCTAACATAGAAGATTGATGTATCTGAATTTGCCCAGGGTATGTATCCTCTGATACCTCCTCCTCCAACTCATCAACATCATGCTCCAACCACTTAGGTGCCTCCTCCATTACAAGCCTCTTGGTCTCCACCCTCCACTGACTCGTGGTGTCAATCGCATCCAATGAAATGGCATCCATGTCAGGTACTTTGTCAATCTGCCTACCCACAGCCTAAGATTGTAGTAGACATAGACCATGTCATTGAGGCGGTGAACATCTAACCTATATGAGGACCATTTTGTAATTAGAGGATGATGTCCCAGGGCCATACATTAAATTAATGAAATATAAAAAATAAAAATAAAAATTTGAACATTTCTAACCTTTTGTACTTCTTGGAGTGTATTTTTTCAAAGACACTCGAATTGTGCTCACACCCTGTTGCCGTCCTTATACACACTTGCAGACGTGAGCTAAGTCCGGCTCACTTAGTGTGTCCTTGGAGGCACAATGCCTAGGTTCATAGCCCACGCTGTCACTTTGACCGAAACCTCTTTCGTCTAGGCTTACTCCTAGGGAAGCCAAGGGGGGTAGACCCTAGTTACTAGATAAGATTTAGCGTTTAAGTTCTAGGAGTTGATTTTAATTTGTTAAGGTTTAGGGGGAGTCTAACCTATGATGCAAAAGCAACAATGCAAGATGCAAGGTTAGTATGTTAGGCAAGCCCTTTCCCTAAGTAGACTAAGACTAGTGCCTAAGGTTGGGCAATGGGGTCTGTTATCGCACAGTTTGTAGACACAAGAAAGGCTAAAGACGTCCCCAGTAACCTGGGGTTTTGAAAGGGCAAAGGCTAACAGTACAAAGACAAATTTTCCCCCTTCACAAGTTACCACCAAAAGATAGTCTCGGCTAAACAACCAATAAAGATGAATAATAACCAAGTAGAGTCCCTGCCCGAGAACAAAACAACAACAAACTGATATATGCAGGTCTTGGTTAGTACTTTATGTATATTAATGACTATCTAATATTTAAATAAGCAATTATGGCAATAAATATTGACGAAGTCAATGTTTATTAATATAGCAATGCAAATAATATCACTTCCTCAATAAATACTAGAATGACATGGCACTCAATGTAACAAATCAACACACCATCTAATAAATGCCTTTAACTACCATTCAATTGCTTATAAAATGAAACGTTGTTGCATCAAGATGAAATAACCAAGGGTGACGTCAGCATTCTAGGGTTAGCAGGTTAGGGTTAGTGTAGTTAGGGTTTCAATTTTGAAAGAAGTTTGAGAGTTTTTGGAACAAATCACTTCAACGTTGGAGGCTTAGATCAGTGCCTTAGGGTTTAATGGAGTCAATAAGAAGGACGCAAGAGTTGAAGGAGGATGACTAAAGACTAGAGGGAATGGTTCTGAACTGCTGCAATAGCAGGGCTTCAGAGACAAAACCCTAGGGGAGAGAGGCTCACTCTGGTGTTGCTAAAGCAAGGCCTCGTGCTCTCTCCTCGTCCTTTAGATCAAATTGGCAAAACGGCTAGTTGAAGATAAAGCAAAGATAACCAAAGCATGAGGGTTTGAAGAGGCAAGGTGTTGCTAAAGCAAGGCCTTTTCAGCAAACCCTAGAATGGTACGGCCCTGGTGTAGAAGAACTAGGACAAGGACATCTCACTCTCTTTGGCTTCTGGATAGTACGGCTAGCTCAGGGAGAAGAAGAAAATGAGAGTGTAGCTATGGCTAGGCTCTCTCTTCCTTCTTCAATGGCTGAAATTTCTCTATCAGGGGACATGAGACAAGGACCAATTAAATGTGCTTGTCACCTAGGGTTTTGATTCAGCAAATTTATAAGTAATATGCAAGAAATTTAGACTACAACCATTCAATAAGAAGTTTTGCAGAGAAAACACTTA
>ML779048.1:865209-883607 GCA_009831015.1 Picea engelmannii
TTGACTTGACCTTTACTCTTTACCCTTCCTAAATCCAGATTGCCTTAGGGACGTCTCCCTTGGACTTGCCCTCCTGAATAGAAAGAGCTCCCCATCGAGGTGACAGTGGGTGGGGAAGCTCCTGTTACGCCGGTTTTAAGCCCCGACTCAAGCCCTTTGGACCTTTCCTACAAACCGTGCGATAACAAGAAGCTTGTTATGAAAGAGAACTAAAGCACAAAGCAAGAACAACTTGCCCAATGGAGAAAGAAGAAGCTCAAGTTATTCACCACTTATCTTATGTTTGTTTAAAGCATTAAAAGAAAGCACTAAGTATGAAAGAAAGCTTGAGAGATTTAGATGTATGCCTACTTATCAACTTTATCCAACAATTATTAACTTAAGTGTGTTGGACTAGAGCATGTAAACAAAATTGATCTTGAAAAGAGCCTATAACATGCAAATAGATCTAAGTGAGTTGATAATGCCCCAAGGGCTTAAGCTTAAAGATTAATGTGTGAGAGATCTAGATCTAGATGATTTTAACCATTAAAGCATAAATAGATCAAAAGCACATTAAAACCCTAGCCTCACAATTTGGGGTATTCCTCTCCCAAAGTGTAGGTAATTATTAAACTTTAGAAGATAACTTGGAAAGAAAGAGACCAAAAAAGAAAGAGGGGAAAGCAAGAGAGGCAAGCAACCACTACAATAAGCTCATTAACCCCACGTCCTAGCTTAGGAGAGTAATTTAGAGATAGAAAACTCAAAGCTAGATCTTACCCAAGCTCACACGTGGGAGGTAGGCCGTACCAATCCTCCTCCCAAGCTATGAGCTACTAAAATCAGCAAGAAGTGACTAGATGTATGCACAAGAAGCTAGAAAAAGTGAAGAGAAAGGTTGAGAATGTTATCCACTTGAAGAGAAGGGTCTTGGAGTGTTGTGTGGACGTTTTTGGGGTAGCATAACCCTCTCAACCAGATCTGAACCTGCAAAAACTAGCAAGGTATACTTGCTGGAAATGCTACACACAACAAGCAAAGATGAAGAAAAACTTCTAGTTTTGGTAGAAAATTTTCACATAGAAAAATTCATGAAGAAAGAAGATTTGGATGACCACTCTAAGATGTTAGCCTAGCTGAAATATGTATGAAAGTACAGCAAGAAAGAATGAGAAAAAATGATGAGAAAATGAGGAGTTTGAATGTGCTTTAAGGGAGGACTCGTCCTTGAGGCATTCCCAATAAAACCCTTGAAGCCAAACCTGCAAAAACTTAGCAAGATCTATGCATACCAAGATAATATGGTTGAATGTGCTAATAAGATGAAATACTTCCACCCTATCTACCAAACCCACATATATAGATCTACAAGAATACTTGTTGTTAGATCTACTCAAATAAAATAATTTACCCAAGATCTAGGCTATGCATAAATCAAATCAAACTATACAAGTTTACCTCACATGTAGCAAGAACAAAAATACTTGTTGCTCTTCCAATGATCCTCCAAAGTTTCTCCTTTATATTACTCAAGAAAGGGATCTTGGAGAAATACTTGCTCCAAAACCCTAAGAGCCAAAGAATGGAAGAAAGATGGAACAAGAGAGAGAGAGAGAGTGGAAAATCAAGTAGCATAACAATAGCTCAAGATATGGTAAAGAGGAAGTGAGGAGAGGGATCTATTTATACTTGGAGGGGCAAACCTACCTCTCTTGAATTAATGCAAAGTGTCCACCACCAAGCACAAGATGAGATCCCAAGGGTAGGGCGCACCATTTAGGGTTTGTGAGGTAGATCTAAGGTGTGGATGAGTGAGGGAGTGTTGGGATCACACAAAAAAGGTAGTTGGAGGCTAGGGGATGCGTGCCAAGAGAGAGGAGAGGCCCCAAATAATTTTTAAAAATTATTTTAGAATTTTCCCAAGCAAGGGGGGCATAACTTCTCTAGGAGGGCGCACCACTTGGGGGAGAAGGAAAGAAAGGAGGGCAATGAATGCTAGGAGGGGAGTGGAGGTGAGTTAAGGGGTGACGTGGGGGGTAAGGGAGAGCACACCAACCAAGGGAAGGGCTCCAAACCCAAGGGAAACCCAAGATATAACATTTCACTCACAAGGGGGGCATAACTTCCCTAGGAGGGCGTGAGGGTTGAGTGAGTGAGGGGGTGAGGGGTTTAGAAAAAGGTTAAAGAAGGTTAGGTTGGGTAGGTTTAGGCTTAGGAAACCTCTCTCAATCTTATTCCATCTTTACATCACACCTTTAGCTCATTATTACAATTTTTACATTTTTGCTATGTTTGGACTTAGCAATTAAAATTGTTGTTTTTGACTGACTGACACTCTGGGTGGACAAACCCATAGCAGAAGTTGTCCGACTGAGCTGAAACTTGGTCCATGGGTGTAGGGGGTCTCATTCCATTTCTTTTGAGCACAAATACCCCTATCAAAAGTCCAAGGACCTAGTTTTTACAATTTTTGCTCAAAAATAATTAAACCTCCAAACTTAGGGAAATTTAATTAAAAATTAATTAATTAAAAAAAACTAATCTAGACTCAAGGGAATTCCGCGAAAATTTCTAAGATGTCTTGCATGGTCATTTACATCATCCCTAAACAATAGTTACCAGAAGATGAGCCCATTAGAACGCCCTTCACCACTTTGGAGGAATTATTGCAAGTGTGAGGGAAAAACTCAAGGGAAATCAATACAGCTGAAAAGCCCAATTGATAACCTAAGGATAAAAAACCCTCGGTGAAAGGAACTCTCCCAATGAACCGATCCCAAGGTAACTGACCTAACTATGACTCATGCAGACCTATTACATTATTAACCCACGCAGGGGTGCGAAAATTCCAGTTACAAAAAGAAGTGTTGGGGCCAAAAATGCCCTGTAGAACCAAAATCTTCGACAAATGAGCATCTGATGATGCATCTCTTCATGGCACATGGAGTTGACCCCCTAGTTGGAGAGGCGGTCAACACACCCTAAAGCACTACAAGTTTGACTAAGCACCCGAATGGCAAGTTTTTGTAACTCTATGACTCTTTTGTCGAGCTCGCGTGGAAGAGGCACGAAGAAGCAGCCACAGAATAGACCACATCCGTCGGCATTGGTTGAGATCCGCGAAGGATGGGCAGTGAATCTAAAGTGTAGCCGCCAAGGAGCAAAGTGGATCGACCGATTGGATCGACGTCAGACAAGCCGAGAAGAAGGGCGCATGTTTAGTGTTACAAAGATAGTCATCGAATTGGGCTGAGGAAGTTGGAACCACCTCACTGGGTGGTCGAGCCGAGCTGCAAAGACCAGCCGCCAGCCAACAATCACGAGCCATAGTCGTCGACGGCCAAGACTTAGTCGTCGAATAGCAAGAGGCCACGCGGACTTCTTATTGAACAGTCGTCACAACAAGTGAGGTCGAGCGAAGCAAAGAGTTGAGCAGAGGTAAGGCAATAAACGGTGGAGGCACAGCAAGTCAAAGGTGAGAGAGGTTGCGCGCGTACAGAAAAGCAGTCGCAGAGGCAGCATGTGCAGCTAGGCACGGGCTGGGAGAGAATAAGTGGCCCGCGTAGAGAAGGCTTGAGCCGCCGAGGGGGCGTACAGGTCAGATTCGTCGGTCGGGGGGTCCGCACAGAACTAGCAGAGTTTGCGAGGTGTCAAAGAGGTCGGCCAGCCAAATAGAGCTGCTAGCAGGTTGCCAGTAGGGCACCCAAGTCACCTGCAGAGGCATGGAAGTTTTCGCGCAGCGACCGAAGTCCAGGCAAGTCCGGGAACACTTGGGAAACGGACAGACTACCCAAAATTTTCCAAGCAGTAGGTTGAGGTAGTTGAGCAAAGCCCAGAAAAGGGCCCGGGTAGCAATAGGAGACTGAGGGCAGCCTCGGGTAGGGGTCCGGGCAACGGGCAGTAGGACCGGGTAGCAAGTCCGGGAGGCCAAATTTGAGACGGTTGTCGAGATGGCAGTGTTGGATCATCTCACCGTATGACGGGAATGAGGTCGATGTTCCTTAGTGTTTCAGAGACGGACTCAAACTTGCATGTGGGCGATGGGGTCGACAGCATGCATGCAGTGAAGGGGGTTGGATGGATCAGATTCCAGCTAGAGTCAAGTGGTTCTCTGGAGGTGGCAGGAGTGATCTATGTCCCAGGGCTGAAGTTACTCTCAATATCATCCTTGGAGGACATGGGGTATGCAGTTATGTTAGAGGATGGATAGGTACCTAAGTTGCAGGAAACGGCCCCCTAGGTGTCGTACCAGTATCGAAATGCCGAAATGGGTACGAAACTCCACCGAAACGTCGTCGTTCGTACCGTATGGCGTTCCCCGATTTGGAAACGTCATACAGTATGTCCGACAGCGTTTCAATGGAGCTTCGACCTATATGACAACTATTTCGCTGGATTTTTTCTTGTTTGCAAGTCTAGCCAAGCGGCCAAGAGGGTCATGGGTCCCTTCAGTGGCAAAAAATACCCTCGTTAACCACTAATAAACATTTTAAATCTGTCCAAACATCATCACCATTTCACCCATCCTATCAATTAATGGTAATGTTAAATTCTTAAAGTAAACAGATGAAAATGAAAGATTATCTTTCATTTTCATCCTTTTACTTAAATTTTTAACATTGCCATTAATTGTTTCAGGATGTTTGAGAGTGGTTCCAACTTCATTGGACTTCATATGCAGAAAGTAGAATTTTAGGTCCTGTTCAAAATTCAGCAAACTTAATGGTTTTCGGGATTTCAAGATTGGCAGGATTACAACATTTCCACTGGATTGTATCATGTGTAAGGATATGGAACTAGCATTTAATCAAGAGCAAAAAGCTCTCTATGTACCTCGATGTCCATCGGCTAACATTTTTGGGGTTGATCCAAGTGTCCTCATGCAAGGCATTACACCTATAACTCTGTGTCACATGTCTTAGACATGGTTTTCTTTTTAAAATGTCATTTATGTGTATCATTATTTTTTCTTGCAAGATAATGTGTTATTTAATATATATATATATATATATATATATATATATATATATATATATATATATATATACGACGTTTCCATTTTTGGAGGGTCGCGTTTCCTGACATACCCGTTTCGAGAAACTTCCAGACGTTTCCCCGTTTCGTGCAACTTAGATAGGTACTCATATGTTCAGAGGGAGAAAATACCCAGGATGCAGCAATGAGGCTTGGCATCAAAGAGGGTATGTTGTATAGAGTGTTGGGACAACTTGTAGTGGGGTCCAAGGGTCTTCCAGTTCAGAGTGCAGTGGAGGTAGCAGAAGGGTCTTCTAGTTCAGAGGAAGCACCTATAGCAGCAACAGATTCGATGGGGTCGGAGATTGATCCAGGAGGAGGTTCTTCCAAAAGTACCTTCCTCGCTAAGAGGGAGTGTTAGCTTTTGGGGTAGCTCGGACAAGTACTTCCGCATTGGCGGTGCCTAGCGTGCGGAGGTGTCAGAGCGACACTCTTTATAGTGGCTTTTATGTAATGAGTAAAGTGACTTTTGTAAGGTTGAATGACTTAAGTGATTTAAGTCATCTCAACGAAAGATTAAGTCGTGACAGTTAGATCGTGAGATCCAAGATCTAATCTTGGCCATTGAGATCTAGGATTAGGGTTTTAGTCATTAGGGGATTATAAAAGCAGATCTAAGGAAAATGAGGGGCACACAATGAGTGCATAGGAGCAAGAGGGAGTCTTGCTCATGTACTTGTGTCTGAGTGGGCAAGGCTGAGGAAGTGTGAAGAGCAGCAAGAGAGATAACAGCCAAGTGGGCTAAGCTATATGTTGCAGCATTGTATTCCTCTGATGGGCCATTATCCCGAGACGGGAGCCCAAGATTTTTAGCAATAAAATCAAACTCATAATTGGTTTTCCCGAAAGGGTTTTTCCAGGGGTGTTTACCCGAATCTCGTGTGCAAATGTGTTTGGCTTTTGTTTTATGCTTCCGCTTATATTTTCGTGGAGTAACATAGCCGTGCTTTAATTTAGTAAATTTGTTTTGCTCGGAATTCACTGTCATGTGCTAGGTTCTGGAATTTCAACAGTTAGTGCCCTAAGATATTGGGTTGAGCACTACGGTTGGACCTCGCACGTATGTCAAAGAGCTATAACACCTGACACCCCCTTGTCTCCAGGACCCAGTAACCTTTTTCGGTGAGCTCACCCATGAAAGGTACCTATAAAGTTTAAACCACCTCATACTTCTTCGGACAACATGAACACCCAAGAAAATTGGACTCCGTGGATGAATAACATAAGAAAATTCAAGCAAGTTAGACTCTGTGGATGAATAACATAAGAAAATTCAAGATGACATAGTTGGGTTCGATGCAAAGTTGGATACGAAGCTGGATGAAAAGTTGAATAACTTTGAACAGAGATTGATTGAAAGGTTGATGGGTATGCCAACTCCGAGTATACCAGACGAAAACCGTTGGCCTGCTTCGCGCATTGAGCCACACCAGGAAGAAACTTCTAACTATGATTATTTAGCCACCCACAACCCTCGTCAAGTCCGCACAACAATAGATCGATGGATAATAACATATGGTATTGTTCTCCTAAGGTGGACTTGAACAAGTTTGATGGTTCTGACCCGTCACGATGGGTCACCCAAATGGAACATTACTTTGCCCTCCAGGACATCACTGATGACATGATGAAACTCGGAGTTGGGGTATTGTATCTAGATCCAGAACAATGGCAATGGTGGGAGTGGCATAAAAAAGCATATGCAGGATATATCGCTTGGAGACAGTTCGTTAAAGATGTCTATGCACGTTTTGAGAAAGATACCCACTATTTGGGGTGGCTTACCAGGTTACACCAAACAAGCTCAGTCATAGATTTGATGGCAGCCTTTGAGCATTTAGCTATCCGTACAGAGAACTTAACAGATTCTTTCTCTAAAGAATGTTCCATTAGTGGCCTCAAGGAAGAGATCTAAGCACAAGTTAGAATGCAATGTATCGCTACGTGGTTGGAAGCCACACAAAGGGCCCTAGAAGTGGAGACTATGATCAATGCACAAACAAAAAAACCAACCTTCATTCCCCACACTTGTCCTCCCCGAGGTACTTTCCCGAGCACAATTCCTACTCATCCCTTGAAAGTACAAAGGTTATCTCTAGCGGAAATGACAAATCGCCAGAGACGAGGACTTTTCTATAATTGTGATGAAAAATATGCTCTAGGTCATCAGTGTAAAGAATAGAAATTGTTCCAAATTGATATGACCACTAACGCCCTGGCCGAAAACATAAGTATCAACAAGACACCAAAGTTACAAGTGTAAGACACCAACACTCAAAATCAGGTGGATAGATAACCTTCATTCTCTCATGAAGAACCACTTATCTCCCTGCATGCATTATCAAGCATTTCAACTCCACAAACCTTGTAACTCATGGGTTACATCAAACACTAGAAAGTCATATTCCTAGTTGATAGTCGCAGTACTCACAATTTCATTCACAAAGGGTGGCAGAAGAAACCCATTGTTATGTACACCCGATGCCCAACTTTCAAATCATGATCACCAAATGGAGGTATGATGAAATGTGGGGGAAGATGTGAAAATGTGAGACTCTAGATGGGAGAGTATCAGCTCAAAACCCATCTATTTTCCATCGATATGGGTGGGTGTGATATAGTATTGGGTGCAGAATGGCTACGTACATTGGGACCAGTCCCCATGGATTTCAAAGAACTCTATATAAATTTCACTAAAGAGGATCATGTACACACCTTTTGAGGGCTTCAAGTAGGCTCTCCTGAAATAGTCAGCTCTCATCATGTGGGAGAAGTTATTAAAGAAGGATCACTCTGGCATTATTACACAATTCAATGCCATACAGGTTATGGATAACCCAACACAAGAAATCCACCCATACTTGCAGCTAATCCTTGACAAACATCATCAAGTCCTCGAGACACCAAAGAGTTTACCCCCTTCTCGAGGAGAGAATGACCATGCCATTCCCCTTATTCCAAGAAGTCAACCACCAAATGTATGTCCTTATCGCCACCCTTTTGCACAAAAGAATGGAATAGAAAAGATCATTCACAAGCTATTGGAAGCGGGGGTCATTCGTCCTAGTACAAGCCCTTACTCATCACTAGTAGTCATGGTATTAAAGAAGGAAGGCACTTGGCACATGTGCCTTGATTTTCGAGCTGTCAATAAGTTGACAATAAAGGACAAATTTCCCATCCCTATTGTTGATGATCTCCTTGATGAACTTCATGGAGCAAAGTTTTTCACTAAGCTTGATCTACGTTCTGGATACCATCAAACCAAGATGAAAGAGGCAGACATCCCAAAGACGACCTTAGGACATGCGAAGGTCATTATGAGTTTCTAGTGATGCCTTTTGGCCTTTGTAATGCTCCATCCACGTTCCAAAGTCTCATGAACAAGATTTTCAAACCCTTTCTACACAATTGTGTGCTAGTATTCTTCAATGATATCTTGATCTACAGTAAAACATGGGAATCGCACATATAGCATGTTGATAAGTCCTTGCAACTCTTGAGAGGCAACCAATTATCTGTGAAGCGCTCCAAATATGATTTTGGGGCTCATGAGGTTGAACATTTGGGTCACATTGTAAGTCAAGAGGGTGTACGAGTTGATCCCAAGAAAGTGGCAGCTATGCAAGATTGGCCCCATCCCAAAACACTAAAGAGCTTGAGGGGCTTCTTAGGACTTACAGGCTACTACAGGAAATTTGTGAAAAATTATAACAAAATTGCAACTCCCCTAATGTCACTCTGTAAAAAGGAATGCCTTTTCTTGGGGTGAGGTAGTAGCAAAGGCCTTCATTGCTTTAAAGAATGCCATGTGTACTACTCCAGCATTAGCAGTACTCGACTTTAATAAGACTTTTTTCTTGGACTATGATCCTTCAGGGAGAGGTATTGGAGCAGTATTAATGCAAGAAGGACGCCCCTTGGGATTCACCAGTAAACGATTGTGGGACCGCAATTTGGGAAAACCCACATATGAGAAGGAAATGATGGCTATCCTTCATGCATTAGAGACTTGGCGCCCATACCTCATAGGGAAGCGTTTTTAGATCAATACTGACCATCATAGTTGAAGTACTTCCTTAACAACGATTATCTTCACCAGAGCAACATAAATGGGTCACCAAAATGTTGGGGTATGATTATAAGATCATATATAACAAGGTTAAAGAGAATGTTGTGGTTGATGCTTTATCCAAAGAATTTGAGGAGGATGGGTCGCTCTTTGCTATATCATTACCAAGCTTGGGATGGCTCGAGGAGGCCCACAAGGAATGGCTAGCAAATGATACTTTAAGGCAACTTATCCAAAGGCTTCACGTAGATCACAACCCACCTAAAAGTTATGTTAATGTTTAAGCCATTATTATAGTTCTTTGCATTTCAATAGATAACAACAGCATAAGACAAGATCACTGAGAAATACACAATCACAAGAGACACATCATTTATCCTAGGAAACCTTCGTGGGGCAGAAAACCGAGCAAAACTTCCTTAATATAGATAGCCAATACAATGCCAAGAGATAACTCAAACAAGTATAGAAAGTCCTCTCCCAAAGATGCGCCTCTCTCTCTCTCTTCTCCAACTGCAGCTCCGAAACTTGTCTCTCAATGAACAAGTGAGTGTGTGTCTAAGTGAGGCGCTAGCCTCCTTATTTATACAAGATTGGCACGTGTGGAAGTGTCCCTTCACTGGCAGGGCCGACTTCTTCTCCTGGGTGGTTATAACCACCTTTATTATATTCCGGGGCCACTTTGATATATTCTGGGGCCGACTTCTTCTTTTGCCTATTACAATTATATTATGACCAATCCGCAAAAGGGGATTTGGTCCTTTTACAATTGCCGACATGATCAATCCACAATGGAGATTGATCCAATGAATAATATATCAAATAATAATAAGAATACACTTTGCAGTTACATTATTTCAACACTCCCCCTTAACAAGAAGGGTATTCTACAGCAGCATCAGACGAGAGAGAGGCCTCTATCATCAACAGCATCAGGAGGACAGCATCATCAATATCATCTTGGAACACTGACTGGCGTATCTATAAATCATCGGAAGTTTTCTTCATCGGCAGCATCGTCGTTCTCAAAGGAATGCAATCATCATCCGCATCAATATGTATTAGTATAAAACTAATACATCATCATCACAGCACGAGGCTGGCTCATCATAATACAAGACTGGCTTTACGTCACAGCTGTTAAGCTGAAAGCTTAGTACTCATCTTACTTTACGTCACAGCAATCAAGTTGGAAGCAAGATACTAAACTGCCTTTACGTCACAGCTTCTCAAGCTGGAAGCACAGTACTAGTCTCATCTCAACGTCTTGCTTTATGTCACAGCACTCAAGCTGGAAGCAAGATACTAGACTAGCTTTACGTCACAGCTATCAAGCTGGAAGCACAGTACTAGTCTCATCTCAACGTCTTGCTTTACGTCACAGCACTCAAGCTGGAAGCAAGATACTAGACTGGCTTTACGTCACAGCTATCAAGCTAAAAGCACAGTACTAGTCTCATCACATCTTCTTGCTTTACGTCACAACCATCAGGTTGGAAGCAAGATACTGGACTGGCTTTACGTCACAGTTGTCAAGTCGAAAGCATGGTACTAGTCTCATCACATCTTCTTGCTTTACATCACAACCATCAGATTGGAAGCAAGATATTAGATTGGCTTTACGTCACAGCTGTGAAGCCGGAAGCACAGTACTAGTCTCATCACATCTTCTTGCTTTACGTCACAGCAATGAGGCTAGAAGTAAGAGATGTCTCATCACAGCAACTACTCCCCCTTTCGAGGAAGGTCCTTTCAGACTATTCCAAGCTTATCTCGAAAGTGCTCAAACTTTACACGAGATAGAGGCTTGGTCAACACATCAGCAACCTGTTCATCCGTGCTAACGTACTGGAGCTTTATGGCTCCTCTCTGCACCATGTCACGGATGTAATGATGATGAATCTCTATGTGCTTCGACCTTTCATGGAATACAGGATTCTCTGTCATCTTTATGCAGCTCTGGTTGTCACATAGGATCGTGGTTGCTTCCATCTCTAGGTCAAATAGGTTGGTCAGCAACTTTCGAAGCCATATAGCTTCGCAGCTGGCAAAACATACAGCAATGTGTTCTGCTTCCGCTATGCTGAGAGCAATGCTGGATTGCTTCCTACTCTGCCATGAGATCATGGTTGATCCCAAACTGAAACAGCATCCTGAAGTGCTTTTCCTGTCAGAAACACTTCATGCCCAATCTAAATCAGTGTACCCACTCAAAGTGAAATCATGATCTCCATCATAATTGAGACCACAATCTAATGTATCCTTAAGGTACCTCTTCACATGTTTTGCAGCCACAAGGTGAACATGTCTGGGTTCTACCAGAAACTGACACAAGGTGTTCACAGCAAAACAAATATCCGGTCTGGTGTTCGTCAGGTACATCAGCGATCCAATAATCTGTCTATACAGTGTGGCATCAATCAATTCTGACGAAGTGTCGACCAGTAGCTTCAGCTTCGTTTCCATGGGTGTAGTCATGGGCTTGCACTCTAACATGTCGAATCTTTTCAAGATTTCGACTGCATACTTCCCTTGGTTAAGGAAGATCCTCTCTGGACTCTGCCATACCTCAAGACCTAAGAAATAGTGCATTAGGCCAAGGTCTTTCATCTCAAATTCTGAAGCGAGTCTCTTCTTACATTCAGTGATGAGATTTTCTTCTCCAGTTAAGAATAAGTCATCCACATACAGTAATAGTATTACTGGCTCATCGTTCATAACCTTGAAGTAGAGGTTGGAATCTGCTTTACTCTTGGTAAAGCCCAAGCTCATCAGAAAGCTATCTATCCGTCCATACCAAGCTCTAGGAGCTTGCTTCAATCCGAACAAGGCTTTCTTCAACTTGCAGACATGAGACTTCCTGTCTTCAACTTCAAATCCTTGAGGTTGCTTTATATACACTTCCTCTTCGATAACACCATTTAGGAAAGTTGTCTTTACGTCCATCTGGTGTAACTTCCACTTCATCTTAGCTGCAAGGGCTATGATGGTTCTGATCGAAGTGTATCTAGCTACAGGAGAGAATGTCTCTTCATAGTCAATGCCTTCTTTTTGAGAAAAGCCACGAGCTACAAATCTTGCTTTATACTTCTCAATACTTCCATCAACAGCATGTTTTATTTTGAAGAGCCATCTGGACAATACCACACCCTTGCTATTTGGTCTGGGAACTATTTCCCATACATCGTTCTTTATTATGGATTAGTATTCTTCTGTCATGGCATCTGCCCATTCTTTCTTCTGAATGGCTTCTTCAAAGCAGGTAGGCTCATTTTCTAGGAGATCACACATCAAAGCCATATAACTGGAGAATGGCTTAGGTTTCTTCACATGTCTCGTGGTTCCTTCAGGAACACCATATTTCTCTCCATCTTGAATAAGCTCTCTAGCCCAAGCTGGCTTTCTTTTATGGGAGATTGTCATCTGAGGAGGTTTTTGAAACTCTATTACGTCATGATCTTCTAGAATTTCCTCATCAGGGGAAGTTACGACTTCCTTTACTGGTTCAGCAACTCTGGGAACCTCTCTCACTGATTCTGCAACTCTGGGGATTACGGATTCCTCTTCATATACCTCTTCAAGCTGGCATTTTCTCGATTTCTTGAGCACTGCATCTTCATCAAAGGTCACATCCCTGTTGATCTCAATGTGGCGGTGACCTGGTATATAGATCCTGAAGGCCTTGGAGACCTCACAGTATCCCACAAATATTCCCTTCTTTCCTGAGGGTTCCAGCTTGTTTCTTTTCTCTTTCGTTATATGTATAAATATTGGGCAGCCAAATATTTTGAGATGGCTTACCTCTAGCTTCTTTCCAATGAACATCTCTTCCGGGGTCTTGAACCCAAGTGCACTATGGGACAATCGATTTTGCACATATACGGTTGTCATTGTTGCTTTTGCCCATAAGCACATAGGAAGATCTTGATTGTGGATCATGGTCTTCACGGCTTCCATTATCGTTCTGTTCTTTCTTTCAGCCACACCATTTTGTTGAGGATTATAGGGAGTAGTGAGTTCCCTCTTGATCCCAACATGTTTGCAGAAGTTCACGAACTCTTTTGAGGTGTATTCTCCTCCATTATCTAACCTGAGTATCTTGATCTTTCTTTCAGAAAGATTCTCTATCAAGGTTTTGAATTCCTTGAATTTGTTGAACACTTCATCTTTAGATTTGAAGAGATACAACCAAGTCTTATGAGAATAATCATCAATAAATGAGACATAATATACATACCCACTAATGGAGGACGATGGCATTGAGCCACACACATCTGAATGAATGAGTTCTAGGACTCCTTCTGCTTTGTTGTCTCTCTTCGAAAAAGGGTTCTTGATGTTCTTCCCTTGTGCACATCCATTGCATACACCTTCATGGTCAACCTTGAGTTCTGATAAACCTGTGACCGCTTTGCATATGTATGGTAGCGCCTTGTAGTTAATGTGAGCTAATCTTCTATGCCAAAGTTCACATGGATTCTCAATGGAGTGGGTCATGGCAGCTTCTGAGTGACCCTTTAGCTTATACAAGCCACCTTCTTCTTTTCCAATGATGATTGCTTCTTTTAAGGTTTCTCCTTTAGCACGTTGCCTTCTGCAACCTTCACTATAGCTTCCTCAGGGTTATTACCTGTGACCTAGAACAAGGTCAACAAAACAACAAGCAAGAATAATATCCTTTTGATAATATAAAGCAATAGCACAAACAATCATCTCAGTAGCTCCTTTAGAGCTATCACTTATAATTTGTCTGAAGCAAAGATTAAAGGTAAGGAATACAATACGAAATGAGGTCAACACTCTCATAGTGTTGTGATCAAACATTCCTTCATGGCAACCTGGAACTAACACACGAGATTTTTCCTAGAGGAGGTGTTAGTTGTATCAGACAAATGACTACGTTAAGCATTTACCTCTATATGCTCACATGCTATCAAGTATGATGTTTTACAAAGACTGTTATCTCAACTATAGTCATCAACTTGTCATGTGTACCTTTGAATCTTATTAACTTGATTAATCGAACCTGGAGCCTTGTCCTCAAGAATGAGTGCTTGCTTTTCTTCCAAGTCTCCTTCACTCAAGTAACGAGTGCTTTCTTCAACCTGTCTTTTGTACTGAGACAATACGCTATCTTGACAGAAGGTTGGATTACAGGATAAGCTCTATGATCTCAACTTTAATCCATCTAATACCTTGACTCAGAAAAGGTTAGAATGATGGTCATAGCTACAACATGCAACATTGATCAATATAACAAATGGATGCATATCAGAATAATCACACCTGGGTTGCATCATTCCTTTAAATGTGTTGGATCTTGAGATCCTTTTGGATCTATGGCAAGAGATCCCTTCTCCTGCAAATACTCTTTAAAGTTTAACCATTTAAACATATGTGAGTACATACCTCTGATGGCATTTGCAGGTAGTGGCATCATCTGGTAGCAGCGGTAATCATTACCAACTCTTAAAAACTTCAAGGGTGATTTGCAACTGGTACTACCGCTGCAACTGCAGTTGATACTGCAACTGCAACTGCAACTTAGGGTTTTATGAGGAAACCCTAATTTCTCAAACTTCAAATTTTGAAATTCTGATCCAGGGGATAGATGCGCTGAGCTGAGGCGAGTAAGCTGGTGCAATCAGATTTCTAAAAATCCAACTTTTACCCCTCAAACTTGATTTGCAGATTTCTGGACTGGTGCTTCTGGTTTTCTGGTACTTCTGGTACTCTGATTTTCTGGTTTTCTGGTACTTTGTAAAACTAGGGTTTCACTTTCCGAGAGATCTAGCCACAGAAAAGGTGCGCTGAAGGTGCCAAAATGATCCTTGGGGGACGGCGCACTTTTCTAGATGGTTTTAGGGTTGAAATACCTCTCCAACAAAAAACCCTAATTTGCATGTACGGCAACAATGACGTTTTTCACTTTTCTCTTGTGAAAGATGCTCTCTTCAGCTTGGCTCTGAAACCATGTTAATGTTTAAGCCATTATTATAGTTCTTTGCATTTCAATAGATAACAATAGCATAAGACAAGATCACTGAGAAATACACAATCACAAGAGACACATCATTTATCCTGGGAAACCCTCATGGGGCAGAAAACCCAACAAAACTTCCTTAATATAGATAGTCAATACAATGCCAAGAGATAACTCAAACAAGTACAAAAAGTCCTCTCCCAAAGATGTGCCTCTCTCTCTCTCTCTCTTCTCCAACTGCAGCTCCGAAACTTGTCTCTCAATGAACAAGTGAGTGTGTGTCTAAGTGAGGCGCTAGCCTCCTTATTTATACAAGACTGGCACGTGTGGGAGTGTCCTTTCACTGGCAGGGCTGACTTCTTCTTTTGCCTATTACAATTATATTATGACCAATCCGCAAAAGGGGATTTGGTCCTTCTACAATAGCCGACATGATCAATCCACAATGGGGATTGATCCAATGAATAATATATCAAATAATAATAAGAATACACTTTGCAGTTACATTATTTCAAAAAGTTATACATGGCAATAAGATACATTGCGGTATGAAGGGCGCATTGTTCTGGCAAAGGATTCGGCCCTAAAACAACAAGTCTTAAAGGAGCTACATTCATCATCGATAGCCAATCACTCTAGCTTCCAGAAAACCTATGAAAGGACTAAGTGTTCATTCTTCTAGGATGGCATGAAACCAGATATCCAAGACTTCATAACATCCCGTGACACTTGCTAAAGAAACAAGGGAGAGACAGTGAATATACCAGGGGCATTGCAACCATTACCAATTCCAACACAGATTTGGACAAACATTGTAATGGACTTTATAGTGGGACTCCCAAAAGAAAACAACAAATCAATCATCATGGTGGTTGTTGACCACCTTTCAAAAGCTACTCGTTTTTATGCCCTAGCTCATCCTTTCACTCCTTTCTCAGTGGCCCAAGCCTTCATGGATCAGATCTTTAAGCTACATGGTATGCCCACTTCCATTGTCTCAAATCAAGACCCCACATTTGTTAAAATATTGGATGTGCTCGTTTTAACCATAGACAATATCACTATTGTCACCCAACCATAGGCACGCAGCCACCCCCGAGCACCTTAACCTTTGCTAGATAGAATGATTCCGGAAATCCACACTAGAACCAATAGATAAACCCTAGTTGCAACAGTAGCACAAGATGGAACCAGAAAACACCATCCAACTGCAGCAACATCACAAGACAAGGAGAGCACACCTTCTCAAAGGGCAGTGCATAAGAGGGAGAGTCTCCACAACCACAGAACAATAACAATACTCAACTGCAGCAGTTGCAGTTGCACTTCTTCCCAAGAATACCACTAAGAATACCACCAAGAATATCACCAAGAATACCACCAAGAGATACTAAAGGTAGGGTGCATATCTTAGGCTAGATAGCGCTAGAGAGAGAGACCAAGAATCACACCAAAAGACGCACCATCCTTTCTTGCAACTGCAGCTCCAAACTTGCGCTATACCTTTCTGAGAGAGTGAGTGAAGTGTGTGTACAAATGAGCTAAAGCACCTCCTATTTATAGTGGTTCTTGTCACCTATCAAGGCCGACTTGTCTTCCTGGAAGATAATACATTTATATTATTCATTCTACTGAGCCAACTTGTCTTCTAGGGTTTTTACACATCTATTTAGGGTTTCTCTTGCTTCTGGAATATTCTATTCTAGCCAAAGATTACACATGGAGGTTAATACCTCCCGCAACTACCATAACATCAACACTCCCTCCTAGCTAGGGAGGTATTAATTATAATGGTCTCAAACACATCCATCCATTTCACATGGTATGGGCAAGGCTCACATAGTCTTGCAAGCCATTCTACAGGTAGCATCATCGTAGCCACATAGGCTATCTCATGATCATGCAGATCAAGTCACAAGCATCATCATCGCTATCCATCTAGCTGGCAATCACCTCCAACACTATTGGTTGGCACAACAGCCTAGGAAACACCTTCAACACTACTGGTAGTCTCCATGGAAATCAGGTAGTAGTACACAGTTACTACAATGCCATCCAATAGATCACAACAATGTCAATCCATCGTAGTACACAACTGTTATCCAGTGGTACACAACCACTCCTAGTAGCTCACAACTACTATCTAGTGACACAGCTACTACCAGTGGAACACATCCATCACAGTAGTACATAGCTATTGTCCAGAGACACATAGTCTCCACTGTAATCAACTAATAGCTACACAAGCTATCACCATGCAATACAACAATCTCTTGACATCAAATCATATCATCGTTTGCATCATCTCTCGAGGCCATACTCCATCTGAGTAATCGGGCATGATGTTGAATAAGTCATGTGCTGCACTTGGCGCACTGAACAGAGTGTCTCGCATAAGTCACTCACTCAACAGAGTGATATAGGGATCATTATTCCTATCCTGGTCACTACCTGTGACACAGGAAGAATGATTGTCCCAACAGATGTTGAAAGCCACACAATCGGCAACAAGGACCATTCTTCTAATCCCGTCCTAGAAGAATGCCAGTCCTCCCAGATGCTGAAAGCCATGCCATGGGCTAAAAGGACCATTCTTCCACTCTGATCACTACTGTGAACTCAGAAAGAATGATTGTCCTGGACCATTTTCCCCCCCTCTGGCCACTACTGTGAACTCAGGGAAAATGTATGTCTTGTATCAATCTCCCCACTCTGGTCACCATTGTGAACTCAAGGAGACGGACCATTCTACCTATCTGGGCAAAGCCCTAAGAGAATAGTTGTCCTGGACCATTCTACCTATCCGAGAAATGCCCCAGGACAATAGTTGTCAATGGTACATCAGCAATATGTCAACCTCGACCATTCTCCACAGGCAGAATGCCGGTCCATCGGCAATTTGTTATGCCTGGACCATTCTCCACCTGGAAAATGTCTGTCCACTAGCACATTGACTATCCATGATGCCATATATCCTATGTTGCACGGGGACCCGTCCCCCCCCAAAAAACCTGCGTACCCACCGTTCCCGCGTAACGGGGACTTGGGGACCCTTAGGAAACTTACCCAAATTGTTGGGGACTTCATTGGGGACTCGGGGACTTGTTGGCCGTCCCCAAGACGTTCCCAACAGATTTCAGGGACGTTACGAATAGATTTCAAGGATGTTCTAGGCAGATTTCAAGGATTTTTTTGGGCAGATTTTGGGGATATTCAGGGCATATATCTTCAGTCTTGACAATCATGGAAATTGATGATTGGACAATAAGATCATTTTTCCCCTCCATTATTTTTGTATTGCATTGAATCTAAATTTGTTGTAAAAGT
>ML779048.1:909908-926568 GCA_009831015.1 Picea engelmannii
GGCACGTGTGAAAGGGTTTCACTGGCAGGGCCGACCTCTCACTCTAGGTGGGTAAACCCACCTTTAATTTAATTATGGGTCTCAATAATAACTGTTGGGGCCAACTTCTTATTCTGCCTATTACAATTGTCCGATGACCAATCCGCAAAAGGGGATTTGATCCTAATACAATTACCGACATGATTAATCCACAATGGGGATTAATCCTATGAATAAAATAACAATAATAATAAGAATACTCTTTGTAGTTACATTATTTTAACACTTTTCTTCATGATATATAAGTGTTTTTCTTGCAAAACTTCGTAATTGAATGGTTGTAGGTTTACATTCTTGCATTTACTTATAAAATTGCTGATTTTAAAACCCTAGGTAACAAGCACACAAGTAGGTCCTTGTTTCATGTCCCCTTAAAGAGAAATTTTCCAGCCATTGAAGAAGAGAGATTGAGCCTAGCCTTTGCTACACTCATCTTGCTTCTTCCCTTAAGCTAGCTTTGATTTTAAAGGTTGAAAAGGGGGTGACGTCCTAGGCCTAGGTTATCTACACCTAGGACCGCCATCTTCTAGGGTTTGAAAGCCTTGCCATTGCAACACTTTCTCTCACCTCATCCTCTAGTTTGATTTATCATTTATGCTAGCCGTTTTGCCAAGTTGACCTAAAGGAGGAAAGAGCACGAGGCCTTGCTTAAGCAACACCGGAGTGGGCCTCTTTCCCCTAGGGTTTTGATTCTAGGGCCCTGGCATTGCAACACTCTAGAACCCTTCCCTCTTGTCTTTAGTCTTCATCCTTTCAAAACCTTGTGCCCTCTTCTTGTTTGACTCCATCTACCCTTAGGCACTGATCTTAGACACACAACGTTGAAGTGAAAGTGCTCAACACAACTCTCAAAACTTTAAATTTTGAAACCCTAACTAGGCTGACGTCACACTAGGTTATTCCATCTTGATGCAGCATTTGTCTTCTATAAGCAATTGGATGATGATCTAAAGCATTTATTAAGTAAAGTGTTGGTTGGATACATTGTTAGCTTTATCATCCCAATAGTTATTGATGAATTGGTGCTTTTTTCATAGCTGATTGACAAAACGTTGACCTCATTGATACCTATTGTTTTACATTGCCTATTTATTGATATCAGATAGTCATATGAAGTACTAACCCATTGAGTTATAGCCTGCATATATATTGTATTATTGTTGTCTTGTTCCGGGCAGGTGCTTTCATTTGGGCATACACTTCTGTATTGGCTGATTAGCCGGACTGTCTGATCTTGGTGGTAATCTGTGAGGAGGAACTTCATCCCTTACCTTTATATCTTTGCCTCTTCAAAACCCCAGGTTACCGGGGACGTCTCCCCTGGGCTAACCTCCCTGAATAGAAAGAACCTCCCCATTGTGGTGACATTGGGTGGGGAAGGTTCCTGTTACACCAGTTTGGCCTCTATCCCTTAGCCTTTAGCCTAAGCTACAAACTGTGCGATAACAGGCTATACGACCCTCTCGGATTTCGGCCCACCTTAGCCTATTGTAACCTGGTCGTACTGTACAGCTCAGCTCGGCCCTTGCTAGGCTGTCGTACCACCCGTACGGCACCGTATTGCTCCTCACCCTTCTGTCCGATCTATTCCATGTTGTACTCTTGGTCGTACGACTCACGGCCTTCTACAACCAGGCCGAAATGCACCTGATCGACCCTCTCTCATCCCTCTTTCACCTTTCCATACAATTCGTATGGAAAACCTGTTCTAGTGCGTCTTGCTTGATGGAGAGATAGTTGGTTCGATCTCCTTCACTGGCTGATCATATTCTTCTTCTCTAGCTTAATATCACTCAGATCTACTCACATGGGACCCTGGCTCGACCCTCCTTGACTGGTTCAACTTAACCTGTCCTCTGGATAACACTTGAAGCTCCCTCTATGGTTCAAATGGTTGACCTCCCTAGTTATATTGAGAAATGAGGCTCTCTTGGTCTTTTATAAACCCTATCCTTTCTCTCATTTAATCTTGGCCCTTAGATCTTCTCCTCAAGATCTAGATCTAATGGTGGGGACTTAATCAAGCGTTGAGACAACTTAAGTCAAGATCAACGGTTGTGATTTAATCTCACATTGACTTAAGTTATCCCCCACCACTACTAAAGAGTCTAGACATAAGATGGCCCCTTTCAGATTGCTAGACACCCCCAATGTGAAGGTACCTGCTCGAGCTACACTTTCTAACAAGCTCCACATGAACCTCTGAGTCCCTTTCCGTCAGACTGCTAAATAGCTCCTGTGTTTCTGTCATATGACGAGATGCAACATTGTCCAAGTACCACGCACTCCTAGTAGTTTTGTTGGTACAAAGGCAAGAACTATAGAGAAATCCTTCTCAAAATTTGTTGCAAACTCTCCCTTGACAAATGGTTCTCAAGGCTTGGGAAAACCATTCAATGCCACATTCACGAGCTCTCTCCCCTATGGCTACAAGTTGATCACATACCTGAGTTATCCTC
Source organism: Picea engelmannii (assembly GCA_009831015.1). Lineage (NCBI taxonomy): Eukaryota > Viridiplantae > Streptophyta > Pinopsida > Pinales > Pinaceae > Picea > Picea engelmannii. The sequence goes on from ML779048.1 coordinate 912,407, forward strand.
ATGAAATAGCTATTAACATTGTCAGATCTAGACATCTACACAGATCTGAACATATTTCTTAAGACCATCTTCCTATTCATGTTAGTGCTCTAGAATAATCCTACCAGGGCATCAAACATCTCCTTGGTCGTCTTTTTCTCGGATAAGTGAGGAATTAGATGATCCTTCATTGAATCCAAGATGACCCTCTCAAATTTGATCTCCTTCTCGTGAGCTACCAAAGCTTTCAAATCTGTCGGTGGAACCATTGCTTTGTCCACTAATTCCCAAAGGTCATACTCCTTCAACACCAAAGTGACTCTTGTTTTCCAAGATAGGAAGTTGGATGCTCCATCCAATCTATCTTCAACTCTCAAACTTGCTAATGCCATCCCTTAGACCTGATAAACTGCCCTGGAAATAACCAGTTACTGAAATTTCCCTTGTACTGGCCTGTACGACTCTGTGCACGCCTGTCACTTCTGAAACCCACATATGTACGCGACTTTGCTTACTGCAACCCACATATACGCGATTGTTCCTTCTGCAACCTGCATACAACTCCATATGACTACAAAAACTCTAGTTCTACCTTAGTATTGTTGTTTCCCTAAAATCCAACCCTTGATTTCTGACTGTTGGTTATGGATCTACCAAGATCTCCTTGCAGATCTCATAGATTCTTTATCAACTGCTATGGATTTGAGATCTGGCTTACACTCAGAGCGACTGCTCTGATACCATGTTGAAATCCCTACTTTGACACCTAAGTATTTTGTTATCTAGTGATTTCCCTTGCTGTAAATCAAATCGGTAGCTCACAAAACAACATAAATTGTTGGAATAATCAACTCAAATAAATATAGACGAAGCAATACTGGAAACCAAAAATCTAACACAATACACAAAGATATTTTGCCCATCAACTAAGCTTATCATTCAAATAACTTCAAAGCTTGTACCTGGAAAAATAGCCCACAGAGAAATATAGAAAACTATAGATAGTACCTGCAAACCCTAGCAACTCCTAATCCGTTGTACGACCTCGGTTTTTCATGTTTCCCAAAGTGCACGCACCTTTCCTTAAGCAAATCTGCGTAAACAAGCATGTCTCCACTAAAACCCGTGTACACACACTCAAAGACTGTATGGCAATTCCATACGGGGCAACCCTGCTACTATGGATCCAATCTGTTGAAACCCGCTTGCGACTGCCTTTGTTCTCTCTTTTCCCTGACCTAATCTCTAGATGGAAGTCCTTCTCCACCTATCCAAGATCTCCTTGAGCAAAAGTCCTTCTCTGCTCTCTATGTCAAACAATCTCTCAATGTCTCACATAAGTGTCTTACTCCTTCACCCTAGCCTTAATTTTATAAGATTGAGTTATGAGCTAACCGTAATCTCCAAAGTGATTGACGATTGAGATTACTTCTCACCACACTTGAGATCAACGGCTATTATTTAATTCACTAATGCTAATTAAAGCATTTATTTAAATAAAACTCAACTCACTAATTAAAGCACTTTCATAATTCCTTTAATTAAAGTAAAGTCTCAAGGTAGAAGGCTTTGGATGATTCCACACATCTAGACACTTCGACCTATGCGGAAGTACCTATCCGATGCTACAAACATCAACACTATTGCCACCGAATAATACCACATCATCATGCCAAAATCACTAGGAAACTTTAAAAATCATGAAACATATATCTCCTAACCATCATCATCTAACCCCTTGGGGGGTTAGAACCATCATCCATCTCCAAGATAAGCATATATGCCAAGCCACCATGATGAGATAGTATGCTCCACATCCATTAAAATGCAAACCAAGGGGTGATCAACAAGGCAAGCACATCTAAGAATACCACCAAGCAGCAAGTACAATCACCATCCAACCAAGGAGAAGTGTGACTCCCCCAACCAAAGATCTCAATCAAGTGATCAAATGCAATGAAGAGAAGGGGCTCCACCAAGATGTATCCCCAAGTCGGTCCAATGCTCCAAGAGTACCAACAGCAAATCTCCATCAATGTGATGAAAATCACAAGATGGAACCTCATATAATTTAAGTTGTAACATGGTCTTTAACAAGGCCAACAGATTTCAATTTATGGAATTGCTTATTAACAGTATGCATCCAACCATGGTGTTCACCGATAGTACACTTTAATGCGAAAGCTGTATGGGACAGCCATAGAATCTCAATCCATTTTCAGATGATATGACAACATTTGGAACTATTTTCAGAGGATTTTTGCTCTCCAACTTTATAACTAGAAACCAAAAGAATAATAATAATGATAATCTAATTTTAAGGTCACGGCCAAGCCAGACACCAAATTGGTGTATGAGACCGCCTTGTTTGTGGGGCAAGGGACCCCCTCTGCTCTCTAATTATAAAGTCATGGCCAAGCCAGACACCAAATTGGTGTATGAGACCCCCTTGTTTGTGGGACAAGGGACCCCCTCCGCACAGTGATTTGACTGCTAAAGTTTACAGAGGTATACATACCCTACCCCCTTCTGGATTTGAACAGGTGACCTCCAAGGAGGAAACACGAAAGAATTATGTCTTATAGGTCATGCTGATAGGAAGTTTGCAGGAAGATCTGTTCGTTCCCTCATCTGTCAATTGAATGGACCCTCCTCAATCTATAATGTAAGAACGTCTTCATAGTTGCAAGGAATTCATGTGATAAGGCTGATGCTTTCTTGATCAATATTGGATCACATATGTAGCCCCTTATGGCTCTGTCATGGACTAGCTAACACAGAAGACTGATGTATCTAAATCTGCCCAAGGTACACAGATCGCATGGTCTTTGATTGGCTATATTGCAACCCATTGTTGAATAGAGAAATGCGTTTCCTTTGTCCAGCAAGGACTGGTTTGCATCCATAGGACATCTTGAGACTTGTATAGAAAAAATATTGACTCATGTTTGACATGCCAAAAGGAAGAGCGCTGTATCTGAATGCAGCCCAGTATTTAGTGCCTTGGATGCTACCAGCATTGAAGTATATCCTCCTGAGAATAGGCATTGACCTTGGTACCCATATGTCTTCTCAGAAATGGATCTGCCTTTGATTCATTAAAGGAGATATGTAGTAGACTGCCTTTTCCAACCAGTGTATCAATCATATCAGCCAGATATTGAAGGCTCAATCTTCAGAAAATCACTTCCAGCAGCCAAGAGGACAGTTTAAATGCTTTCCCGTTTCATTATCAGCCTTTGATGCACTCAGATCTAACACTTGATTGTCCTGTATGATGAACACCCTGCCCCAAGTGATGACAAATAGCATAGATCCACTTTATAAGCACTGGATTGGACATTGGATGAGAGCATTCAGCTTGGTTTAAGTTTGAGGAGCAACCAACCTTAGAGGAAGACGCCCCATCCTGAAAAAAAGGTTTGTGATATAGTCCAAGGTCACTATTGAGGGAAATTATTCGTCTTTGTATGGGAGTTAGTTAGCATGTACTTGGTCAAACAAAGCATCCTTGAGGAATCGCTATAATCCCTTCGCACATATTTGGAGGAAGTCATGTCATAAAGTGCATATCCCCACACAAGATCCACTTCTTATGGAGTTGTTATGTTGGAGAAAGAGCCAAAGAAGAGGGACGTCCAGCTTTTAGAAGACTTCAAGGGGTTCATTTAACTCCCTAAATCATGGATCTGGAAACAACCATTGTTATATTAATATTCATTGTAGGAAAAGTGGATCTAAAACCACTTTTAGCTATTGTTGGAGAAGGTTGTTGAGGCTGAAGACTCATATATTTTATTATATTTCTTTGGAGAAAAGCATTGAACTAGAAGACTCCAAGATTATTTTATCTTTGTTCTTGGAGAAATTAGTGGATCTAGGAAAATAATCATATTTTATTGTAAGAGGAGATGAAACTAAGAGCCTATAAAAGGCCTAGCTCTCTCCCTCATTTTTCATGGTTGGAATTTTGGAGTTTCCCCTCCTTGGAGCTTAATGGACACATCTTTCTTGGAGCATACATGATGTATATGTTCAGAAATATAACTCAGACAGGAACAGGAACTTCTGCACAAGTTCAAAGTTAACGTGCTGGAAGTAGTTTGAGTTATTTTCAAAAAGAAATTATATTTTGTAATTCACTTTAGTAAAAAAAGTGAAAAGTTCTATTTTTAGATATTAAGTCTAATAAAGTGTTTTTATGCATTTATGACTTAGACTAAGATTAATCTCAAAAATAGATTAGGTTTTTGGTAGATTTGTGTTTCAACGAAAAGTATAAAGACACGTCGAGATAAAGAGTTCAGATAAACACGCAGTCGGATGATGTTGAGGGATCAGGAGAGAGAGAGAGAGAGAGAGCAGGGATTCAGGAAAGTGGAGGTTCCGGGCAGCAGGATCAGATCCATACATGGCAGACATACAATTCTGTACAGTCATACGAAACAGGACCATACAGTCGTACGGACAGATATCTGTACAGTCATACGAACAAACCATACAACAGGTTATTTGTTGTTTTCTGTTTCTGAGGCAGATTGTACACCTTATTCAAGGTGATTTGATAACCATGCAACTGCTAAGTTTTTAGCAGACTGGAGGTTTCCATGTAAGTTTTTAGAAGGAATGAAAAATTTATTTAAAGGAGAAATTAATTGTTTAAGTGTATTCAGCTTCCGCTATTTAATTTCCTGCTATTCTGTGAAAGATGTTGCGGTCTAAATTTAATTTATGCATTAATTAAGTTCAGCAATTTACTTGTTTAATTGAGATCACAAGGACATTAGTCACCTAGGGCTGGAACTTTTACATGGTATCAGAGCTAACTTCTCTAATTGAGATTCTGAAGGATTTGTAGTGGTAAATCAACTTCCGAAAAGGACCAACAGTTAGAGGGTTTCAAAGTTTTATATTCAATTTGGGAGTTTGTGCAGTAGATATCAGAGATGGCATCAGAGCTAATTGAGATCATAAGGACATTAGTCACTTAGGGCTGGAATTTTTACATGGTATCAGAGCTAACTTCTCTGATTGAGATTCTCAAGGATTTGTAGAGGTAAATCAACTTCCGAAAAGAAGGATAAGCAGTTAGAGGGTTTCAAAGTTTTATTTTCAATTTGGGAGTTTGTGCAGTAGATATCAGAAATGGCATCAGCTAGCCTTAGGTTTGAGGTTAGTCACTAGGTTCTCCGATTTTTAAGCTCGAAGTTTGAAATTTGGCGAATTTTATCGAAATTCGGCAAATTTTATCGGAATTCGAATTTAATCATTCAAGTTCGCCGAACTTAACGGCGAACTCGAACCCAAAACCCAATTCTGAACACGAACTCGAACAAATTCGTTGACAAACGTTGAAATTCCACTACGGTTTGATGAAATTCGCGGGCGTTCATTTAAAAAAATTTGGAAAAACCCCCGCGACATTAAAACCTCTCCCCGCCCAGCTTTGGTTCCATTCTTTTTGCGCACGTTCGAACCCAGACAACAATCCAATCTCCATCTCCAGCATGTTGCACAGCCCGACCGTGGTCCGCGAGTCTGTGAATGAGCAATGATCCCATCTCCAGCACGCTGCACACCCCGATGGGCCGACGACAGTCCATCACCAGTAGTGAGCACATCCCGACAGGTTGATGGCACTCCATTTCCTGTAGTGAGCACACCCCGACCGTGGTCCCCGACTGGGCCAGTGATTAGTGAGGAGACTCGAGAGGACTTGAGTCCAGGCTCCAGCGACCGCCAACCACTGACCAGCATACTCGTAGTCTCCAGCTGGCAGCATACCCCGAGGACCGAGCCGGCCAACTGTCTAGTGTCCACAGTCCATTGCCCACTGTCCTTTGTCCAGATTACAGGTGTGTAAGACATGCATGCCCGTGGTCGATCTGGACACCGTATACGGTATACTCCAAGCTCGTTGCTCTAGCCTCCAACATAGCTGCATACCCATTGCTTGTCTAGTGTTCTATTTCTGGAAGCAGAAATAAAGCGAACAGAAAATCAATGAATGCTTGGAGTATAAAAATTTTGGCATTTGATTGCAATCACCACACAGGAATCCAGCATAGTTGAAGATTTAATTAGGAAAAAGCAACAGCTACAGAATAAGATGGAAGTTGCTTACAAAGAAGCTACGCCTAAGATAGTTGCTTAGCACAATATTAGCGTTGGAAGGGATTGTTGCTGGCAGACTCATGAACGTGACAATGAAGTGATTGTTGACAGTTGTGTCATGCATTGAAGAGAGATATTTTGGCAGTTTTTCTTTTATATTCGGAAAAAGAGAGATCTATGATCTCAATAAGGGTGAGCCTGTAGTATCATTATTAACTTCTAAGTTCTAACCAATAACTTATGAGTATCAAGCTTTTACTTGCTACAGCAGTAAGCATTGAGCAGATTCCAGAGCAGCCTGCAGGTGCATTTTTCTTTATCAATGTATTTTTTTATTTTTATCAATGTATAATTTTATTTTTTACAACTCAGAAGTTAGAACTTAAAAGTAGAACTATAGAACCCTCTCCTTTCACAATTTAATTTTAAAATTTAATTACTCTTCATAAAAAAATAAAAAATGCAGAACCTTCATTCAGTCATCAATGGCACCTCCAAAATCTACAGCTAAGACATGGAAATGTTAATTTCTTTAAACTCAGTAAACAGAAATAAAATGCCAATGATTTTTCTTAACCCAGAAATTAACTTATGTTGATATAACTTCTGAAAATGATGCATTAAATTTACAACTGAGTTATTTAACTAAAATGAACAGCAGAAGCAAATAGAAACCAAGCACATAAAATAGGAAGACACCAGAAATACCCTGGAAACCCCAGTGTGGGGAAAACCAGCAAAGGAGGGGCTTTATTGGCTTCAAAGGAATTAATTTATAGCAACAGAACATTCAGAAATTTCTTACAGCCCAGCAAACTCGGCTTTCTTTTTTGGCCCCTCTTTTTCAGCCCTGTTATTTCGCCCCAGCTTTTTTGTCCTCTGTCTCTACTAGAACGGCTTGCATTCAGCTCACTTCCTCTGATGCTAAGTCGCCCTTCCTCACTGTGCAGAATCAACTTCCTCTTCCTCAGCCAGCGCCCTCACTCATCAGCTCAACACACAATGTGTTATGTCCTTCACCCTCAACCTACTTTTATCACTCTAACTCACCTTTTCTTGAGTCTTCTAGAAGCCTCCAGAAATTCACTTTAGCGAATTATTAATTTCCAAAAAGTCACTTTTCAAAAATCTGAGTGAAAAGTCAATAGAAGTCATTTAAATGACTTGTATACTTTTCCTAAGTTAAAACTTAGGATGAAATTAATAAAGCTGATCTGGGTATTTAATTGTGTCCATCAGCTAGCCTTGGACACATGGGCTTAGCTAAGACACCTTCTGAGCTACCAAATTAACACTCCCTCTTAGCGAGGAAGGTGTTTTGTACCACCCCCAACTTGTCCCTAAAGAAGACAAACTTCCCTTTCATCAAGGCCTTCGTGAGAATGGTTGCCACCGGCTCTCTTGTAGGAACATATTGTAGCTTCACTGTCCCCTTATCCACACAGTCTCTGATGAAATGAAACCTGATCTCTATGTGTTTGGATTTTTCATAAAACACTAGATTCTCAGAGAGAATGATGTAGCTCTGATTGTCACAGTGAATGATAGTCGCATCCAACTCCTGTCCAAACAAACCGATGAGCAGCTTACGAAGCCAAATGGCCTCACATGCTCCTAAACTAGCTGCCATGTACTCTGCCTCAGCAGAGCTCAACACCACTGACTTTTGCTTCCTGTTGAACCAGGAAACAACTCCTAATCCCAAGCTGAAACAACTTGAAGTACTCTTCATGTCCACCGTGTTGCCTGCCCAATCTGCATCTGTAAAGCCTATCAACTTCATTCCATCTCCCTAGATATAACTCAACCCATAGTCGATCGAGCCACGCAGATATCTCAAAACATGCTTCACTACCACCTAGTGTAACCTCCTCGGCTCAACCATAAATTGACCAAGTGTGTTCACTCTAAAGCATATATCTGGTCTAATGTTGACCAAATACATCAAAGAGCCAATCAACTACCTATAAAGAGTAGGGTCCATTGCCTCTGATCTTGAAGCATCTAGCTTCTTCCAGTTGGTCACCATGGGCATAAACATAGGCCTGCAATCCAACATCCTGAATCTCTTCAAGATCTCCATCGCATACTTCCCCTGTCCAAGGAAAAGTCTGACTATCACCCTGCCACACCTCTAACCCCAGAAAGTAGTGCATCAACCCCAAATCTTTCATCTCATACTCCAAAGCAAGATCCCTCTTACACTCTGCAATGAGCCTATTTGAACCTATAAGAAACAAGTCATCCACATACAATACGAGAATGCGTAGCTCACCTCCAACTATGATGTAGTAGAGGTTCGAGTCCACCTCACTCTTGGTGAAGCCCATCCCCTGCAAGTAGTTGTCAATCTGTGAGTACCACTCTCTGGGAGCCTACTTGAGCCCATACAAGGCTCTCCTCAACCTGCACACATGGGAGTCCCTCCCATGCACCTCAAAACCCTCTGGATGCTCGATGTACACCTCCTCCTCAATGATGCCATTAAGGAAGGTCGTCTTTACATCCATCTGGTGGATCTTCCACCCTATCTCTGTTGCAATCGAGATCACGGCCCTAATTGAAGTGTATCTCGCCAATGGGGCGAATGTCTCATCATAATCGATTCCCTCCTTCTGAGAGAACCCTCTAGCCACAAAGCGGGCTTTGAACTTCTCCACACTGCCATTTGCAGCGTGTTTGATCTTATAGATCCATCTAGAGCCAATCACCGATTTCCCCTCTGCCTGGGGCACCACCTCCCATACACCATTGTTCATGATGGAAGCATACTCTTCCACCATGGTATCTCTCCACACCTATTGTTGTGATGCCTCCTCATAGCTGGAAGGCTCGCCCTCTAATAGCTCATTCATCAGAGCCATATAACTGGAAAATCTCTGTGGTGCTCTACTCTCTTTGACCGATGTCCTAGAAGCACCGATGTACTCCTATGCCTCTCTCAAGGTATTCTCTGCACATCTGGTCTTCCTCCTAGTATAAGGAGTCTCCTGAACAGGAGGAGCCTGTTGCTCCTCATCCTGATCTGCAATCTGATCATCTGTGCCTCCACCTGTACCTTCTCAGTCTTCTAAGTCTCTAGCTCATGATCCCATGTTGTTGTTGCACTAGTATCATGAGCCTTCCTCAAGGCTCTGTCCTCCTCAAATCTCACATCCCTCCTGACCTCAATGTTCCTCAAGGAAGGAATGTAAACTTTGTATGCCTTGGAATTCTCGCTGTAACCAACGAAAATCCCCTTCTCAGCAGTGGCCTCAAGTTTTGTCCTCTTCTCAGAGGGCACATGACAAGAGACAAGACATCCAAAAATCCTAAAGTGTCCAATCTCTAGTCTCCTCCCTGTGAATACCTCCTCAGAAGTCTTCCTGCCTGTACGAACGTGTTCACACGTGTGACCTGTACCTACTTCTCACACGTGCGGCCTATTGTCCCCTTCCTCTCACACGTGCAGCCTCTCTCCTTTTGCTGGAAAAAAACAAAAATCAGAATGTCCATAATCCCTAGGGAATATTTTCCAAAGTGAAGAATTTCCTTGTTGCAATTTTGCCTCCCAATCTCCTTGGCACAAGTAGCTCACTCACTTATGCCAACCCCATGATGTCACAATGAGACATGAGGTGCCTCCTCACATTGTCTCTCCATTTATAGGAGTCTAATGAGTGAGTTTAGGAACCCCTTCTAAACTCAACATTAAATTAGAATTGTTTATTCACACATGTGGGTGTGAAACCCCAACACAAGCCCCCAACACCAATTCCAAGTCCCAACTCCAATCCAAAAGGGGTTTTCACAAATTGAAAATGCAATGTGAGTGTTAGCAAAGATTCTCACATGCCCGACACCAAGGCCAATGTGAGAATACTTGCCCGAAGCTACAAAACATCAACAGGTACGAGGTATGCATGAATTTTCAAATTTTAGTTGTTCATACTGAAAATTGAAATAAAAAATGGATATTGTGCTTGGACCATTGGATTTCTCGGAGATTCCTAGATATCCAAACAAGCACCCTCCATTGAAGTTACTTGAGCAAGTCCAAACTTTCAATGGACAACCTCATAGGGCCACTCAACACATTAATGATTAGGGCCTTCAGTCAATTTGTAGCAAACCATAATACTGTCCACAAAGATATTAGGATGAAGTTGTTCACTTGTACATTAGAAGAAAGTGCAGCAGAATGGTTTGATAAGTATTGTCCAAAGGATATCTTCAATTTCAAGTTTCTTCAATGCTTTTCACATCTTTTGGTTTTATGGTTATCAAGAAGAAAAGCATATTGAGGGATCTTTTGATGAACAATTTTTGGTTGAAATTTGTCTTGAAAGAAGAAAGAAGTTTGATATGTTTTGCATGCATATCAAAGTGATCCTTCAAATCTTTTGCTTGTCAAACTTGCTGAAAAATATGATGCAGTAAATTCATCGGTGTCTGCTATAGAAAAGAAGTATAGGAACCCAACCCATGTGAAGCAGCAATGTAAGCCTCATCAAAACCCTTCAGTAAGTGACCAACCCATCATTTTATCAAGAGAACTATTGGATCTTGACATTACAGAAGATGAACGGGGGGATTCAGAAGAAGACATTCCAGATCTGAAGGAAGATGAAGACTTGTCTTCCAATTCTAGTATTGTCAAAGACATGGTAGTATGCGAGCAGCCCATGGTCATTTCCAGCTCCATGGCAGAACCTATTACTGTCAAAAAACAGGTATACAATGGCCCATATAATTCAGATTTCATAGAAAGGTCAAATGAAGATAATTGCATAAGAAGCATGAAACAAGTCTGGACTCTGGAGTTCCTTGATGATATAAGCTCAGCTTAAAATAATAAATATGGATGACAGAAATCAAGCTACCCTCAGCATGGATAATGAAGCATTCATGCACCATGATAAACAGCCATCTACCAGTATCGCTGCTTGCCCAAAGGATTCGGCATATGATGAAAGGGGTATGCCATATTTTTCTCATTTTATTGCACTAGAAGATTAGTCAGATAGCGAAATGGTTGGTGGAAAATGTGATGAAGCCCTAGATGTGGATAAAAATAATGATCATAATTTTTTCCAATTTCCTTAAGATTGAAAGACATACCAATATGATCATTAATGAGATGGAATTTGAAAGGTCTCCTGAGCTTAAAGAAGTAAGTTGTTCTCCCTCTGATTTTGTTTGGGAAGAAAATAAATATGATAGAACCATTGGCACTCATAATGATATACTGCTCAGCCAGATTTGCAGCTTGATTTTGAACAAAACAGACATCAATATTATCTTCTGCATTTTAATGGGCCTCCTATTTTCGATAGAGATAATGACTATGATAAAGAGGAGCAAAGAGCTGTTATTGTGACAGATTCAGAAGTTGGCAGCTCACTTCATGAAGCTTATAAGGATCCAAATGAAATAAATACAAAAAGGATCCTTTCTATTGTTGCGGGTAATCAGCTTGAAGACAGAGGTTCTTGCCATCCTGTTGAAGCTGATAGATACAAGATTAACGATTCATGCTTTGCAAGCGAACAAAATGACCTTTTTACCCACAGCTTGGATTCCAGAATTAATGTGAACGATAGCATCGCCACATCTTCCCTATATGCAGAGAAAGAAGACCTATCAAGGAGATAAGGATAGAAAGCAGATAATCACACAGCAAACATTCAAGGGCAATCTGCTAGACAGATGCAGATTCTCTTTTAGTTTACCCTTAATGTATGGTTTATTGACATGAAAAAGAAGCTAGTGTTGGAGACATTAAAGTTGCAAAGGGATGTTCTTCCCACTGGAAATTCTGCTTATGTTACTTCTCCATTATTTTCACTGGACAGAGAAAATGCTCACTATTTAAAGGTTTTTGATCACTGTTCAGATGTTTTGGCACAGCACCTTAATATACGACTGCTAGAATAATTCAGCAATGTTCCTCTTCCTGCTTTCAGGGATGGTATTTTACCCTCAATAATACTTCAAATAGAACAATGCTGCCTCAGAAAGATATTAAATGAAGACGAATCTGTGGTGTTTAGAAAAGACAAAATTGATTTCAGAAGAACACAGAAATGGGCATTGCTGAGTTTTATATTTTTGAAGAGCTGTTTGAGTTTATCCTATATGTTGCTGGAGATGGTTCAGGGTTTAGAAGTGATTATAGCAGTCCTATCCAGTGGTGGATAGACAAATCATGTAGCAGCTTATGCCAGCTTTTGCATACACTGGGTGGTATTTTTGGTTTGCAGGTGCCCATGTCCATTTTCAGCCTAGCAGTGATGGAGATGCCAGCCTATGAACACTTAAATTTTAATGTCTCCCTGTTTTAGTTCATTACCAAACACAAGGCAAAACCTCATGGCATTGATGAGTTGGTCCAACGGTTGCTTTGGCTCTATGATTTCACCTAACATTTTTTTTATATGCTAGAGTAGGTAGGAGAAAGAATAAGCTCTCTTGAGCAATAGAATATGAAGAATAAGCTCTAGTGAGCATTAGATTTCATTTCATGTTCTTTTTGCATCTTTATGGCTTGTGCTCATAGTTACCGGATTCGCCTTAGAGCCCCACCGTACCCGCACCGGATTCTTCTTGAATCGGAATCTCGGATTCTTACCTAGTGATTTAGGTAAAAATAAATAAATAAAACACAAATATATATATAAATTCGGGTTAGAATTCTGATTCCCCGATTCCTAATTTTTGGACGAGCACCGCACCGGCACCGGATTCTTCTGCCGATTCCGATCGCACCCACGGTTCGTGTAACCTTGCTTGTGCTTTGCCTTGTGATGCTAAAATTTTGAAAATTTCTGAAGAAGAACTTTGGATGGTTTACATGTGGGATTTCAGCAGGTGGATCCCGCCAGATGTTTTTGCTTATCTTCTCAACAGGTACAACCAGGGAATCTGGAGTTCTAGTGCACTCTTCTTCAAAGAGCTCATGTCCCCAGGTTGGAGACCCCCCATTCTACATGAGGCTCACACTTGGGATTGTTATCACAAGTGCTTGTGATTTTTATCACAGAGGCAGGATTAAAGGTTGATAGAGCTTTGGATGGCTTATGGGTTCATGTAATGGCTGAAAGGAGGGAAACAGACAGATCTGATGATGACTCTCAACAGAAATGCAGATTGCTGTACCTGGTTTTGATGCACAATCTTACCAGCTCTAATAGCAGCTAAGTCACTGTGTTCCACTACTTCCCAATATTAATTTATATAAATGGTTTGGTTTAGGTTATAAATTAGTATCAATTGATAATAGGTTATAAAGTAGTATAAATTTATTTATATTAAAAGTTTAATTTATGTATATATTATTTTATATATATAATTAAAATGTCTTATTTTTTATTTTAAAAAATATATTGGTAAAAATTATATAATTTAGAAATATATTAATTTAATTTATATATATATATATAAAAGAAGAATTTTATTAAAGGTTTTTGGCTAGGCGAATTTTTCTTGAACTTCATTGTTGACGAATTCGAACACGAACCTGAATCAGGTGACTTAGAATAGCAGTTGTTTGACCTATCTCAGCAGTCATATATGCACCACAGTTAGGTTGCTTATGACAGTAGGCCTTGAAGGAGACAATTAGCAGTACCCACAACTCTTTATTCACCTACAGGCATGCAGTTTAGGAGAAGACAGATCTCTTAATGTTTGCACTGTGAATGAAAAGTATGTCCTCTCAGCAGGTTGGCTATGAAAAAGGAATTCCACCGGACTCTTTGAGGGTGCTTCTGCAATTACACATCATCATTTGACTCCAGCAATCAAGGTAGGAGGGCGCTGCCATCTACAGCAATGTCTGCATCACCAGAGCAGCAGGCTTCAGGCTTGTCATGGGAATGCATTTTGTTAAAAGACCTGAAGACATACCCTATAACAGCAGACTGGAAAGGAGACATAAACTTCAGCAGTATGATACTCATCTTAACACAGCTTAAATCACTGAACCATATGGTGTGAACTTAGATGATGACTTTGGAAGATTCTAGCAGCTACTCAGACTCGAAATCTGGAGCAGAACTCAGATATTCATAGTTATTTCCGAGCAGAGG
>ML779048.1:927889-946107 GCA_009831015.1 Picea engelmannii
AAGTATGTACCAATCATGTGTCAACTACTCATCAACTATGACTCATCAATATGTACCAACATCATCAACTATACACCTCATGTATGTGTCAACTCATCAACTACTTGTCTTAACCATGTACTCAACATGTACCTCAACCAAAAACCCTCATCAATTTCATCATCCAAATATGATTTGTAGCTCTGTAATAGACCCGGTGTATATTATCACATTCCTGCAAACCTTCCTTAACTTTAACAACAAGAGACTAGCATTTTCATTAAACTTTTCTTTAGTCTCACATACCTAGTTTTGGATTAGTCAACAACCCTAACTTGAAGTAATCATAACTTTGTACCTGTAATGTATAAAGATCTGAAACTGATACACAATGTTCTTCAGTGTGTTTTATGCAATTCATCCAAGTGTCACTACTTGGAACCTCTCAGAAAAGGAGTTATAGCAAAAATGGCAGACCTTGCTGAATTCTGGCTTATTCTAGAGAGCGACCTTGTAGAGCGTGCCCCGCACGGAATATTTGTTGAAATGGTTTGAAACTGCTACACAGCATACTACAGACTGTACCCTAACCAACACATTTGGTCTCACTGAATTTGGATCTGTTATGAAGAAGTTATGACATTTTTACCCGAAACACTTGTTTTTTACTAGTTTCGGGACTAGCCACAAACCCTATTTTCCACGGAGTGTAACTCCCAAAATACAACGACCCACAAGCTGAATTGTTTACCACAGATACTTGGATATGTTTTCTCAATGGCATAGCAATTTCACGGTCTGAATCATTATAGAAAAAAAGTTATAGCGAAAATGGTGAGATGACCTATAAATAACATACTTTTGAAAGCACCATCAAAAGAATTTCTCCTTCCTTGCATTTCGGCCTTATTTTCTTCACCTTCCCTCAGAATTTCGGCTTATATATCCTTGGTTACCTCAAACACATATAGATATTCAATATGCTCAAGTGTAATAAAAATGAGAGAGCCTTGCCTCTTATTTATACTCTCCAAGTAGCTTCCTTAAAAACATCTTCTAGGTCACTTGGCCCACTTTCATTATTTTAGGGTTAACCCACTTCTAATTTCTCCATTAAATTTATTATTGAAATAATTCATTTTGTATTCACTTTGAATTATAATACACTCATCACTTCACTTTATTATTTACCTTTTAAAATCTCTTAAACCACTTTGACTACTTTGACCTTTTGGGGCTTCTAAATGACATATGAGGGTCCTCCAACTTCGTAATGCCATAACTCTCAAACCATGAGGAGTTATGTGACATTCCACATACCACTAGAAATGGAATGACATGTACTATCCATCTAGAATAGTATTATCTGAAAATATATCATAACTCATACCGTTACCCATCAAACAAACTTGGGTCCATTACCCAAACCTGGGGTCTCCAACTTCTCATGGCCATAACTCTCTAACTGTGAGGAGTTATGTGACGTTCCACATACCACCAGAAATGACATGACAATCACTATCCATCTAGGATAGTTTCCCTGACAAATTCACTGTCCTTCATCTCATTATTCCACAATTAAGCATGGGTTCTCTTACTCCGCAAAGCGTCTTCCCGTGAGGGCTTTCACCATAAGGGGACCACTTTGGAGTTCATCCATATTTACTTATTATCAACCAAGACAAAACAATAACGAGTCGTATTTACATCAAACGATCTTGGGTCCATTACCCAAACCTTTGTGCTACGGGGCTTTCTTCAAGGGTTGACATCAATGACAACCAACCTTAATCAACACTTAGATGATGACTTTGGAAGATTCTAGCAGCTACTCAGACTCGAAATCTGGAGCAGAACTCAGATATTCATAGTTATTTCCGAGCAGAGGCTACTGGAGAATGTGGAGTTTTTTGAAGGTAGCAAATCATTAGAAATGGGTGGATTATCAGGGTGACTGCCAGTATATTTCTGGGGTATTTTAGATGAGCCCCTTTTTCACCAAAGCAATTGCTCCACCGAAGCACTCCTACTACCAAAATTTTGTGAGAGGTTCAGAATTGCTCTCCCTGTGTCACTAGAAGTCAACACGAGGATTCCTCTCACTGAACCACTAAAAGTCGAAGTTTATGATTTGGGGTTTAACTCTCCAAACAGTAAATTTGATATATTTATCCATTCTGAAAGATGATGACTCTCCAAACAGTAAATTTGTGGTGTTTAATAAGGCCAACAGATTTCATCCTGATTCAATTTATGGAATCACTTATTAACAGTATGCATCCAACCGATACTACACTTTAATGCAGAAGCTGTATGGAGACAGCCATAGAATCTCAATCCAGTTTCAGATGATATGACTACAATTGGAACAATTTTCAGAGGATTTTTCCTCTCCAGCTTTATAACTAGAAACCAAAAGAATACAAGGAGAGAATTATGTCCTGTAGGTCATGCCGATAGAAGGTTTGCAGGAAGGTCTGTTTGTTCCCTCTATTAATAGAATGATCTTGGAAGGACCCTCCTCAATCTAGAATGTAAGAATGTCTTCATAGTTGCAAGGATTTCATGTGATAAGGCTGATGCTTGGTTGATCAATATTGGGTAAAATATGTAGCTCATTATGGCTCTGTCATGGACTAGCTAACACAGAAGACTGATGTATCTAAATCTGCCCAAGGTGCAGCAATCTCATGGCCTTTGATTGGCTATATTTGAATCCATTGTGGAATAGAGAAGTGCTTCTCCATTGTCCAGCAAGAAATGGTTTGCATCCATAGGACATCTTGTATAGAGAAAAGGTTGACTCATGTTTGACATGCCAAAAGGAAGAGCGCTGTATATGAATGCAGCCCAGTATTTAGTGCCTCAGATGCTACCGGCATTGAAGTATATCCTCCTGAGAATAGGCATTGACCTTGGTACCCATATGTCTTCTCAGAAATGGATCTGTCTTTGATTCATTAATGGAGATCTGTAGTAGACTGCCTTTTCCAGCCAGTGTATCAGTCATATCAACCAGACATTAAAGGCACCATCTTCAGAAAATCACTTCCAGCAGCCAAGAGGACAGTTTAAATGCTTTCCTGGTTCATTATCATCCTTTGATGCACTCATATAACACTTGTTTGTCCTGTATGAGGAATGCCCTGCCCCAAGTGATGACAAATAGCATAGATCCACTTTATAAGCAGTCAATTGGACATTGGGTGAGGAGCATTTAGCTTGGTATAAGTTTGAGGAACGATCAGCCTGAGAGGAAGACGTCCAATCTATATAAAAAAGGTTTGTTATATAGTCCAAGGTCACTATTGAGGGAAATCATTCCTCTTTATATGGGAGTTAGTTAGCATGTACTTGGTCAAACAAAGCATCCTTGAGGAATCGCTATACTCCTCCCTTGGCACATATTTGAAGGCAGACATGTCATAAAGTGCATATCCCCACACAAGATCCACTTCTTATGGAGTTCTTGTGTTGGAGAAGGAGCCAAAGAAGAGGGACGTCCAGCTTTTAGAAGACTTCAAGAGGTTCATTTAACTCCCTAAATCATGGATCTGGAAACAACCATTGTTATATTATTATTCATTGGAGGAAGAGTGGATCTAAGACCACTTTTGGCTATTTTCAGGAAAGGTTGTTGAGGAGTTTGAAGGGTCATATATTTTATTATTTTCGTTTGGAGAAAAGCATTGATCTAGAAGACTCCAAGATTATTTTATCTTTGTTCTTGGAGAAATTAGTGGATCTAGTAATATAATGATATTTTATTGTAAGAGGAGATGGAGCTAAGAGCTTATAAAAGGCCTAGCTTTCTCCCTCATTTTTCATGGTTGGAATTTTGGAGCTTCCCCTCCTTGGAGCTTAATGTACACATCCTTCTTGGAGCATACGTGATATATAAGAGCTCTTTATTTGTTGAGTGCATAATATTTTGGTGCTTAAAGCTTGATGTAGTGTAGTTTCTTCTACATAGGCAAGACTAGCAACTTGATCCATTGAAGGGTAAAATCTGCCGCTTGGAAGGGGTTTTGCATGTGAGGTAACTCCTCTTTTCTCCTTGGTTATCTTAGTTATTGTTAATTGATAGCTTGCTTTATATATCCTCTAGGAATTCTAGCAAATTCATTTATTTCAATTGCTAGGGTAAACTTGAGTTGCCTACTTGAAGGTGGATCCTTTGGACCTCTTCCTTGTAGAATTTCTGCATTAAATTCCAGCAAGTTTAGTGTGGAGGTTATTGAGTCTTTCAGCCTTATTTCCATTGCTAACACATAAGAAAATAAGTCTTCTTAGATACCCCCTTGACTCTATTGCCCTTGTGGGATTGGCACTAATCTCGATTTCCTTCCATCACCCTTTTAACCCTTTCAAAGAAAACCCAAAAATATTGTTTTACTAAAGCTACTCTCATATCACCTTGTGCCTCATTGCTTAGCTTTAGTAATCCTACTAGGGATACCCCTGTTGAGCCGGAGGAGAGCTGGCCTAAAGTGCATAGGATTGGTGACTTAGGTGACAGTGGTGGCCATCCTAATCGTCTCCTCTCAGGTTGTACCTTGTGGATTAGGGCTTTTATCATTAAGTACAAGTTGGGAGGTAACAGACCTCATAACAATTGTGTCATTTATAAGAGGTGAACAAGCTGGTCCTGAATATCTTTCAAGGAACTGGCTGTGTACAGATGTTATAATTAAAACTTAAATTTGCAAACCAAACAAATAAAATCTGAAACCTCGAACCTTGATTGGGAGAGAAAGAGACAGTTTAAGGGCAAAGAAGAAGATAAACAGATGGAAACTTAAAAATGAGCAAGCAAAATATTGTTAAAAAGGGAGCCAAAGGTAGAGGAGAAGAGTGAGAAAACGTTTAGGGGTACGATTAACGAATGTTTTAGCCGAAGGGGTTAGCTCAACCAGTTGTTGCCAATGTTGTTGGGCATTTGGCTAGTTCTGTGCCAGCAGATTCCCTATTAGAATACACCTAGGTGAAGCGCACTAGTCTACATCGCCGGGTTTACTAGGGATGCCATCCAAGAATATAGCGAGATATCCCTTGGGTTTCCCCACGAGGTTTTCCTTGCAATAAAAAAGGATTGAGGAATGTTTGATTCCTTTGGTATTTATTGTTATGTGCTTATATAATCAAGGTATATATAATAAGTGCAGAGTTACAGCTAAGCCTCGAGTCTTACCAGCTCAAAATCAGATTAAAACAATTAAAAATTAAAAATATAACAATCAAAATATAAAGGAGTTGGTTCTTTAGCAATAACAAGTCATACAGTTTAGGCTAGTTAAATGGTATAACCAATGTTCCACCAAGTTTCCAAGACGCAGGGATGCAGGAACAGGGAAATGCATCCAGGGAACAGGTGGAGACAACCCCCCAAATTTTAGGAAACAATCCTAAAACTATATAGATTTAACTATTTGGGAAATAATGATAAGCCACAAACATGAAAAATGAAAGCATGAAATAAATATTCACATTCACTTTGGGGTTTTGAATTATTTTGTGTTTTTTAAAAAACAATTGTAAGGTCGTCGGGCAAAAATCCTGGGGGGATGCCCAGGAGCCCCCCTTTTCAAAGTGGGGACGCCTAGGAGTCCCCCACAAAAGGGAAACGTCCCCCATTTCTTGGGAAACATCCCCTCTGCATCTCCCCATGTTCCGCCAAAAGGAGGACGTGCGGTAACATCCCCCACTGAGTTTCCCCATCCTGGAAACATTGCCCACTGAGATGAGTCCACCACCTGGGGGAGAGCATCCCCATGTCACATTAGGTGTAACCCATGTCTAAGAGGGTCACTATGGAGTTTTTGTAACTTACAAATCCCATATTGGATATATCAAATGTTATCTTTAATTGAAAAACAAATAGTAATCAAATATTAATTGGCAGCTTCTTTTTTATGCAAACCAGGTATCTACAGAATACATTGGTCCATTATTATATCTGGCTAAAGCAAACACCTAGCAACACTGCTAAATAAACTATGACTGTATATTTATAATTCCAAGGAAACAAGAATAAGACAATAATTTATCTCCTGTCAAATGATTGTAAACTAAAAGGCCACTAAAAACATGCATCTAATGCTTCTCACATGGAGAAGGAAAATGCCCTTGGTTTCACAACGTAATTGTCCATTGACAACCATCCTTCATCAGCTTCCCATCAAGCAATAAAACTATTTCTCTAGATCATACAATTTGGTTGAGTTTTCCACATTGGTTTTGTATCATTTCCTTCATTTTTCTATATGGTTTGTCGTGCATACTGTCATAGGCATGTTTACAGCTATGTCAATTCCCATTGCTTCTTCAGCACTCACCTGGGCATTCCAGATCATCAGTTTTATTGTTGTTCCATATAGTAGCTTTGGTGCCTATATTCCCAAATAACTTCCAATAGATGTACTATAATACTTTATTATATATCTCCGCATCAGCACTACTTCAAAGGACATCATCCATACCAGAGGCTAGTGCTACTCTACTGCAAGCATACTTAATTTTGGAGTTCCATCATAAAGTATCTTAATCTAACTTTCCAACATACTAAGTGCAATACCAGGATCAACAATATGTTCCAATAGTAGATAGTAAGATACAACAAGGGATGTTACAATATTTCTGGGCATAGGAGGATCCACTTACACCTTATGAAAGAGTGTGTAATGCCCCAAAAGGCAATCATTTGGGAATCGTAGGCTGCAAAGGCCCATTTGGGAATTGTAGGGCCGCAAGGCCTTTGTTCATTGCAGTAGGGTAAAAAGGAATGCAGTAGTTTGTTTAAACAATCAACCGAGAATACGATAGATTGCAAGTCCATGACATAACATGCATGAACATGAAGTTATACCGTCCCACAAAGAAAACACTGTAACATCCCCAAATTGATGTGGAAGTGTCCTCCCTCTCTTCAATATTCATCTGGCTAGATGGTTTTGACATGTTAAACGGTTCCTTTTGCTTTGCACTTAGTTTCCATGTTGGGTGGTACGTGTGATCTTCTAAAATGTTGGGAAATTGGAATATGCTACTCTGTTAGAACTACTATTCTCAACTCAACACAATCGCCTATGACACATTTAAGCTAAGCCCTGATTATCAAAAGCAAACCAGAAAAATAGAGGCAGATGAAAGCTCAAGCTAAAAGCTAAACTAAATTGATGAACAAAAACAAAATTGTTTGAAAGGAGAAAAATGTAAATACTTTTCTGAGGAGAATGGCAATATCAGCTTGAGAATCTTCGATAGACTGACTGCCACATTCTGTGCAGCGAACATTATGGCTGATATTCCTAGCTCTTGCATCTATCTCTGCCTTCTTAATCCTCTCCTCAACTTCTTTTGCATCGGCCATTTCAACCTCAACCTAAGTAGGAATGAAATACTTAGTATTCAGTAAAAAAACATCCATTGCAATCTAACAATAAGAATTTATATCTGTCATTTGGCTATGTTCATTCAGTTTGACTTCAATTGTGATATTCTCAAATGCTAAGTAGACCTTTTTCCACTCTTAATCTTATTTAGATCGTTGACTCCAAATCAAACCTAGATATTCCAAGCCTCTGGAACAAACTCTAAAAGAGGAGAAAGACATCCCCCATGGAAAACTCCTGTGGAGAATGGGAAAAAGCATGCAACTAGTGGGTGTTCCAGAGAGTAAGAGGATAGCATCTATTTCTAATCTTGGCCAAAATTAGGCAGATAGTTAGAAGACTAAAATTGGCTCAACGTTATTATCTTGTGATTTATCAGTAATGAAAGACGGTCCGTCCCTAATTTAGCATTTATATATTTTATATTTAATATTTTATAGGATGGAATATTTTTTTCACTTAAAAAGAACCTTTGTAACAAGAGAGAAGAAAAAATCATATTAGATATTTTCTATTTAATAAAAATTATGCCTATTTTACTAATTTAAACGTATATAATATTAAAATAGTAATATCTTTGAGAACATTTATAGATCGATGGGATTTATGATTTATCCAACATCTAGATAGGTGGATGAATAAGAAAACTTGAGTTATGTAGTTTGTTTTGAAATATATTATATTAATTATGTACTAGTGACTGTTTGATATATGATAGGTCTTGGCTATGATGTCTGCCTTATTTGAATACTTTGTTGAAATTAATGCATATTTGTCTAGGCATATTCGAAAATAGATAAGATAAGATATGATAACTTTATTATTGTCTAACTGTTAGAAATAGAGAAGTAAAGCAGAATAATACTGTCTTTTTAAAAACTGATAGATAGATCAATAAAATCAAATCTCAGAACTGTAAAACAATAGTACTGAACTGTTGAGATTGAATCAGAGGAATAACAATTGATCTAAAGAAATTTTCATAATTTCTGAGTTTGCACAATACTCAGATCTGAGCTGACAGAAAATTAGATTTAACAAAAATCTATTTCTTGATAAGCAAGTTCATTGAATTAGATCTTAGAATAATCAAAACAAAACTAGTTCAGGCATAGAAAAAGAACAGATCTAATCAGTAGATCTGAGATAGATCTTAACCAAAACCATTCTGATCTATGGATCTGAAATAAATATAACAAGTAAACATCAGAAGTAATGAACAGCACACAGATCTAACAAATATGATCTTGAACAAGTAACTTACCTTTTGTCTTACCTCTAATTACTGAAGGTAATCATGTCACACATAAGAGATGGAGTGCCATTAAATATTATGCTCAGAAAAAGCCTAGGATCATAGATCTACCACAAGGGTAAGATCTCTTGCCAAGAGAATGATGAGACTGAATTGCCACCAATGAGAAAACACCCTTAAACCTCACACAGAAAAATCTGGAATCAAAACCTCACGCCCACAATAGATTCCTGGAACCAAACCCCCAAGGTTTCTTGGAATCAAACCCTCATGCACACAGTACTCATGCAGGGAGAGATAACAATAGGTACGGCAGTCTTTAATGCTCAACAGAAGGGTTGCGGCTCAAGTGATAAGACAGATCTGGACAAAGAGAAGGTGACAGGAGCTTCTTGAAAAGGAGTCTAGGGTACTAGACTTGCTGTTGAAGGGGACGGCACTTCCTCCTCAGCACACAGGTATACATGGTACCCACAGCCCTAGATCACCACAGAAGAAACTCAGCAAGAGAGGGCCAAACCACCACAGAGAACCTGAGCCAAGGAGGGTCGAACCACCACTGAAAAAACTCAGCAAAAGAGGGCCGAACCACCACAGAGGAAAACTCAGCCAAGGGAGGCCGAACCACCACAGAAAAACTCAGCAACTGTTACAAGAGGAGGGCCGCAGCACACTAGAGGAGATCCGCTCACTTTTGGGAGGATAGAACAAGAGCATAATAGAATATATCACCAAGGTAAGGGAGGAGGTCTATATTTATACTTTAGGCTAGGGGTTAGGCTCGAGGTTTAGTAAAAATAATAATTAGAATGATAATTAAAATTAACATATTTAATTAATATAAATATTAATTAAATATGTTATAAATTAAACATTTAATTAATATTTTCATAATGACCCCTAAATCAATAATACAAAACCCCAAATAAACACAAGCAGGGGTGAAGAGGGGTTTAGGTGGGTTTACATGGTGGCAATATTGTCCATTCATTCTCAAAGTGACCTTTTAACTTTATCATCATTGCATATGGGATACATCCCTCATGTGGTCATGCCCACCTACAAAGAGGGCCATACACCAACATACACTTAATCAAGAATCAGGTTGCCCCAGGACATTTCTGGGTCTTATCCACCAAGGTACAAGACCAAGGATCAACCCATGCCCCAGTCATGGGTACCCTGGAACATTTCCAGGGGCCCTAGACATATCTAGTGACTTTAACTGCTTGGTCCCAAACCAAAAACCCCAGTCATATACTGGGGGCCCTCTCAGGGGTCTTTTACTGCTTGGTCCCAGACCAAGAACCCCATTCATCTACTGGGGGCCCTTACAAGGGTCTTTTGCTGTTTGGTCCCAAACCAAGAACCCCAGTCATCTACTGGAGGGCCTTACAAGGGTCTTTTGCTGCTTGGTCCCAGACCAAGAACCCCAGTCATCTACTGGGGGCCCTTACAAGGGTCTTTTGCCATGGCACTGATTGTTTGGTCCCAGACCAAGAACCCCAGGGGTGCACTGGGGGCCCTAGATCTTGGCTAGGGTCTTTGCCATCCTCACGAAGAATGGCTCTTGCAACTGCTTTAAATTCAACACTAACAAATGACCACAAAAGTAGCAGGTACAAAGTGGGAGTGTGAAACAATCTCCTAGATCGATGCTAAAAGCAGAGGAAAAAAAATAAAATATATATATAAGAACTAGTGAGAAACTAGATATTGATAGTTTAGCTAAAAGAGAGTATAAGATAAGGTGCAGGTACAATTAAACTGCTAGAAACCGAAGATCTCAATGCTAAGAAAGAGAGAGAGAAAAGATGTCAAGCCTTGTTGGATCTAGTGGGCAAGAACAAGTGAGGGAAGCAAGATGTGGCCTTGATGTCGAAGTCGTCAAGCACTGTGAAAGAATCAATGTAGTGGCATATGATATCCTCCGAGGAGTGACAGGCGTTGAGGGGGGTCAGTTGTATGATCTATGATCTTGGGGGGAAGCACAAGAGTGAGGGAGAATATTTGAGGCCTTGGGGTAGAATCTCCGAATAAAAACTTGGCTACGCTAAACATGGGGAGTAGTATGCTAGGTGGGGGGAGCCTGCCTCTAGGGACACATAGAGCTAGTCCCTTATTGGTCTGGTAGTGTAAGTCTTGTGACCTAGTACAATAGGCTACAGCGACTCATGCATCGCGAAAAGGGCGGTCCACCACCCGGAGGGAGGTCGAGAGGAGACACAAGGCCTCACTCATATGGGCTCTGAAATATCATGGCTCATTGCTTGTCATTTGTTGCTCAAATCTGACGAGGTGGTCTAGAAGTAGGAGGTGATCATCTTGAGAGCCTTAGACAAAGACAAGACATGCAAAGACTAAGATCTATGTTTGAACACTTCTATCATGAAGGGAGCAAGGCACCTCTAGTAGAAATAACAAAAGAAGGTGCAATGGAGCCCCCCAAGTCCCAAAAGAGGCAATGATATCTACCTTAATCTCATAGTATAGGGACATTAAAAAATGATATGCACTTCCGTCTGAAGCTCCTGTAAGTGGCAAAACTACCAAATCCTATCCAACCACGAGATGTGGTGATCAATCTTTACCTAGATTCTATGAGAGCCCACTCAAAACTGACCTAGGGGAATCCTAAGGGCATATATCTAGTGTTTCCACATGTACGGAAGTCATCCCTTGGCTCCAAAAAGTGCTCCAGATAGAAATACATCTTTGGGCTGAGACAACTCAGAAGGTGCAATCCAAGTGGTCTAGATGTACTATCTATAAATATGTTCTCTAATATTCTAGTTCAAATCCTACTTACAGGAAAAAGGAGGTGTCTTGCCACATCTATTGAGTACATAAAAGGGGATAAATGTTATAGAGAGATGGCGACGTGCTAAAGAAGTCGAGAATCCTCTGAGAACCAACAACAAGCATGCCCGGGGGGCTCAGTTGAGGTAATGGCCATGGAGGAACAAAGTGCTAGATAGCAATATTGGCTACTCCCAAATACTAAGTCCCCAAATGATCTGTAAATTGTCGTGGATATTCCACTGGACAGTTCGTCACAACAGATCTAATAAAATAATGAAATCTTTACTGTGAAGGTTAATTTCCTTTAGATCTCAAATTCTTTAATTATTGGTTTTCTGCTTAAAATGTATGAAATAGCTTAAATGTGAAAAATAGAGAACAAAAATAAATACTCACACACCATCCACAAACAAATAGAAGATATAACCTAGAAAACCCAATACGAGAGAAAACCCAACTAGAAGGTGAGGTCACTCTGCTCTCTTTTCTTCAAATGCAAGTACAAAGAAAGAGGCATTCTCTGTTGAGATGCGTTTGACACTATGGCTTGTATGGCTGCTACAAAATCTCTCCTCCTCTGTTACGCCTCAAAATACCACTCCCAGGTGCTCTGCTCAACTATGGAACAAATACAATGCTAAAGAATGGAACCCCTTCTCCTCCTAGCGGGCTGGTGTTTAACATAGCCCGATAGTCATCTATGAGTAGGTTTTTGACTTCCTCAACCCTCAATTAGTGATAAGGTTTGGACCTTCTAGAATCTTCTCAAAAGTCCACACGTAGCTAGCCCCATATTTTTTAGTAGGGGGGGGCTAACGAGGCATCCACTCGTACCATGGTTGTCACCAAGGTAGGTCAACTTGCGGAAGGCATAACTTTCACATACGAGCTCTGATTGAGGCATGGTTTGCACCGTTGGAAAGGTCTCGAAGTGTAGAACACCGTCAACGGTGTGGGCAAAATTTCTAGACATCGGAACCCCAAACAATGTCATTTAATGCCTCAAAATGGCTCTGGAAAGTTCTGGACCCCAATTTTCCAAATTGAGACTTGACAATAAAATGACCCTGCAAGTTGAGTCCTCTAATTTTTTCCACTATGAAATCATCGAGATAAATGTGTGTCCCTCTCACCCTCAACCCTTCTATTTATCTCTCTAATTCACTTTTTCAAGAGACTTCTAAAATCCTCCAGAAATACACTTTTGTGAATTATTAATTTCTGAAAAGTGACTTTTTCATAAATCTGAGGAAAAAGTCATTTAAGTGACTTTTTAATTTTTCCTAAGTTAAAACTTAGGATAAAATAAATAAAGTTGATCTGGGTATTTAATGTGTCCATCAGCATGCCTAGGACACTTAGGCCCACGCTGAGCCACCTACCGAGCTACAAAACTAACACTCCCTCTTAGTGAGGGAGGTATCTCCACCTGGATCAATCTCTGATCCCATCAAATCTGTTGTTGATATAGCTGCTCCCTCTAAACTGGAAGACATCCCAGGTACCTCTGCTGCACTCTGATCTGATGTCCTGCTCCGCTCCTCCATCAATGTCAGGTCATACCCACTGACAGATTTGGCAATCTTGGATGAGGCCACTCGTCCAGACAACTCTACCATTAACACTGATCTCTGATCCAAGATCCCCTTGCACCCCACTACAGGTTGTCCCAGCACCTTGTACATCATACCCTCTTTAATGCCAAGCCTCACTGTTACATCCTGGGTATATGCTCCATCTGCACGTATGAGCACTTGTCCATCCTCAAACATCATTACGCACCCCATATCCTCTAAAGATGCCACGGAGAGCAAATTAACCTTCAGCTCTGGAACATACATCAACCCGACCACCTCTAGAGAACCACTTGACTCTAGCTAGAATTTGATGCATCCAACCCTCTTCAATGCATGCATGGTGCCAGCCCCACTACCCACATGCGAGTCTGAGCCCGTCTCTGAAACACTAGGGAACACCAACCTCATTCTCGTCATATTGCGAGATGATCCACTGTCCATGAACCATACCCCATAGTCCTCCAACTCTGCAACACTGATGCTCGAAAGAGAAGCAACCAGAGAAAATTCATCCTCGAATTTCTCTGCAAATGCATCCATCTCAATAAGATGTTGTGGCTGCAACCTCTGCCTCCTCCTTCTTCTTCTTCTTCTTCTTCTTCTTGGGACACTAGCTGGCATAGTTGTCAGTCTTGTGACATGCAAAGCATTTCACTTTGCCCATGTCTCTAGAACCTCCCGCTCCTCTGCCCTTCTTCACATGAAGAGCCACATTCTCTTCCTCTTCACCCTTTGGTTGGCTGGCCTAGGTGGCATCAAGTCTCAACTCCTCCTGGCTGAAGACATCCCATAATCTCTCCCAATCAAGGAGCTTCTCCCGAGCCACCACTCCACGGACAAATACTTCCCACTGCTTGGTGAAGCCATTCAAGGCTGTCACCAACTCAATCTCGTCCACTTCCTCTACCACAGTTGTCAGTTCATCTCTAATCTGAGTGAAATTTGTGAGGTAAGTGACCACCGACTCTCCCTTTGCCATCTTCGTGCATCTCAGCTTCTCTCTAAGCAGCATCTTCCTGCTCTGGTTGTCAGACTGGTACAGCTTCACTAGGGCCTCCCACATGTCCTTCGTCGTCTTCTTGCCAGACAAATGAGGAATAATGTGGTCCTTGACTCCATCCACAATTATCCTCCTGGCCTTGACATCTTTCTTGTTGTGAACTGCTAGTTGTACTAGATCAACAGAGGTTGCCACTTCACCTTCACCAATTTCCAACAGTCCATTCTCCTCCAGTGCCAAGCTAATATGCTCCCTCCAAGGACAGAAATTTGAGGCACTGTTATCCCCTAGCCTAGGGATAACTAAGGAGATCACGTCTCGAGGCCCACAGGTCCTAGACATGGAGTACCAAGAGCCAGACGACTGGAGCATGGCTCTGGAGGGCCTCTCTTTTCTTTAGTGCAGTCCACTTATCACCAGCAGCAGTATCCATCACACCAGCCTGGTCCTGAAGTAGCGGTGAGTCTTGCTCCATGAGGTAATGAGTCTAGGTATCATGGTATGTATCACTCTGAATTTTAAGGCACTTGAATATGTTGTATTAAATCCTCCTCCATTTCAAGACGTTTGCTTGGAAATTATGCTCTTTGCCTCGTTCATACCTGGAAGGGTGACAAGGTGCCCTAGTAAGTTGATTTCCATTTAGGATGGGTTGCTACTAGGTGGATCTGTGAAAAGTCATCGTTCGTTCCCTCCATACTTACCACTTTCCATCTTTATTCCTTTCATCTCCCCTATCCTTGTTTGGGCATTGGGATTCGTTACACTAGGAACGCGTGTACCTTACCTCGTGGGAAGAAGGGGCTAAAGGCCCAAAGGGTAAAAGTAGCTGGCACGAGTTAAAAGCCAATGTTGAAACCTTCGAGATGCTTCGCCCAGGGATCCCCGAGAAAGCAATGAAAAGCTTCTTAGTAAGAAAAGTGGACCCATAAGATAACATAAACACTCAAGGTACTAGTTGATGGATAGGAGGTCTCATCACGAACCGACCTATTATGACCATGGGCATGTAGCGGTATGACCCTACCACCTATCTAGTCACCAATCCAAGGTTGTGGCTCTTGTTGGCATAGCCAAGAGAAAGAGGGTCTCATCACGAGCCAGCGTTCTCATTTCCATGAAATGTTTGTGGATAACGTTGTTACCTCTGGTCATCAAGCCGGGACAGCAGCCCTCAACTATTTCCTTGAAGCAAAAGACCAAAAGATCAAAAGAAATAAAGCTAAGAGTAAAAGGCAATGAATGGGCTAGGAAACAATTACATTTATGACAAGGTACAGCTCGCCCTCTACAAAGGCACCCATAGGTAAGACTCTACATTTCCCGGTTATTACATGCACCCCATGCCACCTCATACACTTACATGACTTGGACTAGATCTCAACTGGGAAACACCCCAAACTTGAGAGAGATTAGCTCAATAGGACACCGTGAGACCGTCTCCAAACCTAACTTGTCAAATTGCATAACGTCTTTGAGCATTTGTCTAGGTTAAGGGGGGTTTGATGCACATGTTTGGGTAATTTAATTATTGGATGTGATTTACATGCTATAATCCCTGTGACTTATGAACCCCTAGAGGGCGTACTTGTTGTTGCTGCAAGACCTTGCTCGGTGGACAGGTACACATGAGGGAATGATTAGCTCGAACCTTCATGGGGACTTAAAGCCCACAGATGGATGTTGAAACCCCGGCTAGGGGTAAAAAGAGATTGAAAACTTGCACTGGGAAAAAAAAGGACGTTGCCTTTGGAGGCACCCTGGCAGACCAAGTCCCAAGGGATCTTGCTTTTCCCACCTCGACGTCACCATGATAGCCCTAGACGTCATCCAGAGCTAGGGTTTCATCTTGGACGACATTTATGAGGCATTGGCACATATAGACAAGGTTTCAAGCCTTTGGAGGCCCAACGTTTCACCTTCCTTGCCCGGTGTTCCATACTTGGGGCTCAACATCACCCTAGAGGGGCATGACGTCACCCTTGGAGTGATTTTTAGATGCAAATTAATTTTGTTTTGTCTAGAATTAAATTATGTAAAAAACTGGCCAGGTCGACCCAGTAATTATGAACTGAAATTAATTTTAGGTTAAATTTTGTATAAATAAGCAGAAAGTGACATTTATTTTCATCACAACTTGTCCTTGGAGACAAGGAGGTCTGAAATTTGCACCCTGTTAGGGTTATTGGCTGAAATAGTGAGGCGCGACTCTTGTTTAAGGCTTATCTTTGCAACTTGGATCAATTTTTGGAGTTTTATGGTGATCTTGCATGGTATACTCCTGATTATTCTTGGTGCAAGTAAAATATGCATTTTGTCATCTATTGAATGGTTTATTCTTTGGTTTTATTTTTCTCATACAAGATTATGAAATTGCGTGGTGTATTTAATGCTTGAAGTAAGAAACTTAAGTTGCTACTTTCTTACTTTTTATTTGCCAAGCTTTCACTAAATTGTCTAGTAACTAGTGAAACCCTAGAGCCCTAAAATGCTAGCACTCTAGAGGTTTGCATTTGGTTATTGTTGCATAAGTTTTACTCCATAAAAAGGCTAAGGAGAGCAAGGCGCTAGGGCCTAAAATGCCTACACCCTAGTACTTTGTTTCTTGAGGTCAAAATCTAGGACGACTTAAGTTGCTACTCCTCCTAGGTTTTTTCCCTCTTAGACTTTTGTGTATTATCATTAATTAGCAGCCTTAGAAGAAACTGCCATCTTTGACTCCATTACCCTAGAAAGGCACCAGTCATCCTCCTTTGACCTTTGACAAGGATCATCAACTTTCAAGCTCAATTCCCTACTTCATACTCTACTAACCTTAACTAACTTGCTAACCTAACCTAGAAATATTAACAGCCAAGTTGCTTCTGTCATAATCACTGCTACAGCTATTATTTTGAAGCTTATATCAGCCTACTAACCATCAAAGTCATCCCAGAATTTGTATAAGGCAAGGTACTATCAATAAGTGTTAAAGTGTGTGTTTAATTGTCTTTCTAAAGTGCAAATTCTGAAGCTGTTATCGCTGTCATAGCTGCTGTTACAGCCACTGTTGCAGCCCCTAACAGCCCTAAAATCATCCATAAAAACCATTGAGCATTTGTACTAAGCAAACTATAATCAATGGATATTGAAGTACTGTCTTATTGCTTTATTATAGTACTTTTCTGAAGTGGTTTCCATTGCTGTCATCATCATTAATTAATGTTGTTATAAATGTTTGGACAGACATTAAAGTCATTTATTGACTTGTGTTAATCTTGAAAATCGTGAGTGACAAAGTATTATCAAGTTTGCAAGCCCTTTTATATCTTTTCTTGTCATCATAACTTGCAATTTTCAAGATACATTGTTGTTGCTATAATCTCATCTTTATATATAACTTGTTCTAGCAGCACATAATTTGTCTAAGAACTCACTTATTATAATCGTTGATATCATTGTTACTACTGACGTTTGATGTTTCATTGGTAAAGGGCAGGTACTAACCCACTTTCACTTTC
Source organism: Picea engelmannii (assembly GCA_009831015.1). Taxonomy (NCBI): domain Eukaryota; kingdom Viridiplantae; phylum Streptophyta; class Pinopsida; order Pinales; family Pinaceae; genus Picea; species Picea engelmannii. The sequence goes on from ML779048.1 coordinate 945,394, forward strand.
CCTTGTTCCTTTAAACTTTACCTAAGTGACTTATTCCATTGAATGACCTAGAGAGAGGGGTGGGTTTTCACTATGTCTTTCTGCCTTTCATCAACCAACTAGGTCTTGGGACGTCTCCCTTGGAGTAAGGTTTTCCTACTCCTAAAGAGAAAGAGGTACCCTACTAGGGTGACAGTGATAGGGTTACCTCCATGTTACGTCAATCTAAGCCTACTTGCCTTTAGGCTTTGGGCAAGTATAGATTGCGCGATAACAGGCACTATCCAGCATGTCCTCAAACCTTAAGCTTACACTGGCCATTTGAGTCTGCTGCTCCGTTTCCCACACACTTCTAGTCACACGTCCTCCTTTGTTGATTCACTCCCTGGTTTGCACAGCAAAGTATCTTGGCTCCTTCTGTACTCAGAGGTTGAGCTCCGATACCATGTTAATTTCCTATAACTCAGCAACCAAAATATTATGTCAATAATTTTATCTAACCAGAATTTAATCAATGTTGATATGAACTCAGAAAATTATGCATAAATATTATAGCTGAGTTCTGGCGAGGTAAAAGATAGCAAATTCATTGGAGCGATGTTCTTAAGAGCAGAAGATTGTTCTGGCGAGGTAAAAGATAGCAAATTCATTGTTGATATTTTAATTTCTGCTATTGAACAAGTAGGGCCAGCAAATGTGGTGCAAGTTATCACAGATAATGCACCCGTTTGCAAA
>ML779048.1:947553-1009411 GCA_009831015.1 Picea engelmannii
CTACTTGCATCATGTAATGAATGATATTCATCATCTATGGGAGTTAATATGGACATGGTTTTCCTTCTAAAATGTCATTTATGTGTATCATTATGTTTTTCTTGCAATATAATGCTTTATTTTTTTAAAAACTATATATATATTTTTTATATACGGCGTTTCCCCCGATGTTTCCATTTTTTGAGGGACTGTTTCGTATTGTCCCAGTTTCGGAAACTCAGAATCGTTTCCCCGTTTCGTGCAACTTAGAGATATTCGTGTTTTGTTGTTTGTCCCGAGCAGGTTATCTTGCTAAATTCCATGGAGGATGCCATGGAGATGTTATTGTTCTTGTTTCTTGTTCTGGGCCAGGTTACCACAAAGGCAGGTCACAAGTGATAGCTCTAAGAGGGAGCTATAGTGGCGGTTGCAGAAGGAAACATATTAGATGATCTCTAGTTTGAGACATGAAGCAATCTAACCAGACAAAGAGTTGTATAGATTGGCAGTTCTACCAGTTCAATCCTTGTCACATGATTTTATCAGGTTGAGCGAGTTATGACATAGGAGACTTGATCATTTACATTACAGGGCTCTTCCCACCCTAGGGAAGATGGTGGCAGGTCTTCCAAATCTTTGGGTAGAGTACAATGACATTTGCAGAGGCTGTGTTCTTGGCAAGAATGCCAAGGGGTCCTTTCCAAGCAGTGACAGCAAATCCAAGGGGATCTTGGACTTGGTGCATTCAAATTTATGCGGACCCATGATAGTTACTTCCTTGAGTAGATACTTATATTATGCCTCTTTTGAGAAAGAGATAGTCTTCAGGAGGTCTAGAGGATCTCACATGGAAATTGACAGTGAGAGGCAAGAGGAGATGGTGTCTTCTCCACCTCACCCTTCAGCAGTTTAGAGGGAGCCAGTTGAGCCCATGGAGACAGTTGAGCCCATTGATTCAGTTGATCCAGTTGATCCTGTTGATATTCCTAGAGATATTGCAGTAGACCGAAGAGGCATGCCTGGGCTCGTCAGACCTTGCAGGAGGCAGAGAGATATGCAGCTCTCCGTGGTACTTTCGGAGAAAGTAAGAGACCTCGGAGATATTCGAGCTATGCTGCAGCTATGAGCCACATTATTGATTCTTAGCCTTCTTGTTATGAGGAAACATCCAGTCAACAAATATGGAGAGATGCCATGATTGAGGAGAAGTAGTCCATCATGAAGAATGATGTCTGGGATGTTGCTCTGAGACCTGAAGAGAAGTCTATGGTGACTTCCAAGTGGATCTATAAGATCAAACATGCAGCTGACAAGAGCATCGAGAAGCACAGGCGAGATTTGTTGCTATAGGATTCTCTCAAGTGGAGGCAATAGATTATGAAGAGACATTTTCTCTTGTTGCTCGGTATACTTCCATTCGGACGATCATTTCCCTTGCAGCATCTATGGGATGGAGACTATATTTGTTGGATGTGAAGTCGGCCTTTCTCAATGAAGAGATTGAGGAGGAAGTGTACATCAAGCAGCCAAATGGTTTTGTGATGCATGAGAAGGAGTCTCATGTGTGCAGGTTGAAGAAGGCCATGTTTGGACTCAAGCAAGCACCTCGAGCTTGGTATGCGAGGATTGATGGATACCTGATGAGCTTGGGCTTCAGCAAGAGTGTTGTTGTTCCCAACAAGGTTGTTATCGGTGAGTCCCTGATTTTAGTCCTTTATGTTGATGTTTGTAGCTTCAAGAGACATTCTCCAGATCATACTGGGCTGGTGCCCAGCAACCCTTGGGTTGCAGCCCATGTGATTGGGAGATCATATAGAGAATATTTATTGGGTTGTCGCCCATCATCCCTTGTGGAGAGCACATGAGGACACGTCAAGGGAGTTGACCTTGACGTCACACGCTATGGGGAGTTGACCCTAGTGTTTTTGGAGGGAGTGGCCTCTAGATGTCAACATGGGTGTAGCCATGTGTAGACAGTCTCCAGGTCGTACTCCTCTGAGACTGAGTTGAGTTGACCTATGATGACTCTCCAGATCGTACCCCTCTGAGACTGAGTTGAGTTGATCTGTGAGGACATTTATCTAAGACAGATAAGTGGTTTTGGGCATTTATCGTACCCCTTGTAGCCCAACATCCCTTGGGGTGTAGCCCTTGAGGACATGTCATGTGGTGTTGAGGCCCTTGACGATGATACACTATGTGGTTGTGGCCCTAGTGTTGTTTTAGTGGGTTGTGCCCCCTAGAAGCATGGAGAAGGTCCACATGGGTGTAGCCATGTGCCACGTGATGATGCTACCAGCAGCATGGCTTGCGTGACCATGGCATGGTCAGAGGACCATGGCATAGCTTGCGAGGCTGTGATGACCAGAAGAAAACATCATTAGGAAGACCTTTGTAGCTAAGAGGGAGTGTTGATGTTTTTGGTAGCTACGGGAGGTATTCACCTCCTGGATAACCTTTTCTTAGATGAAGATGCCAAAGAAGTCAAGAAAGATCCCAGTGGAGAAGTCGGCCCCATAGAAAATAATAAAGTAGAATTATATTGCTCCAAAAGAAAAGTCGGCCCCACATGGCAATTACAATGGGAAATTATAATTTCTAGATGGACAAGTCGGCCCTAAAGTACAATGACGAATTAGTATAAATATAAGCCTATCCTTCTCATTTTGACACAACAAATTCGGGTCTGATATATCTTTGTAGCAACCGCAAGTCGCCTAATGTGAGGCAACAAAGAGTCCTAGTCTGAGGCTAAGTCTGAGGCATATCTGGTCACACCTGTAGTAGCATATATCTTTTTGCTTGAACAGAAGTTTGGTCACACCTGCAGACAATGTTTGGGCAGCATATATTTTTGTGCTTGAACAGCAGATTGGGCACACCTATAACAGCAGTCTTGAGGCAGCAAAGTGACAGATATAGAGCATTGATTTATGACAGTTTGAGACAATGATCTGAGCCATCATTTGGACAGCAATAGAGCCATCTCCTTGACAGTTCTAGAGTGCATATCTGAGTAGAAAAGATAAGTACTTGTTATCAGGGATTCTTTCTTGTTGGTTTACTTTACTAGAAAAAGCTAGTTCATGGTTATATTGTATTGGCAAGGATCTTCTCTATAAGAAAAGGTGTTGGATTTTCTCCCCTTGTGTAGAAGGGTTTCCCAGGATAAACTACTATGCTCAGCTCTGGGGAAGGCACATGTAGGTGCCTATGGTTGGGTGGCGATGGTGCAACATCGCCTATATGGTGAGATGAGCATGCTAACTATTTTTTTATAAAAAAAAATCCAACAAATAACACTAAAGTTTGTGCTAAAGTATTGGGAACTAATCTACTTGTTTTACGCTTCATTTCTCAATAAATCTTTCATGCTTTGAGTGGTTATATCTGCAGTAATTAGCTTTGTTCCTTGCTAATACATATTCTTGTTTACTACAGTAGTTTGGGACAGCAAGTTTAACTTGCTTGTCCACTTGATATTTAGGCTTGTATATTCGTCTCTTCTTGTGTCTTGGGCAAGTACAACTATCTTCTGCAGATACACTACTTCTTGGCAACTTTCCCTCATCAACGAGACTTCATCCCAAGCCTTCCATCTCTCCACAACTTGACCTATAGGGGCTTCACTTCCATAACCTCACTTTCCATCTCATTTCCGCCCAGGGTCACCCAGGATTCCCCCCTTGTGTTGGATTTATCCTTCACTAAAGCAAGGGGAGGGTTTATCTAAGGTGACAGTGGGTAGACTCTCCCACAGTTATTGCCATCTCGTGGATTGGGTTGGGCTTTGCCCAACCTACAGTTTTTGCAATAACACAACATATTTCAGCAACTCTAAGAATCTTTTTTCATACTCATCTATCGTCATACTCCCAAGCTTGAGTTCGAAGAACTCCTTCATTTTCTTGTCATAGTACCGCTTGGTTAAGTATTTCTTTTGGAAATGCTTCTTGAACTCCCTCCAAGTAACTTTCTTCTCATCAATGTGTTGCACTTGCACAAACTGATCCCACCACATTGATGCTTTTCCTTTTAGCTGATAGATAGCAATTCTCCCTTTTGCTTGCACAGAATAATGATGGAGTTGGAAGTACTTCCTCGTACCCAACAACCAGGTCTCCACATCTTCATCCTTCCTGTGCTCACTGTCAAAGGTAGGAGGCGTGATCTTATTCATTTCTCCCTATAGCTCATCCACCCCAGTCCTCTTATGATTTATGACAGGAAATGGACTTGAGCTACTGTGCGCTTACCTGAAAGAATGCTTAACAACACTTCTCTTCTTTTCTCATCATGAGACCTACGACTTCTTGATCTACTCAACTATGTCTCCTTATCCATTTTCTTTTCTATTATGTCCAAGCTTTGCATCTATTTGACATTGAAGTCATCTTGCTACTCCTTGGCTCTCATAAGCCTTTCATTATCAACTTTATAGCTCTGGACATCTTTTTGCAGTCCTTTTATGGTTTCTACCAAGTTCATGTGCACCTCCTTGGATTTTGTACCATCAACACCCAAACCAACATATAGATCTTTGAATTCATCATCAAGATTAAAAGCCCTATGCGCATCTTCCATGCTTTTAACCTTCTGCACTGACTCTGTCCTGTTCTAACCATTGATAATTCTGCAAAATGTGCAGGCAATTAAGATTTGTTAAATGATTTCATGCAACAACTACATGAAAACTCTGCACCATCTTGTTAGAATCCTTCCTTTTGATTCCTTGGATGTATTTAACATCCCAACTTCTAGTGCGCACACCGTGCATCAATACTTTGCACACATCACAACTCTACACCGTGCACCAGTAGTTTTTGCGCATAATAAACTCTTCATTACGCAATACCAATACTTAACGCACACGTCTATTTCACGCTAATCTATGGCCCATACAAGTCCAGTGTTGAACCAATAGCTCTGATACCAGAATGTAACATCCCCAACCACCCAGGCTGGGCCACATCACCCAACTTGTAACGTTTCACGTTACCAGCGTTAATCACATGCTTTGAAAACCACAATGTAACATCATCCATCTTATTATTGAACAATATTATTGCAAAATACACTACGCAGATTCTACTCTAACACAAGTCCACGCAGTTTAACTAGAAGTAACGTGCTCAGCCCAAGCTTGAGTCGCGCCACACAACTTATAATCAGCAAAAGCAACTTAAATAACTGTGTGCACCAACATGTCCCCGAGGTGTAGAACAGTCGGTGACGAAGTGTGTTGTTAAGGCGCTCCGTGGTTAAAGTCACCGGTTCGAAACCTACAGGGACAAAAAATCCAACCATGTTAAGGGTTGGTGTGGCTCAGGCCGGGTGCAATCCCCGGGTGATTTTGACAACTAAGATGCCCCTGAGTCGCGGTTTCTTAGCCACAGGTTAGTCCCACATGTCACAGACAAACTAACAAACAAAAAAACAAAAAAATTGTGTGCACCAGCATACTGATCACACAGTACAATCGTGCGCACAACCACCCTGGCGTCATACGCCAATTCTAATTTCCTTGTGTGTCGAATCTAATTCCCTATACACACACACGATTTCCAGCCTCTTGATGCACATAGGCTACTTTCCTGCGCACCCAGCCATTCAGTTCTTGCCTCAAAGAGTCATGACCAATATCAAAAGATAACTTAACAAGAAAACTAACAAAAACTATCATACTTATGCACGACTACAATATTGAATGACAATACCACCTTACATGTGCAAGCATTATTAAACAAAATAACAGCAATTACTTATATGCGATAACATACAAGAATTAACCCATGTCAAACATAGATAAATAAGCACACACTAAACAAGACAAGTACTTAAAGACACTTATCTTTCAAAAAGTCACCAACTGCAACCTTGACTCAGACATTCCTCCCAGCCATAGACTGTTGCTCATAATCCTTCAGCAATAGGTCACCCCCGAGCTGGGGCTCAAACTCCACCAAGGCAAAAAGACTTCTAGCGACACGCTAAGGTCTGATTCTCAACAGAATTGTTCAATCCTAGGTGCCCGCTGCTGCAACTAGCCCATAGTCCCTCATTCCCCACGCACCTGTCGCACCCAAGGAAGTGTGTCCCTTCTCTGCTCAACAGTCCTTCGGTTGCCCCCTTCCCTTCCAAGGTTACCAACAACAGGCCGGACAGGACGTCTCTGAGCCCTACGACTAATGCCTAGTGCACCAGGAAACGATTCTCAACAATAATCTCACATGGAGAGTATGCTCCTGGGTCTGACAACCCACTTCTCAACAGCCAATATCTCACTCAGAGAAACTGCTCACGGGCCTGACAACCCACTTCTCAACAGCCAATATCTCACTCAGAGAAACTGCTCACGGGCCTGACAACCCACCTCTCAACAGCCAATATCTCACTCAGAGAAACTGCTCACGGGCCTGACAACCCACCTCTTCGATAGTAAACTCTGATTACAGCCCCGCAACTCCTTACAAGCTTCTCGATGCAGATAAGGTAATAATCGGATTTTCCATGCCTTCTGACCACCTTCTGCTCACGAGAGCTTGAAACATCAATTCTTCCTGAATCCTTCTCTGAATAATCATGATGCCTAAAATACACTAAGGCCAGCGATATATATTGCATGCCTTCAACTCGACACTTGTCACCTTCAGAAGTAGCTTAAGCCACTTGGTGACTCGTTCCCTACCCTCGGGAACTTAGGTTAAAATAATTATCCACCACTTTACACTTTTCGTAAATATTATTAAAATATTCCCCCTTTTCCCTTTTTCAGTGGAGTTCAACCCCCCATCTCTTTTCGTCTGAGTCAATCTGCTCGCAATAATGTAATATATTAATAACTAAGTGTGATACACTTTACAAGACTAGGCGCACTGGCCTATTTGCATAGTCATATATATATATATCAACTCGGTCATTACTGCACACTTACCCAAGTGCATGCAACATGATGCAATGTGCGCACAGCACTATGACATGTGTGGCCCCTGTCTTGATAACAATTCTCCGCGCACTTACTTGTGTGCACACAACACTATGGAATATGTGCACCCTTCCTTGATGCACAACCCACACACACACACTAGCTTAGGTACGCGCAACACTATGGAATGTGTGCACCTTTTCTTTGATAACAGGCCTTGCGCACTCCACAGGTGCGCGCAAAACCCAAAACTTGGTACCACGGCTCACCAGCCTATATGTACATTGCATTTGCACTTGTTGCCAACGGCTCACCAGCCTATATGGTTCATTACATCGCGCACTTCTTCAGGTGCGCAAAAAACCACGAAAAAACAAAACAGCTCACCAACCTATATGCACAACTACAAATGGGGTTCGGATTAGGGACATTACACGAGAAGGACATCAAAGCCCAGAGAGTCATCATGGATGTCGTGAAGGATCATTTTACCCTCACTTGGTAAAGAAGCAGTCGGCCAGAGAGATGTTCAAGGCTCTAGTGGATTTGTTCCATCGTGATAACTTAAACAGGAAGATGGTCTTGAGAAACAAACTCAGATCCATCCAGATGTCCAGATCTTTCAATGTTACCAGTTACTTCATGAGGATCACTCAGACACATGACCAGCTTGCATCCATTGGGGAGAAAGTGGACGAGGCAGAACTTGTGAATGTGGCATTGAATGGTTTCACCAAGTCATGGGAGCCATTTGTCAAGGGGACTTGTGCTCAAGAGAAGCTTCCAGATTGGCAGAGGCTTTGGGATGATGGCATCCAGGAAGAGACTCGAGAGGCGTCTAAAGCAGGAAAGAAGGAAGATGGAGAGGAGAATCTAGTTTTGGTCAGTCATACCAAGAGGAGCAAAGGACATGGCTCCAAGGAAGGAGGAAGGAAGGACTTGAGTAAAGTCAAGTGTTTCTTGTGCCACAAGACGGGGCACTATGCATCACAGTGGCCGAAGAAGAAGAAAGGTAACGAGAAGACGTAGCAGGTAGCAGCAACAGTAGAAACTCAGATGGACGAGTTTGCTGCGAAGTCTGAAAATGACTTCTCACTAGTCTCCTACCTCTTTACCAGCACCATCACAAGGAGTGCATGGTACTTGGACAATGGTGCATCTCATCATATGACAGAGGCATGGGAGCTATTCAGCAATCTGACGGAGAAGTATTCAAGAAAGGGCAAGTATTCATACATTCAAAGGGAGCTAGCCCTGATACAACAATGAGAATTGGTGTCAGAGAGGGAAAGATATACAGGTTGCAGAGCATGCATGTTCATGGGTCCAAGGGGATCTTGGATCATGGATCGATGTCAGTGGCAAAGGATAAGGTGCAACAGGCTCCGAAGGGTGAGCAGAGTTCACAGAATTCAAATTCAGGGAGTCAACCTTCAAGTTGGAAGGAGGAGTTAGCCCCTTCCAATTATGTCAAGAGACCTAATTGGTATGAACTGATATTGATGGATGCACATGAGCATGTGGAGGCTCCTTGGACCACAGACAGGGAGATCAAGCCTCCGAAAAAGTGTCCATACTTCAAGGCATTAATGTGTAGCATCATCGATTCTGAGACTTCTAGTGTTCAGGGAGAAGCAAACCAGCAGGGTTGGAGTGATGCCATTGTGCAAGATGATGTGTGCGACATTGTGCCAAGGTTGGAGGGAGAACCAGTTCCATGTGGCTCTTTGAGAAATACCTTCCTCGCTAAGAGGGAGTGTTGATGTTTGTAGCATCGGACAAGTACTTCCACATTGGTTTTGTATTTAACATGTGGAAATTGTCATTAATACCTCTCAAGACTTCGGAAATTCACTTTAATTGAGTAATTATTAAAGTGAATGCCTTTTTATAATTAATTGAGTTTAATTTAATGAAATTCCTAAGTTTTTGGAATTAGTGAATTAAATTAAATATTAGCCATTAATCTCGAGTGTTGGTGGAATCTAATTTCAACCATTGATCACTTTGGAGATCTAGGGTTATGGATTTAGGGTAAACTCAACATTATAAAAGGAAGCTAAGGTGAGAGGAGGATGTTGAGGTTTAAGCTATTATTAGGTTTCTTTTCAATTTACTAGATAACCATAGCATAGATAGGATCACTAAGAGAAACACAATCACAAGATACACAGCATTTATCCTGGGAAACCCTCATGGGGGAGAAAAACCAGCAAAAACTTCCTTAATATAGATAGCCAATACAATGCCAAAACAATAAACCAAACACTAGAGAATATCCTCCACTGAGTAATGCGCCTCTCTTCCTTCTTCTCCCAACTGCAGCTACCAAACTTGTGCACTAAGTGAGCGAATGAGTGAGTGATCAAATGAGGCGTTGGCTTCCTTTATTTATACAAATTGGCAGATGTTGAAAAGGTGTCTCTTCACTAGGCAGGGCCGACTTGACGTCTTAGTGGTTAAAACCACTTTAATTAGCCTGGGGGGCTACTTCTCAATTTGCATAATATATTTAGGGTTTGACCAATACACAAAAGGGGATTTGGTCAATTACAATGCCCGACATGATCAATCCACAAAAGGGGATTGATCTAATGAATAATAACTCAATAATAAATAGAATACTCTTTGTAGTTACAATATTTCAACACTCCCCCTTAACAAGAAGCGTATTCTACAACATCATCAGGAGAGAGAGAGGGCAACAACATCTGGAACACTGACTGGCATATCTATAAATCATCGGAAGTTTTTCTCATCATCAATATCATCATCCACAGCAGGGAGCTGGAATGGCATCATCATCATCTGCATCAACATGGATTAGTATAACACTAATACATCATCATCATCATCATCAATAACAGCACAAGGCCGATACAGCATCAACAACAGTAGCATCACAGCACAAAGGCTGGAGCATCATCAACAACAACAGCATCATAGCACAGAGGCTGGAGCATCATCAACAACAGCAGCATCACAGCACAGAGGCTGGAGCATCATCAACATCATCACTAGGCTGGAAATCTTCAACACGAAGCTAGCATCTCAACAACATTAGCACGAAGCTGGAAATCTTCAGCACGAGGCTGGCATCTCAACAACATCAGCACGAAGCTGGAAATCTTCAGTACGAGGCTGGCATCTCAACAACATCAGCACAAAGCTGGAAATCTTTAGCACTAGGCTGGCATCACAACAACATCAGCACGAAGCTGGAAATCTTCAGCACAAGGCTGGCATCAACACTACTCCCCCTTTCGAGGGAGGTCCTCTCAGACTACACCAAGCTTATCTCGAAAGTGCTCAAACTTTACACGAGATAGAGGCTTGGTCAACACATCTGCAACCTGTTCATTCGTGCTAACATATTGGAGCTTTATGGCTCCTCTCTACACCATATCACGGATGTAATGATATCGGATCTCTATGTGTTTTGACTTGTCATGGAACACAGGGTTCTCTGTCATCTTTATGCAACTCTGGTTATCACATAGGATCACAGTTGCTTCCATCTCCAGATCGAATAGACCTGTCAACAACTTTCGAAGCCATATGGCTTCACAACTGGCGGAACATGCAGCAATGTATTTTGCTTCTGTCGTGGTGAGAGCAATGCTTGATTGCTTCCTACTCTTCCATGAGATCATAGTTGACCCCAGACTGAAACAACATCCCGAAGTGCTCTTTTGGTCAGAGACACTTCCAGCCCAATCTGAATCGGTATAACCACCCAGTCTAAAGTCATGATCTCCATTATAACTGAGACCACAATCTAATGTACCCTTAAGGTACCTCATCACATGTTTTGCAGCAACCAGGTGAACACGTCTGGGCTCTACCAAAAATTGATTCAAGGTGTTCACAGCAAAACATATATCTGGCCTGATGTTCGTTAGATACATCAACGATCCAATGATCTGTCTATACAGCGTAGCATCAATCAATTCTAACAAAGTTCCAACCAGGAGCTTCAACTTTGTTTCCATGGGTGTTTTCATGGATTTGCACTCCAACATATCAAATCTCGTCAGTATTTCAACTACATACTTCCCTTGGTTAAGGAAGATCTGCTCTGGGCTCTGCCATACCTCAAGACCTAAGAAATAGTGCATTAGGCCAAGGTCTTTCATCTCAAATTCTGCGGCGAGCTTCTTCTTATAATCAAAGATGAGCTTTTCTTCTCCACTTAAGAATAAGTCATCCACATACAGCAGCAGTATAACAGACTCATCATTCATAACCTTGAAGTAAAGGTTAGAATCAGCTTTACTCTTGGAAAAGCCCAAGCTCGTCAGAAAACTATCAATCCTTCCATACCAAGCTCTAGGAGCTTGCTTCAATCGTACAGAGCCTTCTTCAACTTGCAGACATGAGTCTTCCTGTCTTCAACTTCAAACCCTTGAGGTTGTTCTATATACACTTCTTCTTTAATGACACCATTCAAGAAAGTTGTCTTCACGTCCATCTGGTGTAACTTACACTTCATCTTAGCTGCAAGAGCTATGATAGTTCTGATTGAAGTGTATCTGACTACAAGAGCAAACGTCTCTTCATAGTCAATGCCTTCCTTTTGAGAAAAGCCACGAGCAACAAACCTTGCTTTATATTTCTCAATACTTCCATCAACAGCATGTTTTATTTTGAAAATCCATTTTGAAGATACCACATCCTTGCTCTTTGGTCTGGGAACTATTTCCCATACATCATTCTTTATAATGGATTGGTATTCTTCTGTCATGGCATCTGCCCATTCTTTCTTCTGAATAGCTTCTTCAAAGCAAGTAGGCTTCTTCTCTAAGAGATCACACATCAAAGCCATATAACTGGAGAATGGCTTGGGTTTCTTGACTTGTCTCATGGTTCCTTCGGGGGCACCATACTTCTCTCCATCTTGAATAAGTTCCCTTGCCCAAGCTAGCTTTCTCTTGTGGGAGATCGTCATCTGGGGAGGTTCTTGGGATTCTATTATGTCATGATCTTCTAGAATCTCCTCATCGGGGGAAGTTATGACTTCCCTCACTGGTTCTGCAACTCTGGGAGCCACAGGTTTGTCTTCATATACTTCTTCAAGTTGGCATCTTCTTGATTTCTTGAGTGTTGCATCTTCATCAAAGGTTATATCCCTGTTGATCTCAATATGATGGTAACCTGGTATATAAACTTTGAAGGCCTTGGAGACCTCACAGTATCCAACAAATATTCCCTTCTTTCCTGAAGGGTCCAGCTTGGTTCTCTTCTCTTTCAGAATGTGTACAAATACTGGACAGCCAAATATTTTGAGATGGCTTACTTCTGGCTTCTTTCCGGAGAACATCTCTTCAGGGGTCTTGAACCGAAGTGCACTATGGGACAATCTGTTTTGTACATATACAGTTGTTTTTGTTGCCTCTACCCATAAGTGCATTGGAAGATCTTAATCATGGATCATAGTCTTCACTGCTTCCATTATAGTTTTGTTCTTTCTTTCTGCTACACCATTTTGTTGAGGATTGTAGGGAGTGGTGAGCTCCCTCTTGATCCCGGCATCTTTGCAAAAGTTTGCAAACTCTTTTGAGGTGTATTTTCCTCCATTATCTTACCTAAGTATCTTGATCTTTCTTTCAGAGAGATTCTTTATCAAGGCTTTGAATTCCTTGAATTTACTGAACATTTCATCTTTTGATTTGAAAAAGTAAACCCAGGTTTTGCGAGAATACTCATCAATAAAAGACACATAGTATACATACCCACTGATGGAGGTTGATGGCATTGGGCCACATACATCTAAGTGAATGAGCTCTAGGACTCCTGCTTTACTGTCTCTCTTCGGGAAAGGGTTCTTGATGTTCTTTCCTTGTGCACATCCATTGTACACACCTTCATGGTCAACCTTGAATTCTGGTAGACCTGTGACTGCCTTGCTTACATATGGTAATGCCTTGTAGTTAATGTGAGTTAGTCTTCTATGCCAAAGTTCACATGGATTCTCAATGGAATGGGTCAAGGCTGCTTCCGAGTGACCCTTTAGTTTATACAAGCCACCTTCTTCTTTTCCAATAACAATTGCTTCTTCCATGGTTTTTCCTTTGGGCCACATAAGAACTTCTCCATCTATGAAGGCAACTTTGAAGCCTTTCTTCTCTAAAGCTGAGATAGAAAGTAAGTTCTTTGTCAAACCTGGTACATATAGTACATCGTTCATCTTCGTTGGGGTTCCTGAATCAAGTTTGTAATTTGATTCTCCTACTCTTTTGATAGGGTATTGATAATCATCTCCAAGTGTAACTTTTTGGGGAAACTTTTTTTCTGTTAGGCAACAGAGAATGTCTCTTTGACCTGTCATGTGCTTGGAAGCACCACTGTCTATGAGCCAAGTGTCCTCACCAGGTGACACTGATACTGAGAGAGAAGAGATTAAGTCATAGTCTTCAATCTGTTCCTTTATCATTTTTGTGGGTGGCTCTTCATCTTCAATTGTATGGGCATGGTGCCTCTTGTTTCTCTTCTTGTATTCTTCTCGTCTAGCTAGACAATTCTTAGCAATATGTCCCATCTTGTCACAATGGTAACATTGGTAGGATGAGAAATCTTTTTCTCTTCTTTAACCTTTCTGAAACTTCTGGAATCTCCTTGGAGGGCGAGATTCTTTATGTATGAATTTGTTTTGGGGGTGAGACTCCTTATGAGTTTCTTTCTGGAAGTAAGACCTCTTTCTTCCTCCTTTAGTATGAGTAGCTAGGGCTTGATCTTCATCTCTTGATAGTAATGTTTCTCGGTTAGCTACTCTTGCTTCTTCTTGAACACATTCTTCCCAAAGACTGTCAAAGTTTAATTTCTCATTTCTGGCACAAATAGATTGGATGAATGCATCCCAAGGTCTTGTGAGACCATTAAAGGTTGTCATTATAAGTTCGTCTTCATCTAGAGTATCACCAATTGCTTCTAACTGTTCTTTGAATTGTGATATTCTAGAGAAATATTCCTGAATTGTTTCTCCTTTATGCATCCTTGTACTTTTGAGTTGAGTTCTTAGATTCATCTTCTGATTGATGTTCTTTCCTTCGTATAATCTGGTTAGGGCATCAAACATTTCTTTTGGAGTCTTCTTTGAAGCCACTTGAGGAATCAAGTGATCTTTAATAGAATCTGCAATGATTCTTTTGGCCCTAACTGTGTCATTTTGGTGTTTTGCTTTAGTTGCAGCATCAGTAGGTTCTGGTACATCTTCTTTAATGAATCTTGCTAGGTCATTCTCTTCAAGAATGAGTGCAATCCTATACTTCCAGGCACGAAAGTTTTCCACACCTTCTAGCTTGTCAACAAGCTTAGCTTAGTGCTTGCAGACATCTTTACCTGGAGCTAGGAAAATGACCAAAAATTGAAAATGCTCATAATTTAATTTTGAACTTACCAGGAGGTGCGCTTAACTGAGGCAAGTAGCCTGGTGTAGTTAGATTTCAAAAATTCCAAATTTTTCCCCTTCAAACTTAACCAGCGGAATTCTGGACTGGTACTTCTGGTACTGGTTTTCTGGTACCAATGAAAACTAGGGTTTCACTTTCCGAGAGTTCTATCCACTGAAAAAGTGCGTTGAAGGTGCCAAAGAGTTCCCTAAGCTAGGGCACACTTTTCTAGAGGATTTTTAGGCTGATATTCCTCTTCAACAAAAATCCCTAATTTTCTTGTATGGCAACAATGACGTTTTTCTTTATCCAGTGAAAGATGCTCTCTTCAATTTAGCTCTGATACATGTTGAGGTTTAAGCTATTATTAGGTTTCTTTTCAATTTACTAGATAACCATAGCATAGATAGGATCACTAAGAGAAACACAATCACAAGATACACAACATTTATCCTGAGAAACCTTCATGGGAGAGAAAACCCAGCAAAAACTTCCTTAATATAGATAGTCAATACAATGCCAAGACAATAAACCAAACACTAAAGAATATCCTCCACTGAGCAATGCGCCTCTCTCTTCCTTCTTCTCCCAACTGCAGCTACCAAATTTGCACACTGAGTGAGCGAATGAGTGAGTGATCAAATGAGGCGTTGGCTTCCTTTATTTATACAAACCTCTTCACTGGGCAGGGCCGACTTGTCTTCTTAGTGGTTAAAACCACTTTAATTAGCTTGGGGTCCGACTTCTCAATTTGCATAATATATTTAGGGTTTGACCAATCCACAAAAGGGGATTTGATCAATTACAATGCCTGACATGATCAATCCACAAAAGGGGATTGATCTAATGAATACTAACTCAATAATAAATAGAATACTCTTTGCAGTTACAATATTTCAACAGAGGAGACACACACACACAGAGTGATAGTGAGATCTCATTGATTGAGTGGGGAAGGACATTCATCCAAGTGTGCATGATCCGAGAAAGGAAGCAAGGGGTAGTGTTAACCCCTGAATTTTCTCACTTGGAAATCCTAAGGGTTAAGGACGAGTGTTTTGATACTTACTGGCATCCAGATGGTTCTTTCATAGATAGCACTTGGGCAGACCAAGGTCGGTTTTCGCTAAGGTCAGGTACAGAGATTGGTTGAGTGGTGTTTTTGCTTCGGAGACAGAGTCACCACAGTTTTCCATGGATTAGAGAGAGATTGATATTTTTAGATGGTTTCCTACTTTTTAGGAGATGGTGTCTAGAGACTCGCATGTCAGTTTTGAGCATATTGTATTGATCCTAGTGACATCTTGAGTCCAGTGAGCCCTTTCCAGGATGACGTGCGAGTACTTTCTATTTTTAACAGGTGGAGATTGGGGGGTCAAATGGTGATTCTGATTGCATTTTCGGATTCCTTATGTCATACTCCCTAGTCTATCACTGGTTCTCCTCTCCTGTAGCTTGTGCATACTTTATAAGAATCTTCAAAAAAATCTATTGATTGTCTGATGATATGCATACAAATCTTCAAAACCAGAAACAAAAAAAAAGAGAAATATGATTATTAAACCCCCCACAAAAATAAAATATTATTGTCCTGCGTAACCAAGCTGCCTATGATTTAAATGCCTCTACAGACATGAAAATGATGTTCATTAAAATTTCCTAAACTGGAAGTGTTCTGTTGTTGATTAAAACCCCAAAAATTAAAGGAACTCTCTCCGTAGAAGTGGGAATATTTTATTTGAAAGAAAGAAAACAAAAATCGGAATTACATTATACTAAATAATATGCAATATTTGTTACACCTCTGTTGGTAGTAAAACAAATCAGAGAAAGAAGGCATGGACACCCCTGAAACCCTTGCCTCATGACCTGTGATCATTATTGATAGAATCTAGCCTAATTTGTTGGTAATCAGTGTTTTGAATTTCTCTCCTCTACCTTAACCGGAAGTGTTCTGTTAGTAGTAAAACAAATCAGAGAAAGAAGGCATGGACACCCCTGAAACCCTTGCCTCGTGACCTGTGATCATTGATGGAATCTACCCTAATTCGTTGTTGGTAATGAGTGTTTTGAATTTCTCTCCTCTACCTTAACCTGTTACCATTAAAGGAATGGCTCTCTATCTGCGTTATGATTGACATGCAGATGACAAACACAAGAAGTTGAGCAAAGCATAAAACAAAGGAACTTGAGACAGCATAATCTCACCCCTGAGATCCCTGAAATAGAAAAGGCAGGTTGCTTGTATCCTCTATTATGTTGTCAAAATTGGCTCAACTGCCATCTCTTTGGCCACCGTTATTGCCGCCTTCCTGAGTCGCTGTCCCTTCAGCTTCTTGCCGCCTTTCTCCCTTTCGATGGGATGGAAACGTCATATCTTCACTTTATTGCTGCTCTTATTTTTTCTTTGGATGTGCAGAAGAGTCATCTGTATATAAACGTCTTGATATAAAGAGATTTCCGGGCAAACAATTTAGGTAATGTAGTCATTCTTGTGTGAAAACAGGTAGGAATTATTATACCAGGGATTACATGGACGTTTTACAAAATTCAAAGGTAAAATAACATGTGATTTAGAAGGTGGAGTGGTGATAGCATAAATAGATATGTATATATAAAAATATATTTTATTGTTAGATTTTTAGTGAGAAATACTAATGGTGAGTAGTGATATGTATATATAAAAATATATTTTATTGTTATATTTTTAGTGAGAAATATTAATGGTGAGTAGTGATGTAGAAAAAATTGTAAATGTTTATATGGTAATTATTTGTAAGATAGGAGAAAATATTTACGTTAAGAAAGGTAAGAGATTATTTAGATTTCTTTGAAATCTTATTTTTGTGCTTAAAAAGTATCACTATAATTTTGATGATTTAGGAGGTTAGGAAGGTCGATATTGTGACATATTTTGAAATTGTGATATCATTTGGGTATACGTAGGGCACTCTAGGAGAGTAATTTTCATCTTCAACTCTCTTAGTGTCACGAAAATGACAAATTCATGCATACCACAATGTTTTGGGAATTGCCCAACACCCAGTTTCGCTATGTAGCTTGTGGAAATTGGTTTGTATCTTAGCAATGTTGATTTTCTTCTTTGTGCTAGTTAGAATCGAGAGATACTTTTGATCTTCTATATTATGGTTGAACACCTCCTTGTAGTATCTTAGCTTCATTTTATCTTCTAATTCTTTATCGCACCATAGATTATCTTTAAATTTAGATGTAATAATATTTTTAATATTATTGGTATTCTACATAATGGCATCTTCTTGTATTCCCTGATGATTTAGCCAAGACTTGGCGTCTTGATGCCATCCCCGCTTGAGTCGCTAGTGGTTTTGGCTAGAGTTTGAAGCAATTTTGGGGAGCCTCGTGTCATCCATGTTGTTTATCTTGTTCTTGTACACTAAGTACCTAATCATGGTCGTGCGCTCCATAGGGGAAAGGCTTGCTTCGATGAGGAGGATAGGATAGGGTGTATCACCTTTAATTTTGAAATTATTAGTTATAAAATTCTTTTGGATTTTCTCTATCTTTCTCCAAGAATCTCTAGAGATATTGCATCCCCAAACTTCACATATGTATAAGATAACTAGAGTGACAAGAGTATCAAAGAGGAGTTTTTTTTATAACTAGTCCAAGGTCTACTAATCTACACTTGTTTTCAAGTCCATGATAAGCTTTACACCCTCCATTTATCATTTTCTCGACATTATAGTTCCAATTGAGCTTGTGATGAATATTGATTCCAAGATATTTGTATGAAGACACTTCCTACAAGGTATTGTTTTCATATACTAAAGTGTCATGGGTGATATTTTTGGATTTGATTATCGTAACCTTCGTTTTGTCAGTGTTCACAGTCATACCCATACTAGAGCAGTAGTCCTTGAGGATTCTTAGATGCTTACTGAGGTCGTAGTGATTCATTGCCATAAAAACAATACCATTAGCATAAAGAAGAAGGATTGTGACTATACCAATGAGAGTCAGGCCAGTAGAACCGACTTCTTCCAACCAATGTTCTAACTTATCAATGTATATGCCAAAGAGAATAGGGGACAGGAGACAGCATTGCTTGACTCCTATAATACAGTCAATTTCTTTCAACCAACCCCGAGTGTTCCTAAACTTGGCAATAACACTTTCATATAGCCTTACTACAACAACTCTCGGTGCAGAAGGAACTTTTAGCTCTTCTAACCTACTCCAAAGGCTAGTCCTAAGCATTGTATCAAAAGATTTTCTAAAATCAATGAAACAACAAAGGAGATTGGTTTTATTATTGTGACACTCTTCTGCAATGATCCTAAGCATAACAATATGGTCCATCGTTGAATGATAGCCTCTAAAGTTGGCTTGGCCTTTAACTTTATTTCCATGGCTTTTAAGCCATGTGATGATCGTATTTTCCAAAATACTTATGTATAGATTGGCTAAGATGTGGCTAATCATGATGGTCCTATAATTAGAGGGACTACTTTTATCCCCACTTTTAAAGATAGGAAGAATGAGGCTTTAAGTCCAAGGTTTAGGGAAGCCTTGCTTGACTATTAAATCGAAGAGCTTGTATATGTGAGAGATGAGGATAGGCCCTCTGATTTTTAAGGTTTCAGCTTGGTAGCCTTCAATGTCCCTAGCTTTCCCTTTAGCAAGTTGCTTAACCCCAAACTTTGTGTCTTCTATACAAAACACTTGATCCTCTATAGAAACATTTGGAATGTTGTCCACAACAATAGGGGATTCATAGAGCTTTTTAAGGTAAGAGTTCTAGTCCTTTAGGGGAATCATATTATTTTCTTTAGTTTTACGAGTCAAAATTTGCCTCCAAAATCTCTTAGGATCTATCTTTGATAGGTGCAAAAGTTTTTCTTGTTTTCTATTTATGTAGTGCCACCTTTTCCTTTTAATTAGGGCATTGTATCTTTTGATTTTATCGTATTTTAAGGACTCATTAGAGGCATCCCTAACGGATTTTCTAGCAATTTTACACTCCTTGTCATACCAAGGGTTGGTTGTCCTATTTTTCTTTTTAGATAACACCTCAATAGAGAATTTGTTAATCGAAGTAGGGAGTGTTGTCATAAAATTATGATAGTTGTCTTCAATATTGTTCTTATACGATAGGAGCTTTAATTCATTATTTAAGTGCTTTAAGAAAATATCAACTTTGTTTTTGTCAAAAAGCAAGTACCTTTGGTTATCATAGTTTTCATTAGTGGGGATTTTGTGCATGACAAAGTTTAGAGTTAGGGCTAAAGGCCTATGATTGAAGTTAGGCTCATGGTCATTTAAAAGATCAAAATTTATGATTTGGTTGTGTATGAAGATATCTAAAATCTACTTCCCAGCCCATGGATACAAGTCATCTAGTGAGAATTTGGCCAATTCATTAGAGCATTGCATATTATTAGGTCTTGAGAGCTACAAAGCTTGATTAGCTCAATACCAAATAAATTCTTGGTTTGGTCTTCAAAGTTTCTTTTGTACCTGTTAGCAAAAGCAAGGTCCTCATCTAGCCAAAGAGGATTAGGGTTGGAATCATTGCTTAGAAAAATAGCTTGATTAGTTGTAGTTATAGCATTAATGTCGCCTAGCATGAGGAAACTACCTCCATTTCTCAAGTTGTAGAGATCTTGTTCTAAGTTTTTGTAGGGACAATTCTTATCTAGATTTTTTTTTCTTATAAAAGGTAGAATCTATAGACGTGAAGTAACAGACAACTATATAAATCTTCTTAGCATTAATATTTGAAACCTCCATCCATATGCACTTATTGAGAGGGTCTTTCTTATGAAGTTGAATGTGAGGAGAAATGCTCATTTTTATGTAGCAAGTTATGCCTCCAACCCTCTGTGGGAGGATTTTTTTTCCATGTCGACCACAAGACAAATCCTTCAATGTTAGGGACCTTAGATTCTTCATGCTCTCAAGTTTCAACTAGAAATATAATATCAATTTCACTTGGGATCCAACTTAATATAGGTCCTTTGCTCCATGGAAAACCACATCAATTCCATGAGAGGATCCGAAGTGTACCAAATTCCTATTTATTATTATATCCATGGTCTCTATCCATAATAATAGCTTTCTAATTTCTAATTATTGCCCATTTTGCTTCCTTCCTAGCTTATTTTACCTTTTGAACTTTCTTCCTTAATTTTGCTTGGTCTTCTAGAATGAGGTCTTCATTTATAAATATTCTCGACCCTTTTAAGCTCGAGGTTTTGTTGAGTATGGCATATTTATGGTCATTAGAGCTTACCTTAACCCAAATCAATCTATCTTTATGTTCAATTATTTTTCTCAACCTCTTTACTTCTATAAGACAAGTTGTTTCAATTTGTGATTTATTTTTTAGTTCTTCCTTCACCGATGTGAGTGTATCCTCATCTTTTTGCTCTTTTATACCAAAAATAACAAGCGTCGAGGATCTTTTGTTATGCTCATGATCTAACTCTATGAGATTATTCATTTATTCTTTGATGGGTTTCATATCTAAGTTACGTTCCAAACTATTTAGGGTTAGATTGTTCATTAACTTTCCTTCTATCTCTTTAATCTTGTCCCTAAGCTTATGATTTTCTTCGACCTCTTCTCTTGGAATTGACTATTTCTTTTCTTGGTTTTATTTTTCCAATTATTTTAATCTAACATCCATTTCCTGCAACTAAATCTCCATTCCTAATAATCTATTGTTTATCTGTATCTAAATCTTGTCTTGATAAGGATCTAAATCTACTATCAAACATTGCTTCAAACATTCATTTTAATTATGTTTGAAATTTGACTTCTCTTTTTTCTAAATTAGGAAGGAAAATGTTAATAAAAAGATTAAAATATGAATATGTTTAAATTAATACTAAACAATTTTTTTTATTTATTTTAATAAAAAAATTAATTTTAAAAAATCTAAAGATTCATGAAATTAGATATTGGCTTAATGTTTTAAAAAAATGTGTATATTTTACTTTTACAATAAAATATATTGCGAAGAGTATGTTGAAGAAAATATATATTTTTATTTATATCATCAACCTTTGTTCATTTATATCTTCACCATCTACATAGGAATATGACCATGAACTTTTACCATAAAACAAAGTGTAAATGATATTAAATCACTTTGAGATGTGGGTAATTTTGAGTAATCCTTAATGTGTAATTTTAGTGAAGTTTTTACCAATTGACGATGTATAAAAATGTTTTATTTATATACAAAATAAGGTTGTGTGGCAGCGCAGTTCCTGTCAACGAGTTTAGAAAGCAAATTGTGGAAAATGGGGTCGAATTGTAAATGAAACGAAGTGTTTGGTGAAAAATGTATATCAGGGAATGTTGTGTGCAACATGTATATCACGGAAGAAGGGGCAAAAGTAAATGATGGCTAGTAGGCAGAGCAACATCTAATTTTTGAAAGTATATAGCAAACCTAATTTTTTTGAAAGTATATAAGAAAGTAAAGAATTTTTTGACAGTGCAAGATTAAATTTGGAAATTTAAATGCATTTTCCATATGGGCTAGTGAAAGATAAAAATATATGATGACATAAAATTAATAGGATATAAGAAATATAAAAATTTAAATGCATTTGTGAACATGGGGTATAAGTAAATGACGCTTGCATTGTTGAACGTCATTTATTTTGAAATATATAAAAAAAGAAATGTCTGTAACATATAAAAGAGTAAATGCATTTGTCATACAGACTGTTGAAGGATAAGAATAAAAGTCTTTAAAAAAAAAATGCATTTGTTATACAGAGTGTTGAAAGATAAGAATAGAGTCTGTAACATATAAAAATTTAAATGCATTTTTATTTGAAATCTGTCAGAAAATAAAAGTTTGTTACATACCACTGCAAATTTTGAAATATACAAAAAAATTAAAGTCTGTTACATATAAACCGGAATTTCAATGCGTTTGTCATGTAGACTGGGATTGGGGCTCCCGCGGACCATTAAAGAAATATGTACAAGAAACAGGATTCTGAAAAGAAGATAGAGTGCAATACTTGCAAAAGAAAATAAATGGGAAGGTATAAGTGTTTGCCTATACATATTTATTTAAGAAAGTGGAATAACTGGGTTGAGAAAGAAAGAAAATGTGTTGAGTAAACTTACAGTGAGGGTACATATGAGGGCTTTTGCTATTTTCTTGCGGCTGTCGTTTCATTGATGTCAACGGGGACTGCGGTTTCAAGGATGTTCTCCATGGCTGTTGGATACTGGCAACTGCCTATTGTCTTTCGTTGGCAGTTTGTTTCAATTGCCTTTCGAGCCATTCTTCAATGTAGCCTCTCATTGGGGCAACGTTGATCTCATTCCAGATTTTGATGTTGAAAAGATCGTTTTCTAACTCATGGAAGTCGATAAAAAGATTAGAGAGAGCCTGATGAATTTCCTCATTCTGTACTGCATATCTGACTAGCCAGTCATGGACATGAGCTTGATCAAATTAAAGGATGTTGTAAAACTTTTCTAGAGACAAGGTCTTCAACATAGAAACCTGTTTATCGAACTCTTGCCTGGTTAAGGGCAAGGAGTTTGTGATTAAGAGGGGGTCTTGGAAGTCGTTGGTTTTCCCAGTTAAGTCTATATTTGACAACTTTGTGAATAATTTATCTTTCTTCGATATGGCATGTTCACATGACTAAACAATGAGACGCAGGTTCTTTACTTTTTCTTTCCAACATGCATTCAATTGCCCGATCCGGTTTTTGGATGGAAGATCTTCTTCTCTTCTTTTTGTTTCTTTCATATTGTTGACAATCTTGCCAAAAGGGATGACCGTTTTTAAAAAGAAATTTTCTTCATCTTTTAATTCGGCTTGCAAAAGCTCGAGCAAGCTATGTGCCCTGGTTCCAAGGGAAGCGATGGTTTGTGATCTTTTCCACGTCTCGGTAACCAGTTCCATTCTTTTTTTGATATTGTTCTCCACATATATTTTATAGGGTGGAGGATGCTTTTACATTGGGTGCAGGGGTGTCAGGCATGGCTATTGCCAAAGGATCAACAAGCAATGGCATAGGAAAGGAAGCTTCTTCCAATTCCTTGACTCGGTCCTTCAGTCTAGCATTATGGCTCTCGATGCGTCCAATGGAATCATGAAGTGCTTCTCCGGTCGCGCTGTGAAGTTGACAGATTTGGGACGGCCGCATGTTGGCAACGTCAACCTCTGAACGAGATTTGCCTTTGATATTTTTAACATTTTTTTTCTCAAATATCAATTTTTTGTTCCGACTATCAAAAACAGCGCTCTGGAACACGAAGGATTCATCTTCGTCAAAATTTTGGGTAATAGACATGTCCATTGGATGGCTATGGGGAATGGCGTATTCGGGTTGATCAAGCAAGGGGAACATGACATCCAAATCAGTGTCAACTTCCATGTTCTCACTCTGAATTTCCGACTCTTCCGCCTGCCCCACATTTTTTTTTCTCTTCTTCTCTACTAGAAGCTTGTGAGAACTATCAATTTTAGAGTGAGGAGGGTCGTTATCTCCTCCTCCATTTGAAGAACTCTGGGTTTCTTTGTTGCTGTGATGGGCCATTGGAGCGATGCTCCAGGATGTCGTACTTTTTGGAGTGGTATTTGCGGATTGCACACTCTTGTCACTGGGGTCTTTCCCCTGTTGCGTGTACAATTTAGTGCAACTTTGCACTGTCTCTACATCGTCGGCATCAGAGGCAGGACTGTCATCGTCTTTGTTTTTGGGCAGGTGTTTATTTACAAAACAATCGTCGAGGCCAAGTGATTGTAAATGTTGTATAAAAATATCATAGGGGTCGAATCCTCATATGTCTTCAGCATATCTGAGGTTGGAGATGCTAAAATGTGCTGTGAAATCGTCAATTTTGTTGACATTTTTCAACACGAACTCCCCTATTTTCCAAGGCAGAGGAATGAACTGTTTTTTTTTTCTTCCTTTGGAACAGATGGAACCAATAGTTGTATTGACGTGCTACTTCTGCAATAAAAATTGTGTCCGTAATGTGACATGGAAGGAGAGTAGGTTGTTTCGTGGAGCCAAAAATTCTTATGACAGTGTAATTATCCAAATGTTGGAGTGTCCCCTTTTTGTCCAAAAAACTAGTTGCATGTTCAAATATGCAGGGAGCATCTTCTCCTAATAACAAAACTTTGAAAACAGACAGGAAGCCATTAAAAACCTCATAAAAACAGTGGGAAGCCTTGTGTTTCCACAAGGCATGGTACCAAAATGTTACTAGGTGGAATTCGCAGTTGACATTCTTAGACAAAGACAGTTGCGGAAATCGACAGGAATGTGCTATTGCAAAAACTAAATAGGATGACATATAAAATTTCTTTTCCCTTTTGTAGCTTGACAATTGGGAAGAGATTTGATAGGAAATTAACCTGCCCCAATAAAAAATGGCTTGTTCATTGACTGTAAAATACAAAATATAAAGAGCCATGCGGGAAACAATATATGTGGACTCATGTCCCGTTATTCTTGTAAACAACCAAGCAATTTCGCGAAATGGATTTTTAAATGAACTAACCTGCATGTTTGTAATATCTTCAGGAACTAGATTCGGGTTTTCCAAAAAAAGGGGCAAGAGGTCCAATCCGTTATTATGCTTTGCTAGGAACTGTTTGCAATCTTCTCCTTTGAACGTCAATGTTGGCTCGGGCAATTTCAGCATCTGGCGGAAGACTTGAGGCGACAAAGAAATAGAAGAGCGGTCGTGCAGTGGAATAATTCTTTTCTCTGCAATAAATTTATCGGCGCACCAAGAGACCAGGTCCTTATAGTAAAAAACCTTAGGGACACAGCCTGCATGAGCAATCTCGGAGGTCCAAATTACTTGGTTCTCTGCGTCAGAGGTTGAGTAGTAAGAAAATGCCCTGGACCAGTGGATGTTCTGGTTCTCACGCCCGAAGATGTTCACTGTATCTCCACAGAACTGGTGCCGAGCTGATGCCATAGGTTTATGAGAAGGTTGCTTTGTTGTAGATGATGGTTTAAATGAACAGTTAGAGTGAATAATGTAACTTTTTGCTAAATCTTGGTTAAATGCTTATGAATGGGAAAGCTCCTCGAGTCTTTCGTTGATTAATGACAATCTGTATTGGTGGTGCATGATGAACTGTTAGTAGTAAAGTTTATTTATTGCATATTTAGAAATGCGAAGGTGGCGGGTATGACGAAGAGCAATTAAGGAATGGAGGTTTCGTGATTTCATGATTTTGAAATGAACGGGATTTCATGATTTTGAAATGAACACTTGGAAGGGATAATATAATCCCCCCGCAAATTTTACTTTAATGGGCATCAAATTTTGGTTTAATGCGCATGAATACGAGATGTCCTCAAGCCTTTCACCCATCAATGACAATATATACGGTTTCTGCATGATGACCTGTTAGAATTAAATGCTAGTAATTCCATATTTAGAAACAAGATATGTATATATATATATATATATATATATGTATATATATATATATATATATATATATATATATATATATATAACTTTTTATTTTGTTTTATTATAGAGAAGTGCAAAGGTGACGGAGACGGCGGAGAGCAAGGAAAGAATGGCAAGCTCTGAAAAGCCGTCGAACGAGATTCAAAAAAGGGTTACGGGAATAGTCAGGACAACCGAGTGTTGCACGGTGAAATTTCATGTTTCGAAATTTTTGAGTGCAAAATGTGTAAAACGGAAGAGATCATGATGGGGCAGTTCAACCATCGGTTTGTATATTTGCAGAATTCCGGCAAAGTGGCTAAGTATGGAATAGGGAAATTGCTAATTGCATGCGTATCAATAAGATCTTATATATAATTGCCAACTGCTAATTGCAAAGGGGTGCGGGCACAGGAAACAACCACGACGAACTGAATATATCTTGAACCCGCCAAAGAGACGATTCCCCAAAGAAATTTGAACAAATGGCGAAGTATGGAAAGCGGACATATGGGCTTCAAAATGGGGTGACAATTGTTCCACTAAATATGCAAGGACCCGACGGTTGAATTGTATTTCTAGAAAGTTTTCAGTGCAAAAATGTGCACCATGGAAAAGGGCATGATAGGTGGACCGTAATACGGAAAAGGGTATGATCTAAGAATGGTTGCAAATTTGTATATTTTTCAATTTGTATATAGCGGAGCTATGAATGTTGTTTGGAGGTCATGGAAAAGTAGAAGTGCAATGTTGACCGGACCACCACACAAGACCGCTTGTCAATTTGTATATGGCGGAACTTTGGGTGCCAGTTGTGGGACAGGGAACAATAGAGGGTCAATTTAAAGAAAGGGGAAGTGGTCGTTGTAAACGCGTGAATCCGCGAAGCTACGGAGCAATGCATTCTCGGGAAAATAAACGATTAAGTAACCAGGAAGAGAAACTAGAGGGAATAAAAGAGTGGGAAAATAAAAAGGCGGAAGGCAGTTTTCGTAAGCGCGAATTGGTTTCAAAGAAGCCCCATTGTTGAAAAACCATGATCTACTAATTGTCAGTAAATGTGTTGTTGAAGACTACATTTGATTGCAACGTGCACATGCAGCTATGTTCTTGATACATCATTCCATGGCTGTAACATATCAACTTAGCTACTAAACTTGCTTTTGTACTAATTGCCAGCGAATGCTTTATTGAAGATTAGATTTTATTGGAACGTGTGGGTGTAACTGTGTTCTTGATACATTCTTCCATCAGTGCAACATATTAACTCAAGTATTAAACTTTTTGCATTATGGGTTGTTAGCATTAAAACTTAATAATTGCATGTCTTGAAACAAGAATAACGATTTTGCTGCAACATTGTACATTGGTATTAGTAAACACAAGATCGAAGAAGAACGAGAGCACCGAAGCATGGAAATTAGAACATGCGTTAAACCCAGAAAAGAGGCAGTAATGAAGAGTCCAAGGCAACAAAATTTAATAGCAAATCCATTTAAAAAAATAAGAAAAACACCGAGTATTGTACATCTATGCTTAGAAATTGGACCCGGTTATTCGGGCCAAAACATTGAAGGTATCTGTGAAAAACATAGGCACGGGTTCCGCAGTGTGCAAAATCCTTGGAGTTTTCTCCTCGATGAATCATCCTCTACTAAAATTGATATTTTTTAGAAGCTTTCCCTGAGGAAGAAAACAAAAAACTGCTTGCACGTGCAATTCCAGAGGCCCAAATTAGTCCATTCTGGGTAGAAGGAGATGACTAGTAGGAAAATGCGTTGCAGCAGCGAGAGTTTTGGACCTGATGCTCGAAAATGTTAAACAATATTTTTTTGGCTTGAAATATATCTCTGGGAGCATCAACATATCATTGCTTTATAGTGAAACTCTTCCGCCCATAACAGACTAATTTGGAAGTCTGGAATTCCTATTTTCGCGGTGCAAAGTGGTTGTTGTGTTCACCATCGATTTCTTTTCTGAAACTTCTTTTGGTGTTGTCATGACTGCGATCATGGAGCCGGGAAGGTCCATTCGTTATGGTTGATTTCAATTTCAGCCTAGGAGTGGGAATATTCTCTGCATTGCCATCATACATTGTCGTATCATCATCCATCAGATCATCTTCTTCCGGCTCGGAATTCATGGGTAGGTTCTCTGAGCAACCAAGGTTGCCATGGAATTTTTTGGCTTGAAATATATCTCTTGGTGTACCAAGGGACCATCTCTTATTTTGCTCCTAGGCGGAGGGAGATGAATAGTAAGAATATGCCTTGGAATAGTGGAACCTATAGCCATTATGCCCCAATGTGTTTACTGTGTGTGGAGAAAACTACTGCTGGAAGTTATTAAGAATTTTCGTTTGCTCAAGACGATGTTTGAAATGAAAATCAGGGAGGGATAATATAACCCTCCGCAAATTATGGTTTAATGCGTATCAATGGAATATCTCCTCGAGTCTTTCACTGATCAATGAAAATTTCCAGGGTTTGTGTGGAATGACCTGTGACCATCACAGTTCACTAATTGCACAATTAGAAAAAAAGTGAGAAGGTGGCGGTGACGGCGAAAAGAGATTTAAGAATCACAAATTTGTTAAAAGCACCCACCCGCCGACGCACAAAAAAAAAAGATTGCGTCGCCTTTGAACTGAATACTTGGAAAGGATAACATGCTTGTGTGAAAATCTTAGTTTAATTCGTACTAATGACAAATCTTCTCTGGATTTCCAGACATTAATGACAATTTTAACGGTTGTTGCAGGATGGCTACTAGCATTAAAGCTTAATTATTTCATATCTGGAAACAAGTATGAAGGCAGCGGCGATGGCAAAAACGATTCCAAGAAATACCAAAGTATGGAAAGCGGTCGGGCGGGTTACAAAAGAAAAAGGGCAGAAGATATACCTAGGAGACGTGAAGGGTCGATGGTTCTCGGCCTGGCGAGCGGGTTCTTGGCCTGGCTGGCTGAAAATTGAGCCTCTATTGTTCCGTGTCCTACAAATAGCACCTACACTTCCGCAATATACAAATTCACAGGCGAACTTGCGAGTTGGTTGGTTCAACATTGCACTTTTTTTTGTCCTTAAGCGATTCCGTATTAATTCCATATTTAGCCACTTTTTTGGATAGGGGGTTGTCGGGCTGGCGGGCGAAAAATTGGGCATCTATTGTTCCGCGTTCTACAAATTGCACTGACAATTCCGCGATATACAAATTCAGAAGCTAACCTGCAGTAAATTATTACTGTTAAATATTTATATTGCAAAATTTAATTAGACGAGAAAGCTTGTACAATGTGGTCGACCGAGTGATACAATAGTATTTCGACAAACGAGCAATACATAGTAAACATGTACGTTTATAAAGTATGGACATGAGATTTTATAGAACATATGCGAATCGTTCATTCCATATTTGGGCACTTTTTTTTTCGCGCATTCGCGGCTTGGTGAGCTGAAAATTGAGTATCTATTGTTTCGTGTTCTACAAATAGCACCTACAGTTCCGCGATATACAAATTGAAAGCGGGACTTGCGGAGATGAGTCTCTATATAAACTATAGACATGAGATTTTATAAAGCATATGTGAATCCCTCATTCCATACTTAGGCACTTTTTTTATCGCGGGTTCGCGGCCTGGCGGGCTGAAAAAAGAGTCTCTATTGTTTCGTGTCCTACAAATAGCACCCAAATTTCTGCGATATACAAATTGACAGGAGGACCTACGGGCTGCTTGGCTGAACATTGCATTTGTATTGTTCTAGAACATATGTGGATCCCTCATTCCATACTTGGGCACTTTTTGGATCGCGGGTTCGCGGTCTAGGGGGCTGAAAATTAAGTATCTATTGTTTTGTGTCCTACAAATAGCACCTACACTTCCGTGATATACAAATTGACACGCAGACTTGTGGACATAGTCTCTATATAAAGTATGGAATGAGATTTTATACAACATATGCAGATCCCTTGTTCCATAATTAGGCAATTTTTGGATCGCGGGTTTGCGGCCTGGCGGGCTGAAAATAGAGTCTTTATTGTTCTGTCTCCTACAAATAGCACCCACACTTCCGCGATATACAAATTGATAGGTGGACTCGGGCTAGTTGGCTGAACATTGCACTTTTATTGTCCCGTAGCGATCCCGTATGAATTTCATAGTTAGCAATTTTTTTTATCGGGGGTTTTGGGGCTGGCGAGCTAAAAATTAGGGCTCCATTGTTCTGCGTGGTACAACTACATTGTTCTAGAAGATATGTGAATCCCTCATTCCATACTTGGGCACTTTTTGGATTGCGGGTTCGCGACCTGGTGGGCTGAAAATTAAGTATCTATTATTATGTGTCCTACAAAGAGCACCTGGACTTCCGTGATATACAAATTGACACGCGGAATTGTGGACATAGTCTCTATATAAAGTATGGAATGAGATTTTATACAACATATACGGATCCTTCATTTCATACTTAGGTAGTTTTTGGATCACGGGTTCGCGGCCTGGCGAGCCGAAAATAGAGTCTCTATTGTTTGCTCTCCTACAATTACCACATAGACTTCCGTGATATACAAATTGACACACAGACTTGTGGACATAGTCTCTATATAAAGTATGGGATGAGATTTTATACAACATATGCGGATCCCTCATTCCATACTTAGGCAGTTTTTGGATCGCGGGTTCACGGCCCGGCGGGCCGAAAATAGAGTCTTTTGTTCCCTCTCCTACAAATAACATCCAGACTTCCGCAATATACAAATTGACAGGTGGACTCGGGCTGCTTGGTTGAACATTGCACTTTTATTGTCCCGTAGCAATCCCGTATGAATTTCATATTTAGCGATATTTTTTGATCCGAGGATCTGGGGCTAGCGGGTTGAAAATTGGGGCTCTATTGTTCGACGTTGTACAAGCACATTGTTCTAGAACATATGTGGATCCCTTATTTCATACTTGGGCATTTTTTCGATCGCGGGTTCGCAACCCGGCGGGCTGAAAATTAAGTATCTATTAGTCCATGTCCTACAAATAGCAGCTAGACTTCCGAGATATACAAATTGACATGCGGACTTGTGGACATAGTCTCTATATAAAGTATGGAATGAGATTTTATACAACATATGTGGATCCTTCATTCAATACTTAGGCAGGTTTTGGATCGTGGGTTCGCAGCTTGGCGGGCCGAAAATAGAGTCTCTATTGTTCCCTCTCCTACAAATAGCACCTAGACTTCTGCGATATACAAATTGACACATTGACTTGTGGACATAGTCTATATAAAGTATGGAATGAGATTTTATACAGCATATGTGGATCCCTCATTACATACTTAGGCATTTTTTGGATCGCGGGTTTGCGGCCTGGCAGGCCGAAAATAGAGTCTCTATTGTTCCCTCTTCTACAAATAGCATCCAGACTTCTGCAATATACAAATTGACAGGTGGAATCGGGCTGGTTGGCTGAACATTGCACTTTTATTGTCCCGTAGCGATCCTATATGAATTTTATATTTAGCGATTTCTTTTGATTGGGGGTTCTGGGGCTGGTGGGCTGAAAATTGGGGCTCTATTGTTCGGCGTTGTACAAACACATTTTTCTAAAACATATGAGGATCCCTCATTCCATACTTGGGCACTTTTGTGATGGAGGGTTCGCGACCTGGCAGGCTGAAAATTAAGTATCTATTGTTTTGTGTCTTACAAACTGCACCTAGACTTCTGTGATATACAAATTGATACACGGACTTGTGGACATAGTCTCTATATAAAGTATGGAATGAGATTTGATACAGCATATGCAGATCCTTGATTCCATACTTGGGGAGTTTTTGGATCGCGGGTTGGCGGCCTGGCGGGCCGAAAATAAAGTCTTTATTGTTCCATCTCCTACAAATAGCACCCAGACTACCGCGATATACAAATTGATAGGTGGACTCGGGCTGGTTGCTTGAACATTGCACTTTTATTGTCCCGTAGCGATCTCGTATGAATTTCATATTTAGCGAATTTTTTTGATTGGGTCTCAAGGGCTCGCGGGCTGAAAATTGGGCCTCTATTGTTCCGCGTTGTACAAACACCACCCACAACTCCGCGATATACAAATTGACAAACGGACCTGTGGGTTGCCTGGCTCAACATTACAGTTTCAATGTTCCTTGTCCTTCGAATAACACTCAGAGTTCCGCGATATACAGATTGACAAATGGACTTGAGGGCTGACAGGTTCAACTTTGCCATTGTTTATAGATGCTAATCCCTATCAACTATCTAACATATCTAAAAAAATTATTTTCAATACTAAATTATTAACAATAATTTTTGATATTGCAAAATTTAATTAGACGAGAAAGTTTGTACAATCTGGTCAGGCGACTAACATAAAAGTTTTCCAACAAATGAGCAATACATAGTAAACATGTACTTTTAGAAAGTATGGACAAGAGATTTTATAGAGCATATGCAGATCCCTCATTCCATACTTGGGCACTTTTTGGATCGCGGGTTCTCGGCCTGGCGCGCTGAAATTTGAGCCTCTTTTGTTCTGTGTCCTGCAAATATCACCCAGACTTCCGCGATATACAAATTGACAGGTGGACTTGCGGACTCCACATCTGGCGAGTTCAATATTGCAATTGTTTAGCGATGCTCATCCTATCTAAATTTATTTTAAAACATTATTTTCAAATACAAAAATATTAATATTAACTATTGTTATTGTACAAGTGAATTACATTAAATTATTAAAGGATGTTAAATCGCTTATTTTAAAAAAAATGAAGGAAACAAAAGATTTTTTTTTAAAGATTCTATCACCGTAACCATAAGAAGGACCAATTTGAATTTTAAGGCCCTCTTGTTCATATGATAACACAATTGCACTCCGCACAGTATATATTCGTTGATTTCAAATTATTCCAGGATATTAATTTTACCAAGTTCATCGAATAAGTAAAAATGCCAAAACAACGACCAATTTGAATTTTAACAGCCTCTTGTTGGTATGATAGGACAGTTGCACTTCGCACAATATATATTCGTTGATTTCAAATTATTTTAGAACAATAATTTGATCAAGTTCATCGATCAAGGAAATCTACTAAAGCAAGTAACATAGTACATTTGCGTCACAACAACATAGGAATTATCAGGCGGATCTGCGTGCCAGCTGGCTAAAAAGAATCAATTATATTGTTCTGTGTCCTCCAAAGAACAACTGGAGTTCCACGGTATACAAATTGACAGACAAAGCAAATAACCAAGAACCAACCATACTTTAAACATCCCACAAGCAAGTTCCCAGAAGGTTCCATAGAGCAGAACCCATCGACCTTTGCACCAAACAATTTGATATACAAAGAAAAGACGTTGCCGCATTCATTTTCTCTTGAAACGAACTTTCATTTGGATGTTGAACAAATATTAGAGAGAGACATGAGGTATTTTCATTTCCTCCCAAAGTTTGATATAATTTTTATTTTCCCCTTCTTCAACCGATATGCAAAATTGCATTGTCCTCATTTAAGGTGAATTTTCTCTGTATCCGAAGTTGTCACAGCATGTAGACATTGCTTGCCTTTTCTGTAGATATGTTTCATATGACAACTTTGCCAAATCAGGAAGCACATTTTGTAACAGAGGCTGTCTAACCATACAGTGCACGGTTGTGTTTCCCACGATTCATATAACACCATTAACGCAATGTCCATAAATATATGGACATTTTTCTCCGCATCGTAGACAATCAATCGTATCATCACTTATCAAAGCGGAGGCAGAAGCAGGAGAATGGCATTTTTCACATACAGGCTCAAAGGGGGTCGAGTACACATTGGTTGCAACTAAAAGACCTTCAACCTGGGAACACGAGCAAAGGGATTAATACATTGAACAATATAATACACAACTGCACCCCCCCTCCCCTTTAAAAAATAAAATAAAATTAAACATGTGCATAAATTTGTTGAAGGTTATTTATATAAGCAAAGTGAGGATGATTTTGTGAATGTATACGCACAACGATTATAGAGCTAGCTAGTTTCTCCAGATCCTTTACTATATCTGCTCGCAACTCTGTTACAAACATTTCCTGGGTTGTCTGAAAGATCCTTTCTCTAACATCCTTCTTCTTTGTTATATTTTTGAACAACATAAGTGGAATCCGCCCTCTATGCAATTATTGTTCCATTGACGAAAACAAATCTGAATACGTATCGAACAATTGTAGCTGCAACATGGAATAATGCAATATTTGTGTAACTTATCTGACATACATGTAAACGCGAAAGTAAAGAACAAAACTGAATATGAAAAGCAATACCATTGCCGTGTCGTTGTCCGAATCTCCATCCTTTATATGGAGAATGTGTTGCGACCCAAATTTT
Organism: Picea engelmannii; assembly: GCA_009831015.1. Lineage (NCBI taxonomy): Eukaryota > Viridiplantae > Streptophyta > Pinopsida > Pinales > Pinaceae > Picea > Picea engelmannii. Next base: position 981,672 of record ML779048.1, read on the forward strand.
CTCGCCAATGTCACAGCAGCCCCAATCGTTCTGATTGGGTAAACATCAGTGCTCTGCGCAAGCTGGCTGATAGTCGAGTCCGGGAGGAAGCAATATTCTGAACAAATAGCAGGATTTTTTTCCACAATGCTTGTTTCGTTGAGCGAAATAATTCGATTGCAATCACCACGGTCATACACTGTTTTGGGCAATATATTAAAATTTGTAATGGATATCCCATCACGCAACAATATATTTTCTGCATGTTTCTGGACAAGTTGTGGAGGAACAGTTAGTGTCACTGTCATCATGGCGTCCTTGTCTGTCATATCAGCATGCATAATGGATCTACTTTTGTTTTCCTTGTCCAAGTAGGTGGTATAGACAACCATTATGTCCCTGACGAACACCTGTCCAGTTTGGCGGTTGTGCAAGCCCTCTATTGACAGTACTTTGGATGTCACAACTCTAGACCTGATGACATTTTTTGAACAGGAAAGCTAAAGTTAATGGTAGTGTGATAGAACTACACGCATAGTTTTGATGAATTATGGAGCCACAGTTTCACAACCACACCTCTTAATCTGTGGAACATGCAACACGTTTGGCGTCTCGCTTGTACTTGTTGATACTTCTTGCGAGCTGCAAACCATGTATTGCAGATGGCATCAGCATATCCGCCAATCCATAGATCAATATATAGCCTAGGAAATTTGTTTAGTAAACATAGTAAGAGCAAAGCGTATGCATCTTTACCTTTGGCCTTGTCGGTCTGCCGATGTCTGGGATGACTGACTACTCATGGTCGTGTCACTAGTCCAACTTTTTATGATACAAGCATGTGCAGATGAACATCGGGACTAAACAAATATATGCATTGTATATTGTCCATCGGAAGGACCAAATAACCGTAAAACTGTATGCATCTTAATTTTTTAACTAGAGAAATGTTTAACAGTAAACAGGGCGTGACTGCGGGCCACCATGTCCAATTTGTATATCTTGGACCCCCGGAACCCAGGGGAGCAATCTTCAACCTGCCAACCTGGCACCCGCAATCGAGAAAGTGGGTAACTATGGAATAAGGTAGAAGTAGGACCACATATGTCAATCTGTTAGTCCACCAACCAGTGCACGAAGAAATTTTCAAAAACCACACTAAGCAGATGAATTAGAAAACAAAAGGGATAATAGAAAATGGAAAAACTAGAAACAGGGAGCGCAGAAAGGCCCATTACTGCGAAGTCATCATTTTCAAGTCTAATACTATATGCTCCTACCCGATTTGTATATTTAATTTACCAGCACACTTGGTATACCTTTTAGAAGATTGTACCACGGAACCCTCTGCTCCTGCACAGAAGAATTCATCTCCCTGTCCAAGCAACCTGTTTTTTCGAAGGCAGCGACGACGAAGATGCAATCAACATGAAGGCAAGTTAGTATGAAAACATACACCTAAAAGAAAAAGAAACAGGTCTATTTACTCGCCAAAGAGTCCTTCGTCTTGTCCAACCATTATGTTTGTTTAAATGCAACAATGCAACACAAACACAAAGGACATGAACTAGCTTAGTATGCAGGAACGTATGTAACCAGGATAACTTACCATGTAGGAAGGCACACAACTAGCTTAACACATATACATACCATAAATTAAATGCAAAACAACGCAATATGAAACAATAGTACAAGCATGCACCTTTCTATATCCTCTTCAGCCGATGCACTCAACACTCCCTCCTTTTCTCCAACTACTCTGTTTGTTTCAATGTGGGAACCCACAAAATTTGATGAACATCATTGGAAGCTGGTATTCACCGGAGAACAAAAAATATGTACATACAACAAAACTGACTAAACGAAGAGTCTACAAAGGCAAAAACATGAACCTTTGCGCTTCTCTATCCATGGTTGTAAACGTGTAGATTTTTTTTCCCTGGCCAAAATATATTACAAGGCACAAAATATCACGCAATTGCATGGCCGCAGCTAAACGATTTCTGGTTTTCCCTGGCAATTTATCCAGACATGCCCTTTAACCATGTTCTTTATCCTCTACACAGACTGATGTGCCCACGATACAAGTTCTCAGTTTTTTGTGGCAAACTACCCAGACATGAAAATATAATCTTGCAGAATCTTTGTTGCACATATCATATCTCAAGCACAACACAAATTGTATCGTGCGCACACCAGTCTATGTAGAGGAGAAAGAACATGTCATGTCATATCCACACATCTGACCATACATGGTTTATAAATGTAGCCTGCATATATATGCTTTATTCCAAAAAAAACAACGGATATTGTAACTTCACATGTAATCCTCGAACAATCTTGCATGCAACTATTTTCTTACATGGCAGGACTCGAGCACCAGGAAAATATCACAGAATAACAGATATTGGCCTCGACAAACATGGCAAATAACACAACTGCATATCGACTGGTGGGTGCAGGGGCTGAACACCGTAAAGCGCCCCAAAAAAACAATAATAATCCAAAAAAAAAAGAAAAAACAAAAGCTCCAACCACCGTCGCTGCACCCCAACCCTGCAAGGCCGAATCAAACAAAAGAAACCAGCAAGGACCAAACCAGCGAGAAAGCATGAAGAGGCCGAACTGCACCCCCAGGGCCCCAAAGCACAAATCCCAGCCAAACAAATAGAACCAACAACCCAGGAACCAGCAAGAACCACCGAGCCAGTGAACAACATATGTATCTCCAACGATCACGAAACTGCAGCCCAAGCAGAAAAGGAATACAAACATTCTTACTTGCAAACTGCAAACACTGAACAACAAACAAGGAATACAAAATGAAACTATGGCATCGAAACTTACTCCGAAACGATGAAATGCAGAAGTGCAGGTCGAATCGCGAGCGAAACAACAACAAGTAGCAACCGAGAAACCAACGAAGAAGAACCACTCACCGAACCAGTAAACAATGTATGTAGCTTCAACGATTACGAGGATGAAACATACAATGGCAACAACCGACACACCAACGAAAAAGAAGCACTCATCGAACCAGTAAACAATGTATGTAGCCTCAATGGAAGAACAAGGATGAAACATACAATGGCTATTGAAGACTATGCAAATTCACTGCAACTGTTTAGAAAATTTCGAGGAAAAATGTACTCCGAGAATTGTATTTACATAAACATTTAAGACTCTTAGGTTGTCTAAGGACCTCACGTATGCAAACATTTAAGCTGTCAGGGGTGTTGGAGGACGTCACGTCATGTAAGCATTTACGTTGTCAAGCATATTGAGGCATCTCAAAATAAGTGTTAATACATTTCAAGAAATATACATCCGCCAAAGACGCTATAAACTTTGGAATTCTTAATCACTACAAAGCTTGTATATCAAAACATTTCAATTTGCTTAGTACATATCAAAACTTACGGATATATTCGGGTAGCATAAAATGCTAATACAAACATTCGAACTAATGCTAGCATTAATCGACCTTCAAGCAATATACAGGAAAAATATATGATTAAAACATACTCTCTATGAGAAAAAGTTTGGATATGTTGCCATATAGTACATTGGGAATAGCGAAGCCGACAATAAGACCTCCAATCTCTTATCCAATCAGATCAATACATATATGTTACTTTTTATTATATAAAAATATATGCTTTTAATTCCATAGCTCCAACAATAGGTATTGTGCAAATGTTTCCGGTCAAAGGACAAACTAATATGTAGTCAATGCATTATCGATCGCTATAGTCCCTCTATGCCTATGACAGGGACTAATAAGATTTGTGAATGGCAATTTTGGTTAATTAATTGATTTAATTAATTTAAAGTGAATTGAAGAATATCATTAAACCTAAAATATAAAATAAGGGAAATAGTTATAGAGCAAGTCTCTGCTTTATTGAACAATATAAAGTTTAATGTAATTTCATACTATGCTTAATTAACATTATTTTTCTAGAATCTTAGTTAATTACATTTGATGTTCAAATTATCGAAATAATCCGCCTAATAATAATTGTTCGATATTAACTCTTTGTTGACAAACAATTCAATGTGTATCGTGGTAATAATCATTTACCATCTTAATACATAAGTTTCAAATCAATAAATGAATTGCCACATTATACATTTTTAACAATACCATATATATATATATATATATATATATATATATATATATATANTAGAGATAGAGAGAGAGAGAGAGAGAGAGAGAGAGAGAGAGAGAGAGAGAGAGATCAAAGATCGATTGTTAATACACACAAAGATACTTCCTTTATTTACTACTAATCTTATGCCAAAATGTATGGCGCTCGACATTGCTAGGGAATCAATTTGAGAAATTACTTCGAGGTCAAATCATCATTACTAGCCGCATCAATTGATCTCGGTCTTAGCTCTAAGTGAATCGTGCATTTACAACAATTGAATTTATTAAGGACTTTATGTATTTCATACCGAGCACCTACTATTGAGTTCTCACTAATTAATGTCTCTATTAGAAATGTAACAATAGAGTATAACAAAACTCTAAATACAGATACGGTGTACTACATTGGAACTTTGAGACTTTTACCCATAATTAGCACTATCTCTGATGATTGCAACTCAATAAAATTAATTGAACTAACTTTAGATAAGACAAGGATTACCTGGTTAACAACAGTGTTTATTTGATGAATTGCACATACAACTAAACAATCACATTGAGATTCGATATCATACTCAGCTCAACAAGATCCCAAGCCATAATTAGTTAGAGGTGCAAGACAGTAAACGTATTTGAGAAAGGAGCATTGGGATCAAGATTCAGGTTGTCATATCTTTGAAGAGTCAGTTAACACAACAGTTAAAGTAACTATTGACAACCTGTGTCGGGGATGAAAGAGCCTACGATGTAACAATAATGTGTTGAGTTCCAGTCCTGTCGCCTTTACTGTCAAGTAGTGAATCAATATCCATTAACGTTATCAATTAGTCGAGTCTTAAGAATAGACGCATACGAGAAAATTGTCTTTTTTTTTCCAAGTAGAACGGGTTAATAATTGGATGCATACAAACATATTGTTAATAATAATAATGGGTTAATAATAAACGTTAACATAAATCATAATATATTTACAATTAAAACAGGTTAACAATTAAAAAATTATATTATATTTTCCAGGTATCCTCTTTCTATAATCTGCTTTGGAGGAGCAAATAGTTGTTGCCAACAATGTGTTTAGACTACCACTAGTCAGAACGACATAGCCACGACCACCATCTAACAGAGAGCATATCACGCATGTTTGTTTGAAGAAAGAAAGCACGCAAGCAATGTCGCGGGATCAAAATCGCTTAGATAAACCTCCAGCAACGAAACCCCATGATCGAGACTCTGCCACTGAAGGCACTCTGAACCCACATACATTGATATTTCTTGTCTTCTATAAATATATGTTGGTATTTCTTGTCTTCTGTAAATATACCTTCAGATGTAGCTCGTGATCTGCATTTTCGTAACACTGTTTTATCGTGTTCTCTGTGAGCTTGGGTTGTCGTGGTTTGAACTGAGTTGTGTTCAGTTTCTCACGTCTTTTTCACAGGTCTTGGACAGACTGTTATAGGTTGGAATCCTGCATTATTACACGGTGTTGTATTCATCGTTGTTTATGTCTTTGTCCACAAAGGAGGCCGAGGGTTTCAGGTCACTGGATGTAGCCAGTAGACTCATATTTTCGATGTAAGAATTCTGTAATGTCCCAAAAACACCATTCTTATTAAAGGAGTTCAAACAAAGAGAGACAAACCCTATCCCAATTACTACCACAATTGCATTGACATAAAGAACAAAAGTGGCCATTGTAATGAAAAATGGATTATTTGTAACATCCCCACTATAATCCCCGGTTTAATTAATGCTTATGTAGGTATAATGTGTGCCTATGGCCAAAGCGATGTAATATGTGCATTGCATTTCAAAGTTTTAATGATAAAATGTGATGCCAACTGCTAAGGGGAAATGGACAAGAGATGGGGGATGAATTAATCCACAATAGAGGAGAGTGTCTAGGATAATGGCTAATAGGGGTCCATGGGGGACTTACCCATGTATACTAATTCCACCCATTTTCCTAAATTTGTTGTTGGTGTATGAATCTCCAATTTATGATTGAGTGTTTCCAAAGCCAATCATTGAATGCATGTAAGAGGGTGGGTGTGGGTAGTCACATCCCATAGTTATTTGGCACATGGGGGTTGAGTACAATTAGCTCGGGGAAGAGTGTGAGTCAAGCAAGGCAAGCCAGAGAGAGGAAATTCATATGGGTTGGGAGAGCAGTTTTATACAATGAGTTTTTTGTGCATGAGGAGAAAGTAGAGAGCAAGAAATAGAGCTTGGAGTTGGTGCAACCATGGAGTGCGAATTCTAGAGCATGCTGGAGCATATTTGGAGAGAATTGGAGCTAGATAATTCAAGATCCAGGTTGTCAGGCCTGAAGAGTGAACTCATGGGTGAGTTGCACTGTAACAACAAGTGTTTGTTGTTGGTTTGTTGGTAGTTTTCCTAGCATAAAGTTCCCTTGAGTTCCCAACTAAGAGATTCCTAGTTACTTATTCCAGAGAAACCCCGATAAACAAATGGGATACCCCAGGGACTGAGATCAGTGAAGGGGTACATTCAATGGGTTGGGCAGGTAAAGAGGAAGAGAGTTGGTTGAAAATCGGGATAGTTGTGGGAAGATATTAGTGGGTTGTGAGTTTTCTGAGTTGTGAGTGGATAGTGAGAGACCACCCTCTTTTGTGGATTACTAGCCTAAACTTGGGGGTGACTAGTTGTTGAGATCTAGAACAACAAGTCTATGGTTGGGTGGAACATCTGTCCGAAGTAGTTGGTTGCATAACTCTTGTTTAAAGATAGGTGTTTTATCTTGTTGTTGTGTTATTTATATGTGTTATTGTTGTGCATGAACTCTGTGTATTTGCGAATGATTTATATGTTGTTGTAATGAAGTTATTAATTGCATTCATGTCTATTTTAGTATGTTGTAGATGCATCAATGTAATGACGGTGAACAATAGTTATTTCTAGTTGTAATTCATGGATGAAAGCTACATAAAATCAATTAGTTGTAAATGAATTAATTTAGCTAGTAGAAATTTCATTTTTATGAGTATTTTGCATTGTAATGTCCCTCGGTTGGGTTGGGGGACATTACATTATTAGTGCAGGGCTTTTGGAAGAATTCTAACAATTTTGACGGTCTTCTACTTCCACACCAAAAGCTCTTACAGATAAATGGATACCCCCTTCCAATTCCATTTATAGAACTCCCCAACTCATGCTCATTGAAGGGATTATTAATGATGTTATTATCAGCAACATCAACATCATGCAAGCGTCCACCTAGACCTAATTATGGTGAGAGTGAGCAACATCAGATGTGGAAAAGCATCCCGACTTCGATCTCATTTTGTTTTTGTCATCTAATCCCCCCCCGACCACAAACGGAGGTTCGAGCATCCACATAATCATCATTTCTTATTTTAATTCTGGCAGCGAAGTGTGTTATCCAATAGGGCTACAAGTAAACTATGACGAGTATTGCAGCAGATATTCTACACAGAATGTTGGCGATTTTTCTCACTACGAGATCATCTTATGAAAGCTGGAAGATTGATGGATTGCTTATTAATAAGTCTCATAGTCCTTTGTTAAATATTCAAATGATGATGAGGCGTAACATAGTATAAAAAAAGAGAGACAAGGACACATATGGGTGGTTCTATGAGCATTGAAACGACCTGAAAGCGGTGTTCATGGATTGACAAAACCCATCTCAGAAACAACAGAACACAACATAAATAATAACAATTCATTAATCTCTATCATTTTCGGTTGAGCATATGATTTTCACTGCAAGGTCAAACAAATCTCTATCATTTTTGGATGAGCATATGATTTGCATTGCAAGGTCAAACAATTGCTCAAAATTGGCGAGTCCATGCTTCTAGTGATGCTTCAACCAGGTAAATAAAAAATCCAAAATCCAAAATTATTGTGCAAAATCCATATATAAAGTAAATAAAGCCATTTGAATGAATATGTTCTCTCTTTAATGAAAATTTTAATTTATGCTTCCATATCAGAACTAATCACAACTCTGTTTACACTTGGAGCTAAGCGTCTGTTCTTAAATTTGAGGTATTTGCAAGTAAACAAAGCATTGGTTTTGCAAATGTGATCTAATCCCTTTGGATGTATTAAGGCTCGATTGCCTTCTTAAAAAATAGAACTTAGATTATCCTCTTAAGCATAACTATTATGTTCAACATGCAGTGTATCAAGTCACCGGCTCTGAGAATACTCCCGCTAGATTCTTCAACGTATTGTTGAGATCCTCATGAGTTGGGACTTCACCTCCACTCGTGTCAGTTGAAGGACATTTGAACCCTGGGTGGAGAAGGGATTCCATCAACATTGGTGTAGATCGCAAGAGAAAGTTTTTTGTCTGGTTCAAGTATGCTCAAAAATTTTTGTTGGTCTCGAGAGGAACTGTGAAAATCCAGGCAAATAATCAAGCCATATATTTAAGTATTTTGCAAACTCTAGTGCAACTCTCCATCTCTTATCATACTTAATTTTTTTTAGCCTTTCAGTATGCTTTGGAATTAAAAAAAAAAAGATGGAAAAAGTATGAAGGTGAACGTAGGTAGGATGGGGAGGTGAGGCAATGACCAGGCTGGGGTGAGGAGGTGGCTATGAGTGGCACGTCATAGCCTTGAACACCTTTTCTTGGAATGTAGTGTAGAGAAACCTTGTAGACATCTCCTCAAGCTTTGTAGTTCCAACAACTACACGTCTCCTCCCAAGGATGACCTGCATCCAAAAATAGGGAAACAAGGACTACAAGCATGCTACTTATATTCATGAGTTAGGCTTAGTATCAAATGCTATGTATAAATCAAAGAGAATACACAAAACATCATCATTTGGGACAAGGAAAATATATTCTTTTATTCGTCAAACAAAGACTGAAACTTACAATCTATGTCAACCACCATTCCACGAACCTGGTCTGGGCTCCTCTTTACAATGCTCCAAGTCCACCTTGAATAGGCCTCTTCTCTCAATCTTCTGATCACCTCAAGTAAAGGGAATGGATTGAATGGAGGAAGAAGGGGCTGATGAGGGAATGTTGAGACAATATCTCACAAAAAGTAGTGAAAGCTTGGGCAAGGAAAGGAAGTGAAATTGGGCAGAGTTTCATTGTTCTTATGCTTGGATATGAAATGGGACCCCAACACTTCCTTTTATATGACAAAAGGATGGTTATTCGGTTGGGTGATGGGCTATATCAGGTGAATTGGTTGGGAAACCTCCAATAGCCCGTGAATTTCACCGAATTCCTTACAATTTTTTAATTTTTGCAACTTTTGCAAGCATACGCGGGTTGTTTAGTGTGTATCAAGCGTATGTATGCAAGTTGTTTAGCATGGAACAAGCATATGTACGTGAGATGTAATGGTGCAGAGCGCCCCAAGGTTAGCTGGCCTGATATCCTCTGCCTCAAGGTAAAAAATGGTAGGTTTCTCCAAAGCCGGAAAGTCTCTTTGCGGAGCAGGCTCGGGCACAGTTTTTTGTGGCTCGATTGCTTCGAACGACCCTTCTTGATCAAGTCTTCGCCTCAATGGTGGCTAAGGTGGCTCCAAAGTAACTGATGATAGGCCGTGAAGCCTTCGCGATCGACAGAGCTGTCAATATTCCACTTTATGAAATGATCAAACGAAACAGTAAGGCTTGACTAGCATAGAACACGAAACACACACTAAATTTTTCTTAAAGATAAATCAGGCAGTCGACTATCTAGTAGGAAGGACAGTTATGCCAATCGACACTAGAGAAAATAACCAGTGAAAGTGCAACTCAAACATGAAAGAACTATTTGGGTATACTCTATGAAGCGCAATCCGATGTTTATCCTAGGTATCGCAGTATACCCCCGCAGTCACCTGTGTAAGTCCCTAAAATATGGGCAACTAGGTTTCCAGCACGTAATCGGTTACCAGGCGGGTACAATTGACAGTCGGGAAGATCGTAATGAGAAGGAAAACAAGTCTGAAGCCCTTCAAGTTTATTGAAAGAAAATGGTCTGGAAGACAACAAAGGATCTCGAATGGATTCAAGGTCCACGAAGCTCCGTAGGCAAATGTAGTTGGTATAGTTCCCGAGAAAAACCCTCAATATACAATCCCCACTTCGTTCAGTCGAACTTTGGAGGGGTTATCTCCTATGCCTTTCCTCGCGCGACCTCGTGTTTATCCCCTGTGTTAGAGGGGGGTCCCAAATAAATTTTATGACACTGGACTTAAATAACTCCCTAACTTAGACTCTAATGCTTTATTTAAAGTGGTCTTGAAGAGTTTCCTCTTCAAACCTAATTCAAAGCACTAAAACCCTAAACTAGTTTGTGAACCCTACAAACATAAAAGTCTAATATATTTTATATTAGACGTTATTTTTAAGGCTTGATTTACTCAAAAGGTACGGTAGTGAAACTAATGGTGTTACAAAGAGACGAATAAGGAGGAGATATTTAAAGCACTTGAAAAAAAAAATACTTTGAATTTAAAAGAAAAGCTTTCAACTAACTCTTTGTAAATTCAACTTTTCTAACTGATATTTCAAGATCTTGTAAATAAATAAATCCTAAAACTTGCTTTTGCTTGACTACAAACTACTTATGTTTCAAGAAATCAATAAGAACTTGAAAATAAATACTCTTTTCCCTTTTGCAAATAAAAACTTTAACTACTTTACGAAATTGAAACGCAAGAAAATGAAATTCTTTTTTTTTGAACCGCTTTAAAGAGAAAAAACTGTAGTAAACTTTTTGTTTTTTCAAAGCAAGTAAAAAAGGACAAAAAGAAAACTGAAACAAGACTGGTAAAGACCTTCAGCCCACTGCGGATCACAGGGATTCAACCAAGAAACCAAAAAGGAATATCTAAGACTCGAGAGCTTGCTTAAAACCTTTTATGGAAAACAAAAGAAAACTAAGGAAACAAGTAAACTTGAACCTATACCCAAGCTATGGACACAGACAAAAACTCTGGCTGACTCAAGAAAGCCTTGAGAAGTGTGAAATTCTATCAGGAAAGAGGCAAACTCCCTCTTTTTAATTTTTTTTTTTTTTTTTTTATGAAATAGAGACGCGGGTTGTTGCATCAGCAACCTGCGTATGTACCTGGGATGTTTACTGTGCAGAGCACGTATGTACGTGGGCTGACCCAAAACAGGGCGCATACACCTCTGAATCTTTTCAAAAATAAAAAGACAAGGAAGACTTACAGGGCAGGGACAACTAGTATGCACCCTAGAGGTGACCAGAACCCCTTGACATACTCATCAAACTTGACTGAAACTCGAAAGAAAAACAAAAACTGATCAATCAACCCAAAAACCCTTAAAAAAACCCTGGAGAGATCCCCAATATGGTCGCCAATTCTACTAGTGGGAAAATCACCCCTTTAAGTATACCACGGTTTAAGATATAGATAGAGTGAATGACCGTCTAAAAGTCAATCTAGTTCCTACTCTACCCCAAAAATACCAAAAGAAATGAAAAGAAAGCAATAAGAGAGAAGATCGGTAAATGTACTTTTTATCCCATGTCTAGTGATGATCTCCTCAATCTTTGTAGTTCCAATGACTACATGTCTCCTCCCAAGGCTCACCTCCATCGAAAACTAGGCAAACAAGGACTACAAGCATGCTAATTCTATTCATGATTTAGGGTTAGATATCAAATGCTATGTATAAATCAAAGAGAATACACAAAACATCATCATTTGGGACAAGGAAAAGAGTTTCTTTTATTCGTCAAACAAAGACTGAAGCTTACGATCTGTGTCAGACACCTTTCCGCGAACCTGGTCCGGGCTCCTCTTTACAATGCTCCAAGTGCACCTTGAATGGGCCTCTTCTCTCAATCTTCTGATCACCTCAAAGAAAGGGAATGTATCAAATGGAGGAAGAAGGGGATGATGAGGGAATGTTGAGACAATATCTCACAAAAGGTAGTGAAAGCTTGGGCAAGGAAGGGAAGTGAAATTGGGCAGAGTTTCACTGTTCTTATGCTTGGATCTAAAATGGGACCCCAACACCTCCTTTTATATGACAAAAGGATGCTTATTTGGTTGGGTGACGGGCTATAGCAGGTGAATTGGTTGGGAAACCTCCAATAGCCCGTGAATTTCACCGAATTACTTACAAATTTTTAATATTTGCAACTTTTGCAAGCATACACGGGTTGTTTAGTGTGCAACAAGCATATGTACATGGGATGTCTAGCATGAAACAAGCGTATGTACGTGGGATGTAGTGGTGCAAAGCACGTACATGCTCTAAAAAATGGATTTTTAAGAAGAGCTTCTCAACAGTGCTTTGGAAAATTATGCAAGTAAGAGGGCTAAAGCCATGCATGCAGGAGTAGGGCATTTTAGGGCTATAACAATGTGTCACCTTGAAAATAGATGATGACGTAACCAAAGTACCAAGAATGAGTGCCACATGCCATATGGAATCAACCAAAAGGTGGCATATGACATCAGCTGAAAAAGACTCTGGCACTCCGACAATTCAAGGCTCCAACACTTCAGAGATTTGTGCTTGTTGTGGACCAAAACCTCCCGGATAAACAAACTCGCAAAGTGACGTGGCAATGAGGGTCCACTCCGGCCCTTTTGGGGCTTCTTGAACGTAGATTATGAATATCTCTTGGATAACTGACCTTGCAGAGTGACGTGGCAGTTCAGGGCTCCGACCCTTCAGGGCTTCGGTACTTCGGGGGTTCGCGCTTGTTGTTAAACCGTGCGCGATTTTGAAACCCCGAATGCACGAGAGCCATTGATTTGAATTGACTCTTGGATCTCCAGCGTCGAAACATTAACTTGTTTTTTTTCTCACAATCTAAGATCGAAATCCACTGCTTTGAATTGCTATGTTTTTTTTTTGGATATTTCCTATTCAAACAAAGGACTTGGTAGACCCGTTGCATGCTCAATTAGTGATAAACATGATGACAAGTATTTTCAAACTCAAACCAGAAAATGTAATCACCTTTCAAGAAATAAAAAGATGGTGCAAAATAAGTAAAGACAGGTAGGGGCCATTGAAGCCGAGTGATTAAATCATGGAGAATAAGCTTAGCAAACACAAAAACAAAAATTAGACTTGATGGATGTACAGGGTAAAGGAGGGAAAGGGCAAGGGTGCATACCTAGTTTACAACAGGTGTTATAACACCTCTGTTCTCCTGAAGTAGGACTTCATCGGACTTACCTCGACGTATATCCAACAACCAAGGGGACTCCCGAATACCCTCGGATCTACGGCTCGCGTTACTTCACATTGATAAATAGATCATGGTTTAACGTTGGGGCATGTCTATCTGCCATGGTTAGGGAAACCACCATGTGTCGGTCAACCTCGTGGGTGATCGTAAAAACTGGTTGCCTTCAGCTGATTTACAAATGGTAAGGTCGTAGCACTTCGAACCTCCGAACTCCCGGAGTTCCAAAGCCAGAAAAGCTTAGCTCCTTTCGGGCCTAGCGTAGGGTTCCCCGATAAATCTCGTGGGCTACATGAAAATATCTTAGCCATGAATTGGTTAAGGACACGGGCTTTAGCCCTTGGTCACACAGGTGAAGAGTCTAAAGGAGGCGCCCTCCTTCCATAGAGTTTGAACTTGGAATTACCACGAAGGTAGATTTGAGAATTCAACAGGACTTAAGCGTTCTAGTAAATCCTACCCCGACTCTCTTGCAGACTTACGTCCCATAAATATCTAACTGCTAAGTTGAGGTAAGCAGAAGACCATTCAAAAGCACAGGTTCATAGAGAGAAAATACACATATCTACCTTAATCATTCAATACATAACTCAATCATAGACATGTATATTCAAACATCATTTCCATTTCAATACACATAAAATGAATGTACTTATCAGAAAAACATAATCGTGAAGCGACTGTTGAAAGGGGTGCATGTTTCCACCCAACCATAGGCACAACCACTCCTGAACGGATTTACCATTGGCCACCCCCGAGCTAGACCATGATGCTCTAGGATAGACTCTTTCTTCTTGCTCAACAACAGTTAGGGACGGAGGTTACTCTCCTCCTCCCATGAGATCTTGGCAATCGATTTCCACTGTACCAAGCAAGGAGGTATGCACAAGTAATTCCATAGTCACTCGTCAGCCCCGTTTATCAACTTGGACTGAAAACGTTTCCAGCATCTTCTTGCACCCAGAATGAGATTTTTTCTCAGTTCTCCCTCGAACCAGAGAGTTGCAAGCGCTCTCTTTCTCTTCTTCATATTGGTCTTTTGAATTTGCTTCCTCACAGATCTACCTCTGCCCACAAATTACCTTTTTTATTTCCTTACTCAACAAGGTTGCATGGGTCTAAATCCCCAACTCGTGGTCAGGTCTGGAAGTATTGAAGATGGGTACTCTGCCCCATCTCATGATTAACTCTTGAGGAGGAATTTTCCAACCACCAACTTGACTGGTAGTTCATTTATGGGTCTGAGAAATTAAATCCAGTAAGGTATTGGTTTGGTAGGGGGTCATCTCAACCATTTATGGTTCCCCTCACCATCTCTCTCATAGAACCATGGTATATATTGGAAAACCCCCCTTTCAACAGTTATGCAACACTATCCATTTTCTATTAATAACAAAAAATACATACATTACCTTTTATATCATCAAATCCATCATTCACACATATTTACTATGCCACGGTCTTTTGGCAAGTTATAGTTATATTTACAAACCGGGGGAAGCATGGGTACTACAATCCCCTCCCCCTTAGAGGAACATCGTCCTCAGTGTTCTATCTACCGATGTGCTCTGTATGAACAGAAGTAAACACAAATGGATATGCTTGTTTCATGGCATCCTCCATTTCCCATGTAGCTTCATCTAGACCAAAGTGTTTCCACTGCACTTTGACCCGTGCAATGGTTCTATTCCTAAGTGGGGTTTCCTTCCTGTCTATTATGCATTTTGGTTCTGGCAGGAATTGTCCCTATAGTTCCACCTGAATCGCAGACCAATCAATTATATGATTATAATCATGTACATATTTATTTAATAATGAAACATGGAAAACATTATGTGCCTTCACTATGGGAGGAAGCGTTAATCTATATGCTATAGGTCCCACTCTATCCAAAATTTCAAAGGGTCCACAATACCAAGGTGCCAACTTGGCACAAGCTCCCATTCTCAAGGAGATTTTCTTGGGTCTAACTCGAAGATACACATGATCCCTTGTTTTGAACTCTCTAGGAGTCCTCTTTCTGTCTGCATAGATTTTCTGTCCATCCCAAGCCACTTTTAGATTCTGTTTTATCTGAATTACTTGTTGTTCCATTTCTTTTAGCATGTCTGGCCCGATTGTAATTCTATCTATTGGGTTATCCCATCCGATTGGAATCTTGCATTGTATACCATAGAGGGCCTCAAAAGGGCTCATCTTCAATGACTCTTGATATCTATTGTTGTAGGAAAACTCTACCAGTGGTAGGTAGTCTTCCCACTTCTTAGGTTGATGCATTACATGCATCCTTAACATGTCCTCTAACACTTGGTTTACCCTCTCTGTCTGTCCATCAATTTGAGGGTGATAGGTTGTACTAAATAGCAATTTAGTTTCAAAACTAGCAAACAAGGATTTCCAAAAGATTGAAGTAAATTTTGTATCTCTGTCAGATATGATCTCCTTGGGCATTCCATGCAGCCTAAATATCTCTTTCATGAAAATACTGGAAATATCTATTGCCTTGCAAGTTGACTTGACGGGAATGAAGTGAGCATCCTTGCTCAATTTGTCTGCAACTACCATGATGGCATCATTTTGTTTAGTTGATTTTGGTAATCCTGTGATGAAATCCATGGAGATGGTTTCCCATTTCCATTCTAGGATTGGTAGGGGCTGCAACAACCCTGCTAGATGTCGGTGCTTTGCATTAACCTACTGACATTCTAGACATTTAGCCAAGTAATCAACTATGTCCTTCTTCAGTTCGGGCCAATAGAATAGTTTCCTAGTGGCTGTGATCATCTTCTGATAACCAGGATGACCAGTATATGGTATTTTGTGTAGTTCATCCATCATGAACCTCTTCAAGTCGTCACAGTTTGGAATATACAACCTACGTTTGTAATTTATCAGGCCATCATTCAACAATTGATAACCTTCATACTTCAACCCTATGGGCTCTTGTTCTAAGTACGATTTTTCAGTCTCTAAAAATGCTTCTGCTTCTTGTGCATTTTTTACTGTATCCTTGACGTCCGTTTTACAGGTGCTTACAGTTGCCAAGTGAATCACTTTCATACTTCTTCTAAGGTCATCAACCACCCTGTTTTCCTTTTCTTTGATGTGTTTGATTTCAAAATCAAACTCACTAAAGAGAGCCATCCATCTAGCTTGTCTAACATTGAGTTTTGGTTGATCAAACAGATACCTCAAGCCACTATGGTTTATCATAAGCACAAATCTTCTACCTAGGAGGTAATTCACCCACATTTTTAAAGCATGTATTATGGCGGCCAATTCTAGATCGTGGGTTACATAATTGATTTCATGCTCATTCAATTTTCTGGATTCATAGCAAATTACATGTCCTTCTTGCATAAGGACTCCTCCAAGTCCTTCCTTGCATAAATATATACACACAAGGAAGTCCTTGTATGGGTCTGGAATATTCAACACAGGTGCATTGGTTAGAAGGTGTTTCAACTCTTGAAATCTCTCTTCACATTCTTATTTCCAAAAGAATTTAACTCCTTTTTTCTAAAGGGAGGTGATTGGGAAACCAATCTTGGAAAATCCTTTTATGAACCTCCTATAGTATCCTGCTAGGCCCATAAAGGATATGATATCAGACACATCCTTTGGGGTAGGACAATCTATAATGGATTTGATCTTATCAGGATCAACTGCCACTCCTTGTTTAGAAATAACATGGCCTAAGTAATGGACTTGTTTCTGGAAAAAGTCACACTTACTAAACTTAGCATAGAGATGATGTTCTCTTAGGACTTGAAGCACTAACTTGAGATGTTCTTCATGCTCTTCCCTATTCTTAGAATAGATTAGGATATCATCATTGAAAACCAATACAAATCTTTCCAAGAACTTACTAAGTACATTATTCATTAAGCACATAAAAGTGGATGGTGCATTGGTTAGTTGAAACAACACCACCATAAATTCATAGTGACCATATCTTGTCCTAAAGGTTGTTTTGTGGATGTCTTCATCCTTAATTCATACCTAATGGTATCCAGACCTCAATTCAATCTTGGAGAAAATTGCAACACCCTTTAAATGGTTAAACAAGTCATCGATCCTTGGCAAGGGATACTTATTCTTAATGGTCATCTTATTGAGTTGCCTATAGTCTATGCACAACCTGAGTGTGTCATCCTTCTTTTTCACAAACAAGGCCGGTGTTCCCCATGGAGACACACTAGGCCTAGCTGTAGTTTGAACTCAACTAGCTCTGGTGTACTCATTCTATAGGGTGTTCTAAACACTGGCACCACTCCTGGTGCAAGTTCTATTGAAAATTCAATATCTCTTCTTGGAGGTAGGCCTAGTACCTTTTCTGGAAACACATATTTATACTCTCTTAATATGGGATGGTCCTCTAGGATTTTTTTGTTGTCCTCAACATTGTCCAACACTTGTATTGCATACAAAGGATATCCTCTTCTGCAATAATTCTTCACTTGAAGGGTTGAGACCCATCTCAAGAGACATGCTTTTGAATCCCTTGTAAGGTTACCTTTCTCCCTCCTTCATCTTCACACTCCAAAGTTTTACTGTAACAGTCCAACTTGGTTTTATGGGCAACCAACTAGTCCATGCCAATCAACAGGTCATAAGATTCTAAAGGGAGTATTGCTTGGGTGGGAAATCCATTCATAGTGAATTGGCATGTTGGTATGACCTATGTTAATTTTCTTTTAGTTCCAATGGCTAGTTGTACCATCCATGATTTAACATGTTTAACTTGTTACAATTTATATTTCTCAACAGTTTGAGGGGCAATATAACTCAAATTAGAACCAGGGTCAATTAAAATGGAAACTATATGGTTGGCAATCATACTTTCCATTTCCACCACTGAAGCTTGGTGGTCGACTTGTCTATTATCCAAGGCTGCATAAATTTGTGGCATGCTCCTAGCCACATCATTGAGTGTGGTATCCTCTTGGATGTTGTAGACCCTCCTATTGTTCTATTTACTATATGGGTAGTCTCTCAACAAATGTTCTTCTCCACAACCTCATCATTTCAAGGGTTCTCTCTTTGTGTTATCAGTCTTACCTAAGGCTACTCCAAAGGGTTTATTTCCACTATGAGAGGGGAAATTTTTCTGATATACACTTTTAGTAGGAAGGCTCATCTTAGAAGCTTTCCCATAGCTCTTGAATCTTGACGGTTTAAAATCCTTCTTCTTGAATCCTGAAGTGCTTTTCTTCTTCCAGTCCGCGTGGGGTTATGTATTATTCTTGAACTGCTCATAACAATACCTTGCCTTCTGGATAATGTCTTCTAAGGTCTTTGGCTCATCAAATTCAATTATGTCCTAGAAGGACTGATGAAATCCACCAATAAATTGTTGCGTCTTTACCTTTTCATATTTGATGTAGGGAACATACCTATCAACTCAAGGATTTTGTTGATATATTCATCTATTGTAAGTTGTCCCGACTTAAGTTCATAGAACTCCTTGGTCTTCTCATCAAAGTATTTCTCTGACAGATACTTATTCTTGAAGTATTTCTCAAATTGTTTCCATGGAAAGTCCTTCTCATGGATTCCTTTCACATTCCAGCTAAGGTCCTCCCACCAAATGGAGGCCTTTCCATTTAGGTTAAAAATGACTATTCGAACCTTTAAATTTTTAGAGTAGTCATGGACTCTGAAGTACTTCTTCAAGCCAAGTAGCCAAAGTTCTTCTTCTTCCCCCTTCTTAATTTCTCCATCGAAAGTGGGTGGTTTGGATTTCTTGAACTCTTTAGGGTCATGGATCTTGGAAAGTTTCCTCTTATTTCTTTTCCTATGGGAATGCAAACTAGTTTTGCTACTAGAATATTCCTTGGAGTTGTCAGTTTCCTCACCAGTGGATTCTTCTGATGAGTGTCTCTTGGCTCCATGTTGGGCCTTCTTTGGGGTGCTCCTCCTTGTGTGGTCACTTTCAAGGTCATGCTTTCATATCTTAGGTGGACTCTAGGTTTTCTTAGTATGACGTATGTCCACATGTTTGGTTGCTGGTCCATGTTGCAGTTGCATTTGTATATATGATAAGATTTGCAATAGGATTGCATTAATTTCAGTTTGCTTTTCCTACTCTTTTATCAACTTTTCATTGTCGGCCTTACAACTCTATAATTATGTCAGGAGGCTTCCTACATCTTCAACCAAATATGGAGGCGTTTCCTACCACCCTCCTTTCATCATATTCTTCCTCTCTATTGTGGGAGATTTCCCCCAATTCATGGTGTGTCACCATCCTTTATGTTGTAGTTTTCCTTCGGTCCACTATCTTCTTGAGTATTGATAAAAAAAAAATTGTTAGTTAATGATCTATTATTTTATGAACAACACACAATTCAATTTTTTCAAAACATATACAACAATAGAAGGTTATGTTCCTTTCTTAAGTAGAGGTTTAACTAAGCCTCTTAGGAATGGGGTAAGTTAGGGTGTGACCCCTAAAAGTTCTCTAATGATATTTTTAAGTGACCTATTCATGAGACCATGCAGACCAAGTGTTTTAACCATGCTCTGATTCCAATTTGTAACACACCTGACCCCTAAGTACCCTTTCTAGGGGTGGGACATCAAAATTTCACTTACTTTACTCGTCTCAAATCATCTCTAAGATATCCATCCTCTTCTACTCAATCGTAGCTCTCTAACGACTCCTACTAGACTCAAAACTGAGCTTTGGATTGCAAGTTATGGCCTCTCGAAGTTCTTCGGGCATTTATCAAACATGGGCCACGTGGCTCCACCTCATTTGTACCATCCCCAAGTTCCTAAATCCACGGGGTTGGTCCATCCACCGTCCAATCCAACAACGAGACAAGTCGTCATTTAAAACACAGGCTAGAGGGGAGTTTGACGTTCAACGCCTTCGCACCGAACGTCCCTTCTCCTTTCTGCATGCCTGTCCTTTGGATTCTCGAATTCCCGAACTCCTGAAGGACCCCAAAATATCTCCATGTGGCTTCGGCCTTCAGGCCTTTCAGCTTATCCTATACACTGCATCCCAAACCTCATGATTCTTGAAGTCCTAGACTCCCGAAGGGTCCACCCTCGCACGTGGTGACGTACTAGACGCGGAGGCAAGGACAAGTGGGTCCCAAGCACTCCACTTGCCAAATGGACCAAGTAATCAAGTGCCAGGGGTGACACACAAAAAGGCATAGATGAAACATGGCCCCTACAGAGGGTGACACATGTCACATTTTAATGGGCACATAAGGTCTACGAAACGTACAATTCCAGGTGACACATGGCACGTCAAATGTGGGTCCACGCCACCATGAGTGACGTCAGTGTGCCACATCACCCTGGACTGATAGCCTTCCGAACCATTCGATCTCATGGCTAAGGTGTGTCCACATAAACCCCTGGATCTACGGCTTCCATTACTTCGTAACTTCGGGGTTCGGGGGATCCGTTGTGTGACCTCCTCCTTGCTCTCAGAGTGGTCAACGTTGGGCTGACCACGGTTTAGATATATGGAAAGGGGATATCCCAAAGGGTCCCTAGATCTACGGTCCTTGTTACTTCGCAGCTCCAGCCACTAGCAAATTTGGGTCATTTTGCGACGGCTATTTTGACGTTATGTCGTGGAATTTGCGACGAATTTGGACTCTTTGAAACATCGTTTTATGTCACATGGAAATTGCGATGAACTTGAATAAACGTCGCAAGATCGATGCCCCTAGGGAACTTATCACAATTGCGACAAAAAATAAATATCGTCGCCAATACGACAATTTAGGCAAAAATGTGAAACCAACATTTCGTCTCAATTGCGACGACAACTTTCGTTGTTTATATAGCAAGAGCATCATAGCAATTCAAGTGGTCGTCGCACTTGCAATGACAAATTTTCGTTGTTTACATAGAAAAACTGTCTCAGATATTTAAGTTGTCGTCTCAAGTGCGACGACAACTTTTCGTTGTTTACAGAGCAAAATTGTCGCAGTTATTTAAGTTGTCGTCACACTTGTGACGACAACTTCCATTGTTTATATAAAAAAACTGTCGCAACTATTTAATTTGTCGTCGCAAGTGCGACGACAACTTCCGTTGTTTATATAAAAAAACCGTTGCAACTATTTAAGTTGTCGTCGCAAGTGTGACGAACAATATTTATTTAACAAAATAAATTAAAAAAAATAAATTATTTGATTTAATATTACCATTTAAATATTAATATTAATACAAGATGCAAATGAAGAGCTTAATGATCTTATTAGAAGAGTTTATCAGATAATTAAGGTGCAACAGACCAAAGAACAAGTGAATGAGAGATTCCAAGAATATCAAAATAAGATGAAAATTATTTTTGATAGAAGAGTTAAAGAGATATTTTACTCTTTTACTCCATGAGATTTGGTGCCACATCAATGTTACCAAGGAAGAAGATGGTAAAGTCAAGGATATTAATGGAATAGGGCATCAAGGAACAATTATGCGACAAGATATTATCAAATATTTAAGGAATCAAAGGAAAGGAAGCTATCAAAGAATGACACTGAAAAGAACTAAATATGGATGGATGAATAATCATATTGTATGAGAGCATAGATATAAGTAACTCGATTACTTGGTTTCATCACATGCAAAAGATTTAGCCATAAAGATTTTAGGATAGTTTTTCGAATGGGGGTACTTATGTTATGACCCAATGGGGGGTATATATGGGGTTGAATGGATATGTAATTGGATTGAATGCATATGTAATGGTGTTAAATGTATATTAAATAGGGGGAAATCTAATAGAGGGGCCACATGTGCAATGAGTGAGAATATGTATATATAGAGATCAATATATTCATTATCGGGAAACATTTGAACATATGATTTGGATATATGGATGTACTTGGGTTATTTGGAGGAATTTGTTCCTAACTATAAGGAAGTTGTGCTCCACACTCACATTTGGCGTACATTGTGTATATTGATTGAGCATGTTATTTTGAGTATTTGGACAATAACTCTTACTTACCCCGTGGATTTTCCTTCTAGATATATACTAAGGGCAATTGGTTTACATGGTGTAATCAACAAAAACTGAAATCAATTCTATAATTGTCAAGTTTCTTGTTAGTTCAAACAATATTTTTCTTGACAAGCATTATATTGTTAAAGTGTTGCCATCCTCTTTATTTGGCCATCTTGAAGTCATTGTGCATTTTTATCTAAAAGAAGGTTTCATTTTTAATAAATCTTATTCCGATTATAATATGAATGATCTTTGTTTAATATCCAAGCTTGTATGGAGATGATTTCATTCATTTTGGAGAGTGGTAGTTTATGTTCCTAATATTTCTTTATCCCCAAGACCAATATATGGCATGCCCATTATATTGTTTCCATGCTTTGACTACAATGCACACCAACCACCCAACTTAAACTCATCGAGTTTGGGATATGGAAAAACTTGGCAAATCAACAAAAATCAGTTCAAAACTCTTCAAATAGAAACAACACTTAGAATACAAAAAAAATTGTGCAGAAAAAATATTAATGACATTTCCATCCTTAAAATCTATAAAATGATAGGTTTTCCATCAATTCATCTCATCAAATATGATAACAAAAAATCTGGCACTTAAAATTAGCCTAAAAAACTTAAACATAAATCAAATAGATTGCATGGGACTATGACATCTTTGCAACGAATTCATTCTAGGTGGTGTTTCAGGTTGTTTGTGTCCCCCCTTTCATACTGTGGTTATAGTGTTTGCCCTTGAGCTTCTTGTCATCATTCGATTCAAGTTTGAAGGCATGTTCTCATACTTGATCAAACCACCTTTTGGACTTATCAACCATGGTTAGTCAAGATTCAATACAAAGAAGAGAAGAGTATATCACTGTAGGTTGATCCCTTAATTAAAAATGAAGATGAAATCTCCAAAATCAATTTTGCTGAAAATCAGAATACTTTCTTCAAAATCGGAATGCAATTGAAACTGAAGATCTAACATGTAGATAGCTTGGCTCTCCACCTCCTATTCGGTCTCCAGCCCACAAATACAAGTGTTCTCAAGACTCCAACTGAACCCCAAACAAGAATAACACAACCTGCTGAAAAAAGTTTCAGTGTTCACAGTCCAACTGAAAACGCAAATCAATGAAGATAAAATGACCAAATGAGTGAAATGCATCTTGTTTTTGGGTTATATGCCTTTAGGGTTTCCTTTGATGTGTTCTTGCTCATATTTCTCCCTCCAAAAAACACATTTTGGCCTTTTCTCCAAGTCAATTCCATGTGGGATCCACCTTTGCTTAATGGGCGAGTTTTGTCAGGTTTCAACAAGTCTAACAAGTTTGAGTCGGGCTCAACAGGTTTTGGCAAGTTTCATTTATAGGAAAGTTTCACAACAAGTTTTCATTGGTTATTCATTTCAGCGTTGACCCAACAAACTCACAGACCTTCGGCATGTCTCACAACATTACTTGAAACCAAGGTTGTGAGACTCAGACTCAACAAAAACTCGGCCAACTTGGGACTGGGCAAAACTTGACGGCTTAGCAAGACTTGACAAAACTCTAAATTGAAAATTAAGAAAAAAATTAATTAAAAAAAAACTTTCAAAATACAAGAAATTTTATGCAAAAAAAATAATATGACATTTTCATCCATAAATCTATAAAACAACAGTTTATCCGTCAACTCATCTCATCAAATATGATAATATAAAATTTGGCACTTGAAATGTGTTAAAAAACTGAACCATAAATCAAAATTTCAAATAGATTGGAATCCATCAAATAATAACAAGTTCAACAATTCAACTATTGTACTACTTAAATCATGACATAATCATAAACTCAAAATAGACAATGTCTCCAATCTCGAGTATCATTTATCTTGTTTCCTTCATTTGATCTTGAAGCATGAGAGTGTGAATGTATTTTAGGAGATATCAAAGCATGAGATTGAAGGTATTATAGCAAACCCCACTAAAACAAGTTTCCTTGTTCACAGTCACACTATAGATTGAAACACAATCACTYAAGAATAAATGAGAAAATGAGTTRTATGCCTTYAGGGTTTHRTTAGAGGAGTTCAAGGTCTTTTTTTCCCTCCAAAACCCTGTCTAAGCCCTTTCTCCAAGTGCTTTGCATGTGGGGTCCATGTTTACCTATTAGGGGTCAAAATCACGAGCTCTATGCAAGTTCTAGCAAGTTTCCACGGGTTCCAACAAGTTTCATGCGATTTTATAATCTCTACAAGTTTTTTCCACTAACCTACATTGAGTAGCTTCAAATCCAAGCGATGAGAAAGAATCTAGATTACCTTGCTCTTAAACACATCCTCACATTGGCCATACAATTGTGGCATGCAAAGAATAACACACCAACCCCGTTTAGTTTTGTGAACTTTCAAAAGCTCCTGACAATGTTTCTTGAATTTACTAGAACAACTTCAATATTTAGGATTCTTTATCAAGAGTATGATACTATATGGCATAGTTATCATACCTAAATATGGTTCTCACATGATATACATGACTTTCTTTTGCAAAGGTTTTTATGGAGACATGATATATACCCTATTGCTCGTAGATGATGACATCCTCCTAGTCTCCTTACAAGAACAGTGAAATATGATTGTTATTACATTTTTGGGAAGGGCTAGGAAATTTGAGTTCAACCTTGGTAAGAGCATGTCATGATTTTCAACACCGCCAATGAAGCACTACTGAAATAACATTTCACTTTTACCTTCAAAATATTTCAAGGCCAAGACTAAGTTTATGCCCAATAAATAAAGATTAGTCTTCTTAAAGGTTGTGCAATGTTTATTCATATAGGTAAGTATATATGTATACACAGGTATGAGCACATAAACAAACAAGTGCCATGAAATAGCCCTCCACTTATTCACTTCTATTATATAGTCACTTGACAACAATTTAGGTAATAAAACATAGAATGCTTCGTTATATGCACTTTATGTTAGATTTGGTAGCTCTGAGGTACTTCCGCATAGGCGGCGCCCAACATGCGGAAGTGACCAAGCACATTTCTCCCTAGTGACTTTATAAAGCAATTTTATAAAGTTAAGTTGAGCTTTTATTTTTTAATGTGTAAAAGTGACTCTATGAGGTTGTCAATCACTTTAGTGACTTAAGTGACCTCAACGAATGATTAAGTCATGATCGTTGATCTCATGAGGGCAATATTAGATCTTGACCATCAATCTCATTGGGAGACTAATTGTTAAAGGAGTTACACATTGGAAATTGCATAAAGGTAGCACTTGAGGGAGAGAGGGCACACACTTTGAGGAGAGCTTGAGCAGGAAGGTGAAGAGTCACTTTTCCCAAGAAAGAGATTGAGCTCATGGAGATGTGAGAGTAACAACAAGAGGAGGAGGTATTTTCCAAGGGAAAGAGGGAGGTTCCTACAACTAGAGGAGGGGCACAATTTCCAAGGAAGGAGAGGGTTAGTACAACTAAAGGAGGGCATGATTTTCAAGAGGAGAAGAGGGCACATTTTTCCAGAAATTACAGCATTAAATGTCAAGTTGACAACAATGAAAAGGGAGGTTGTACATCACTATTTAGAGGCCGTACGACAACATAGAGGCACAAAAATCGAGGCAAGAGGATGGAACAATTTTCTAAGTGTTTGGATGTACGAAATTAGTGCAGAACAATATTGTTAATGTGCACATATATCAAGATTTTATTTGTTGTTAAAAGGACTGTACATTGCAAAAAATGGGGATTGTTTTGTGTGGTTTTTAGCACACAAATCGAGGAGGTTTGTTGGCAAATTTTTCAAGATTTTTTTGTTGTTGATAACTTGTTGTTGTAAACTCTAATATGAAATTTCTCTGAGCTCAATAAGAAAACTCTCCTTGAACAAGTTTTCCCAAGTTGGGTTTTTTCTAGGGGCATTGCCCAGAAATTACTAGTGTTATATGGAGTGATTTCTTTGTTGTTCATTATTATTTCCGTTGCTATTTTAGTTTCATATCTCTGTCATATAGTATTTTTTATTTATTGTTGAAGCTTTATAGGAGGTTGAAATATGTTTATGACTTAGTATATATCTGAGCTAAAATTTCTACATGGTATTAGAACTGGTGCTCTGAGGTTCAACAGACAAGAGAGTTGGCACTTGATTTGCAGTGCGTTGCAAAGGGGTTTTGCCTGGAAGAAGGGAAGGGAAGAAAGTAAATGAAGATATGCAACATAATCCAAAGAATACTGTGAATCATGAAGATATGCAACATAACATGTTGTCTATAGGGAATCATGAACCTTTGAGTGAGATATGGGTATTGTTATAATATTTTGTGTATCAAAGATGGCTATGAAGGATTTAGCCATGGTTGGGGGATAAATCCAAGGAATTATGCCTTGAAAAAATATTATTGGGTTAACAGGCCATGATTAAAGCCATGAACTACAACATGAGACATTGAAAGGGGATCTTTTGCATACGGGTTGGATGAAGTTTCCATTAGGATTTTTTGTGTAGTAGGGATTTATGTTGGGGCCTTGACCATGATTAGGTGATGAAAATAGGGTCCTTAATCCATAAAGTATGATCAAGGCCTTTAACTACAACATCATCCTTTTAAAGGGGATATTTTTCGTATGAATGAGAAAGGGTTTCCATTAGGATTTTTTGTGTAGCCGGGATGGATCTTCGAGCCCTGACCATGATTAGGGGATGAAAATAAGGTCCTTAATCCATAAATGAGTGTAACTAGTCTTATGGGACATGGAATATTCTTCAAACAACTAAAAAAAAACTTTTAGAAATTAACTTTGTCCTTGAGCGTGATATTGGTACTTTTAGGAGGCTTTACATAAAAGATATGGATCTCACAAATTTGGCTGTAAATGAAGCTTTTAGGGCCCTAGTCCATGAAAAAGGACTCAAACCACCATACAAACTCAAATCATTGGCCTCTTCGTGGAATATAGACATCATTAAGAGAATTTGCATACCAGGCATGGGTCTCAAGGCTTTGACCATGGTCAATGAAGGAAAATAAGGGTTGTATGATCTAAATTAGTGTTTTAGGGATTATAATATTTAACATATGAATGAGATTTGGGAAATATTAGAAAACTTTAGATGCATTGGATGGATTTGGAGACTGTGACCATGGTCGTGTGAGAAAATAAAGGGTCTTAAGATCTAAATGAAACTTTTAATGCTCATGAACCATGCACATGTCCTTGAACCACTACAAAGTTTCTTTCAAGGGGATATTTGGCCTCCAATTGGGATATGTGTGACGTTAGGTGGTTTCAAACACCAAGGATAAGTCTAGGGGTCATAACCATGACAAGGAGAGAAAATAAAGGGACTCAAGTCATATATAAATATTTTAAGGATATTTTCCATGAACATGGACTCAAATCACCACATAGGACCTCTAAAAAGGATCTTTGATCTCAAAATGGGATA
>ML779048.1:1013049-1025916 GCA_009831015.1 Picea engelmannii
TTCATTATTTAATGAGCACTCAAACTATTCTCACAAATCCTATTGAGGTTCCTCTTCATCCTTGTCATTATTCTTGAGGTGAATAGTATTTTTTTTGGAACATTTTTTCCACCAATACCATTTTTTATTACACCCAAAGTAAACTCCCTTAGCTCGTATCTCTTCCATTTCCTTTATCATGATTATGGTGTGCTTATGCATTTTTGTGTTATTTAGAACATATCTATCATTACTTCATGCATGGATCCTATGAGAGAATTATGTTTATCTACATTATTAGATCCAATATAACAACCTAACTTGAATGGTTTGACCATAATAGTTGGGACCTATATTCTGATTTAAATGTTGGGTTACATTATTTAAGCCATGAACGTAAAGGCCCTATTAGCATCTAGATATGCACCTTTGTTTTTTAGGCACTAACTATTGCAAAAGTTGTAGATCCAAATGTTGTTCTTCTATAACATTGCATGAGAATGATGGGGTCCATTAAACCTTGATTTTGTTAAGGTTTATGTTCATTAAAAGTTTAAGCTCTCTATTGTTCCTTCTAAATTAAATGGATATTTGTTGACGGTAAAGCCATCATCCCATAATATTTTTGTTGAGAGTGAAATGACAGTATGGGTATGCACTCTTAAAGTATTCATGCCCATGTCAAACCCATCTAGTATCTACGAGGATGATATTGAATATGGATGACCTAACCCATCGTCATCAATAAGCCTAGCAAGTGTATGAGCTAGCTAATTGTCTGAGGTTTGTGCCTATTGGCTGGATGTCAGTTGTTCATGTGTGAGCTAGCTACTTGTCTAAAGTATGTACCTATTGGTTGGCAAGAAGTCGACTGCATACAAGCTACAACTCTAAGGCCCTTTTATATTTTTTTTTACCATGGGAACAACAACCTCCCAAGAGTATATCCAACAGCCCGCAAGCCAGATATACCAGAAACTTGTGACTCAGCAGGGGCCGAGACGTCCCGAGGCCCACTGAAGTGGATTCCACCATGAACCTCTATCCCAGGGGTCGTCTACCCTTCCAGCCTTATCACAATGGGCTAATATGAGCATCCCTACCCCCCGCTGGTTTTGAACTTGTGACCTCCCCGGAGATAACACATGTTCTTAACCATTGGGCCCACTCAGGTGCTCCTTTTATATTACTAAGTCCTATTGGTATTTGTGAAGCCTAGAGTTCCAGCTACAGACCTACCATTGAAGGGAAAAATAACTTATTAAAATTCATGTCTATTTCTCCTTTTCATGTCATGAGTTTCTTATTGACTTGTTGTCTAGACAAACCAACAATAATATTTTGAAGCTCAAAAGGGTCACAACTTGGAGCCTAAAAGGATCATCCAACAATCTCTTTCCATATGTCAAACCCTCAGTGCCAATCATATCAAATAAATATTTTTATCCCTGCAAACCCAAATGAATTTCACACTTTGTAATATCCTAACTTCAAAAATCTTCCCACAAACCCAACACCTTGAGATAAATTGTCTTTCATATCTTTCTTAGGTTCATATCTCTTAGAGGATTTCTCTCTTTATGTTTCCAAAAAGACATGTGGTAGGCTCATAAATTGTCATGTCATTATGATGATGTCAACATGGTTGGCTCATTAAACATAAGGTCCAATTAAATTCCACCACATGGAAATGCAACATCAACATGAATGAACTTGGAAGGACTAATGGTGGCTCTAGAGTGTGCCACATGGGACCACTACACATTTTTCAAGCTAAGTTAGAAGACACCCTTATCAAAAAAATTCCAAGTATTTTGGAGAATTGGACTCAAAGAAGATTTCACTAGGCTCTAATAATACTTCAGATCTATAGGAATCGAGCAGATTTGTCATTTCAAATATCTCCAATGGAATAACTTTCTTAGAAACATGGTACCTAGACTTAATCATAATGCATAATATTTTAGGTTTGCATGCCTTGGTGGGCCTAGGGTTCCATGGCTTAAGTTCGTTAGACACTTGACACTTGCTAGAAGCATATTGCATCAAAGTTTTGTGTGCATGAGGAATAGGGAAACCAAGAGAATTTAAGGATACAATGAGTTGTTATGAGAGAGAGTCCAAGATCTCAAAATCCCAATATAATGACACATGGAATAATCATGTACGTACAAGGGGATTAAAGAAAATAAGATTGAGAGAACACCAAGTGACCACATTAATACAACCACATCCACTCTCATGTTTCTCCATGGTAGGATGCATCAATTCCACAAAGGTACGAGTCTATGATAGTTGGATATGATGTGTGTTGGCGTCAGAAGTCACTCCTGGATTGCAGCAGGAGCAGAGCCCGACGCCCATCAGTTTATGTCACGAATTGTTTGTAAAGGGCGATCGAATGGGAGAAAACTCAGAACAATATCGTTTAACTCAGAAAACTAGGCCAAAAATGCACAGGGAAGTGAGGGCCACAACTAACTTCAGTCATGAATTTGAGTTAAAGTGAGAGTAGAGGGAAGACTTGGGAGAAAAGGGAGGAGACTGTTCTAGGCATTAGGCCTTCCAGCAACTCGGGGAAGAAAAACAAGACATTGAAATGTGCCTAAATGACACAGTCACAGCTGCACACTGATCAGACCTCCATCATGCTATGCAGCCACAACCATCCGACTGGATCCTCCAATCGAATCATTCAGTACAAGAGGAAAAAGACAACGTGGGAGACTCCTTAAGACTGGTGCAAAGATTGCAGTGATTAACCATACATCATCCTACAATATCGTGACCCTCGACTAGATCTTCCAGTTCCGCGTGTTTTAAACAGCTTGACAGACAAAATAAAAGAAAAGAGAAGCTAGCTTCCATTAATTTGATGGTCTCAAATCAAAATACGTAACCATAGCTTCCTCAGAAACTTTACAGTCGAGAGCATAGCTCAACCATCGATGATAACAAAAATGGCAAAAATGCCTACATATACTTGGAACTGACTCAGGCACCGAAGGCACGATCATGTCACGAGTTCAATGCTTCGCGTAGGTGAGTTTCTCTGTCAGGCTGCACATGCATACATTGGGCAGACTGCCCATGCAGTCTTCTGTTAGACGTGATCCTTGTCGGGATAGACTGATAGTCTGCCTCTACACTTTGTCCTTTCTCGACCTTCTATTTATGGAAGGAGACGACATTCAACCACCATCAACTGCCTCAATAACTGCTTTCTTGGAATCAGGCAAGGCTTGGTCAACTCTGCACCTACAGGACGTGGCAGTCTCCCTTTGGCTTCTGCTACTTCGCTGGACTGCTGCGGGGGGGACCCAGATGGCAGGCGTGGATGAGGATCTGACGAGGAGGGCGAAGGCGCCAACACTGTGAAGGTGAGACGAGGGGCGCTTATGTGGAAGTAATACAGAGGCAGGGGACAGTGGATGGTGGAAGGTGCTGAGGTGGAGGTGACTCGGGGAGAGAGACACATGGCAGAAGGTGAGAGGACAATGGGCTGAGGAGGGGCCATGTGGACAGAGAGACGGGAGCTGTGACACCAGACGACGAGGCGAAGTGTCATGGGAAAGTGACGAGGAAGCTACAAGCCGATGGGCCTGGAGGAGGAGGAGGACAAGTTGGGGGATGCGAGGGACAAAAGGGAAAAGGAAAATGACATTAGGGAAGTGGCAACCGAGGGAAGAGCGGGGAGGAACACTTAGCAGGAGGTGACAGGTGGGAGCGAGGAAAGGGGGAAGAGATGGGCCAGGATGGCGCTGAGTGGAAGACACATGGCGGAAGGTGGTAAGCGGAGAGAGTCGGAAATGTGACAAAGGGGGGGCCGCTTTAAGCTGCCAATTCCATACCCCCCTCCTATTAAAGGTAGAATGGCAAGGGGGGTTCAGAATCCAACCTTGACCGCAGATCTGGGCTCCCTAATCCAGGCCATTGAGAGATGTGCGTCAAATTCCGGACCCCCCCCCCGCTTTAAAGGTAGAATGGCGAGGGGGCTCCGGAATATAACCTTGACTGTAGATTTGGGCGCGCAAATTCTGGCCGCCCAGATTTGCCCGCCGCTTAACAAGTGCGCATTTTGCGCCCCAAACTTAGGGTAAGTGGGTTTTTTCCTCACTTTTTCGCATTTTAAACCAAGGGCCTGAAATTGGGGGGGGGTGGGGGGGAACACCTCGCTTGCAAGAATTGGCGCTAACATTAGGCTCCATGGGGGATAGAGTAGTCCCTGTGATGCTCTAAGAACTCATTTTGTAGTTCCATTTGCCTTTTGTTGGGCTATGGAGTCGAGCATAAAACATCTTGCTGAAAATACATGCCGATAAGTAAAAACAAACAAAATAAACATACATGCTCCAAGGAGCTTATTTATGTACAGTCCTAAACTAATTAATCTTTACATAGTGCTAGGTGAAAGCAAATTTTGACCATAGCCAATCAAGTAACTTCCTGAATAGAAGCTCCTTCACTCTATCAATGATCACTAGCAGATGGTGTAACCGTGACAGCAGAACGACTACACTCTTCAACTCCTCCTCACAGGATGAATTTCACATGAAATAGGGCGGCTCCAAGTTGTGAAGGAAATACAACTCCATGTATTCCTCCACAGGCTCATAGGACCAGTGAAAAATTCTAGAAAATGGGTGATGGGCATCCTTCTCTACTACGCAATTGCTCACACATGATTGAATCTCTCTAGTAAGCTCAGGTGGGTGAGAGGTTGGTGTAGGCTGACTGATCTTAGGTGGTGGCTACTCGCTGATTGGCTCTGGATAGAAAATAAAATGTGCCCTCAGCTGCTCTTCTGGTTCTTCTCCTTGGCTCTCCTGAGGGTCAGATTCATAATCGTCATAAACAGGACCCGTGGAAAAGCTCTGCTCTTCCAACTGCTGCTCAGGATGGCTGATTTCCTCATAATATTTTTCGTTAACGAACAGAGGATAAGGTTCCACAGTATGCTCTTGGAAATCCTGCATATCCAGCTCAAAATTTGATTCGTAGCTGTCATGTGCAGGCTGGCTTTTCCTATGGTCAACAAACTGTGATGTGGGGCTCTGTTGCTCCTCTTCTAAATAATCGTCAAAGCTAGGTGAGAACAAAAATCCTCCATCCTTACAACTCTCATCATCACAACCACTGTTAGACACAATCACATCTGGGAGGATTTCCTCTTCTTGGCTCTCCCAGGGGTCAGATTCATAATGGCCATAAACAGGACCCATGGGAAAGCTTTTTTCCTCATCATGTTGCTTAGGATGGCTGATTTCCTCGTAATGTCCTTCATTTGTGAATAGAGGAAAAGGATTCGCAGTCTGCTCTTTACCAGAATGATCATCAAAGCTGGGTGAGCACAAAACTCCGCCATCTTGTAAAAAAGGAACGATCTCCCGATCCTTCTTTTCAATCCCAAATGTAAATACATCATGGGAAATCTCGTGAAGAAAAAGAGAACAATCCTCTTCCACAATGGCTTCTTCCTTTAAATTTGAGACATCAAGCTCATTAGGGGCATAAACTAATGCATCTACCACTATGAAATCTTCATAATCGCCCTCAGTAGAGCTACTAAGAGCATCTGCTTCAAGGGATGGAAAATCCTCTACACATCGTTCAACTTCCCACCTGTCTAGTCTGGCGGTGAGAGATTTTATCAGTTCCATAACTCTGACCCAAGCATCTTCTTCCTCCTCGCGACCTTCACTCTCATAACCCTCCTCTGATGCAGAAAAATGGGGATGAGAAGGGACTGATTTCTGATTCAAGTCATCAGGATCAACCTCACAGCCTACGTAAGAAGCATCTCTATCTTGTATACAATTGTTGTATCCCTCACAACAGTTATGAAAAATTCACTCAGAGGGGTAAAGCTTCTGACAATGGGCGGTGAAAGATGCATGCAATTCTATGAGTGAAGAAATGCTAGCAGGGGGTAAATAATGATACCATTTACGAGCATCCCTTGATAACGAGGACATGGACATTTTCATTAACACATCTTCCTGATGTATCTCCCATTGATGCATGAGTTCATGAAATTCTTCGAGATGCCGAGCAAGGTTGTCCTCCTTAGGCTCTCTAAATATGGGAAAATAATCGCTCCATTCATTCGGAGAAGGGACATCATTAGGAAAACCAGGAATAGTAGAAAAAATAAAAGGAGCAAAGCTCCGAGCTAGGATTTTCTCCATATCGAACCAGTGGAGTCGCCAATTGATCCTCGAATCATGGAGTCACCAAGTGAAAGATGTGCAGCTTAGAATGTGACTGGTCTTTGTTCACCATCAAAGGCCAAATCCTAACATTGTGTCCTCTCAGAAAACTTCTCAGGCTGAGAAAGCAGCTGCTGAAAACCTTCTCGAGAAAGCTCCTCTGGGTCAGCTTTCAGGTGTGCTAACAGTAGCCACAACTGAAACAGTGAAGTGGAAACATTGGAGTCGCCAGGTGCACAGTAGCAATCTTGTAGGGCCCTGATGCCTGATGCACCTTTAGAATCATAGGCTCAATGTCATTCTACCCAGGGAAAATGTTCAACTTCGTCCCCGGCAACGGCGTCAGAAATGTTGGTGTTGGAAGTCTCTCCTGGATTGCAGCAGGAGCAAAGCCCGACGCCCATCAATTTATGTCACAAATTGTTTGTTAAGGGCGATCAAATGGGTGAAAAATCAGAACAATATCGTTTAACTCAGAAAACTAGGCCAGAAATGCATAGGGAAGTGAGGGCCACAACTAACTTCAGTCAGGAAATTGAGTTAAAGTGAGAGTAGAGGGAAGACTTGGGAGAAAAGGGAGGAGACTGCTATGGGCATCAGGCCTTCCAGCAACTCGGGGAAGAAAAACAAGACACTGAAATGTGCCTAAATGACACAGTCACAGCTGCACACTGATCAGACCTCCATCATGCTATCTAGCCATAACCATCCGACTAGGTCCTCCAATCGAATCATTCAGTACAAGAGGAAAAAGACAACGTGGGAGACTGCTTAAGACTGGTGCAAAGATTGTAGTGATCAACCATACATCATCCTACAATATTGCGACCCTCGACTGGAACTTCCAGTTCCACATGTTTTAAACAGCTTGACAAACAAAATAAAAGAAAAGAGAAGTTGACTTCCATTAATTTGACGATCTCAAATCAAAATACATAACCAGAGCTTCCTCAGAAACTTTATAGTCGGGAGCATAGCTCAACCATCGATGATAACAAAAATGGAAAAATGCCTACATATACTTGGGACTGACTCAGGCGCCAAAGGCACAATCATGTCATGAGTTCAATGCTTCTCGTAGGTGAGTTTCTCTGTCAAGCTACGCATGCAGATGTTTGGCAGACTGCCCATGCAGTCTTTTGTCAGACGCGATCCTTGTCAGGATAGACTGACAGTCTGCCTCTATGCTTTGTCCTTTCCTGACCTTCTATTTATGGAAGGAGACGATGTTCAACCACCATCAACTACCTCAATAACTGCTTTCTCGGGATCATGCAAAGCTTGGTCAACTCTGCACTAGCAGGACGTGGCAGTCTCCCTTTGGCTTCTGCTGCTTCGCTGGACTACTGCGGGGGGTACCCAGATGGCAGGCATGGATGAGGATCTGACGAGGAGGGCGAAGGCGCCAACACTGTGAAGGTGAGATAGGGGGCACTTATGTGGAAGTAATACGGAGGCAGGGGACAACAGATGGTGGAAGGTGCTAAGGTGGAGGTGACTGGGGGAGAGAGACACATGGCAGGAGGTGAGAGGATGATGGGTTGAGGAGGGGCCATCTGGACGGAGAGACGGGAGCTGTGAGATCGAATGACGAGGCGAAGTATCATGGGAAAGTGACGAGGAATCCATAAGGCGACGAGCCTAGAGGAGGAGGAGGACAAGTTGGGGGATGAGAGGGACAAAAGGGAAAAGGAAAATGACATGGAGGAAGTTGCAACCGAGGGAAGACAACGGGGAGGAACACCTAGCAGGAAGTGACAGGTGGCAACGAGGAAAGGAGAAAGAGATGGGCCAGGATGGCGCTGAGTGGAAGACGCATGGAAGAAGGTGGTAAGCGGAGGGAGTCGGAGATGTGACAAAGGGGGGCCCACTGTAAGCCGCCAATTCCGCACTCCCCCCCCATATGAAAGGTAGAATGGCAAGGGGAGTCTGAAATCCAACCTTGATCCCAGATCCGGGCTCCCCAATCCAGGCCATTGAGAGATGCGCGTCAAATTCCGGATCCCCCCCGCTTTAAAGGTAGAATGGCGAGGGGCCTTCGGAATCCAACCTTGACCGTAGATCTGGGCACGTAGATTATAGCCGCCCAGATTTTCCCGTCGCTTAAAGAATGCGCATTTTGCGCCCCAAACTTAGGGTAAGTGGGGTTTTTCCCCACTTCTTCACATTTTACACCAAGGGCCTGAAATCAGCGGGGGGGGACACCCCGCTTGCAAGAATTGGCGCTAACAATGTAGACTGATGATTAAATTTCATGTGGCAGTGGGGCCCACCACTAAAATAATTATACATTGCAATATTATTTTACAAAATGTTTGATTCATATCGAGGTAAATAATAAGTAGAGGGTTGAGTCTCCTCAAAGGTGAATAAAATATACAATTTCTTTTAAGCACGGATTGGAGGGCCCTAGAGCCTCCGGATGACTGTAATATTTCAGACAAGATCTGCTATGAGGAAACTTTTCTCTGAGTTTTTCCTCTTTTTGGTTGGAAGAAAGATGAGAGGTATGGCTCTGGAAATATAGTTAGGACATGGTGTATATTCTGATTTCAGTTTTGAAATATTGAATATAATGTTTTTTTCATGGAAAAAAATTGGTGTGGATATGCCCCAAAATTTTAAATTGGATAGAAAATATTATATTTTCCTCAGGTTTGCCGATAAGAAACATCTTCTTGAACTCATGGATCTATTGTACACATTTCTAATAGCTTGGCAAAGAAAAACATTGTTGGTTGCTTACATCTTGTCTGGTGATCTAATTAAAAAAAAAAAAAAAGGATTTAGTGATGTTATATTTGTACAGAAATTAACAACCATGTCCATCAGAAAGCACCACATAATGTATTGTATTTGGAGTTCCTCTATAGCACTACAAGGGGAATATGGTGATGTCACATGTTTTGAGACAACAAATGCCTGCTAAAAGTCCCATGTGCCACTATCTCAATGACGTCAAAGAAGTCAGTTGATAGAAGCATATGTTCAGTGGTTTTCCAAAGTATATTGTCATTCTTGACCAACTTGATGGGCAAGGTAATATACATGTTTGTAAACATTAATTTTGAAAATTTGCATGGATGGAAAGAATGATTTTCTGAAACCGAATAGAAAATAATACAGAAAGATAATCCACTGTGGGAGACACTGTAGAAGGTTATTTAGGTCTTTTCAAGATTTTATTTTCTGTCCTCAAAAAATGTTTCGCAGCTTGCTTCAAGCTGTTGGGATCAAAAGATACACAGACACCAACATGGGCATTCTTTTCTAATATAGATGATGGCTTCAAATAATGAAAAATAAGTCAACGTCACCATGAAGGACCTAATAGAAATGCATCAAAGAATATTGTACAAATAGTTGGTTCAAGGGACCGAACAGGGCAACCTACAACAAAAATGTATGAAAGAAGAGATGACACTGGATGAACTGCTTAGTATGATGGACAGTTGTGGATGACGAGGAGTTGAACTTGATGAAAGTATAACCTAGGTGGGAATGATTTGTTACAACAAATTATGAACTTTTAATGCTAGGCAGTGATAGGGTTATTAGTGATCTAGAACGAGATGATGGCCTGATGACTTTGGCATTACTTACGATCAACATGGATAAGTAAGGCTTGGTGTAGTGATTCATAATGATGTAGCTAGCTTCGACATTGAAGTGAGGGTGATTGGGAGATTAGTATTTATAGTTCTAAGAAAGATAAATATGATCAGCCAAGGAGCAGTCATTAAATGCTGGAAAAAAAGATAATGACGACTGGTAGATGAGAATAAGGACCTCCTAACATGATGGAGTAAAGATTCTTGGCAAGATCAAAAGAAATTATGGGGCTAGACAGAGCATCTTTGAAGATCAAGAAATTGTCAAAGATCTTGTCAAAATAAGGGATATAGGGCATGGTTGTGTTGATTGAGGGGTTCTCTTTTCTGTCTCATTTCAATAGTAATAATAATAATAATAATCTATTTTTAAGGTCACATCCAAGCCAGACACCAAATTGGTGTATGAGACCCCCTCCACCCAACGATTTTACTGGTAAAGTCTATGGAGGTATACATACCCTACCCCCCTCTGGATTTGAACATATGACCTCTTAGAAGAAAACTACAACTTCTGGTCTACCAAGGGGATTTACTAAGGCATAATTTGTTCTACCTGTGGGATCAAAGGCAGAATCTGGTCTACCAAGGGGAATACTACAACTTCTGAGGATACAAATGACAATGACAATGACACTATTGGATCTCGATGATGTTTTGGAATCATGGAGGTGCAAGATTAACAATTGTTGAACCTATAATAAGATTAAGGGACTATTGAAACATTGATATTTATCAGTTGACATAAAATAAATTCTCACTATTTCAAGGAGATAACTACCCTTTTCAAATTTTGAACTACTCTTTGAGCATAATTCTTATTTTTTCCAAACTAACATCCACAACCAAACTAACCAATAAAAGAAGAAAGCTTGAACATGTTTTAAATCATCAGATGGACTGTAATGCGTCACTACTGTTAATGGTTTTCCAAGTATACAGTATAGGACTCAACAAAAATTTTGATTTTGCAATTCTCTGGACATGACAACTGGATGAGTATGGCCAATCTTCTCCATATTATCCTAATTTTATGAAAAAAAGTTCGCAATGTATACACATACTTCGAGACTTCCTCGAGGCTCTCGCATAACAAGTGTCATTTTGTTCAAACAAACATCAAAAGCTATTGCCTTCAACATATACAATTTACAAAAATATGGGAGATCTATGATATTTTTGGTTAAAGAGTTATTTTCAGTGAAACAAGAATCACGCTTTAAATTGCATTGTTCCGAGTTTCAATTGGATCAGCCTCCAAACAAGTCGATCCAAAGGTCACTAATTCAAACTCACATTAACCAAGTTTGACTCAGTCAACACAATTCAAACTCGTGATTTTGGCATGGATCGCAAGTCAAGAGCAGATTGTGCCAGTTGGCCTATGGAAGCAATTTTCTATGGGTTTTCTCTAATTTTTTCTACCTGTTTGAACTAGTTTCTTCTTTACCAGTCAACTACAAGTGGAAAAAAGAGCTACAGGAGGTTGAAGTAATCCATTTAAGGCCATCCACTGACCCCGCTGGACATCTATGGGCAGGGGATAAGAAGGCGTAGGCAATCCAATTCTTAGGGATCTAAATATTGCATAAAAACAATTCTTAGGGCGTATGGGAAAGGGAGAAGAAGGCGTAGGCAATCTTGCAATTATTAGGGCGTATGGGTAGGGAAGAAGAAGGCGATATGTCCATCTCCTTCCAACACAAAAATAGAACTAACCAAACTTGTAAAAACAAAAATACTAATCTCGAATTAGAAATGTAAATTCAAGTGTGCAGAGGTACTCACCATCCTTGCCCTCTCCCTTAGTCTTGACATCACTTGATCAAGTGTGCTGGACTCGACTGTCACAATTCGTTGTGTAGGTGTAGGGCCTCATTATCTCCACTTTGCGGGGGTTCTCTCCTCCCTCTCGCTAGGTTCGATTAAATGGCGGTCGGGTTTGATTGAATGGTTGGGTTCGGTTGGGTTCGATTGAGTGGCGGCCAGGGTTCTCTCCTCTTCTCCCTCTCGTGCCTTATCTCCTCCGTCTCACTGGGCTAGAATGGTGGGGTTTCAGCTATGGGTTTTCTCTCTAGTGTTTTTGTGGGCTCATTGTTGTGTGTGAAACATGAGAGCGGGCTCATTATACAATTCAATTTTTATTTTATTTTTAAGTTTGTTATTTTTTTTGTTTTTTTATGTTTTGTTATTTTTATTATTGTTTTTAATATAATTAATATATATTATTTAATATAATAATAATAATTGATAT
This sequence comes from Picea engelmannii, assembly GCA_009831015.1. Lineage (NCBI taxonomy): Eukaryota > Viridiplantae > Streptophyta > Pinopsida > Pinales > Pinaceae > Picea > Picea engelmannii. The sequence goes on from ML779048.1 coordinate 1,025,103, forward strand.
AATAATAATAATAACAATAATAATAATAATCTAGGACAAGTGTCAATACCCCGACAAGTGTTAATATATTATTTCACCGAGAACACGTGTCAATACCCCACAATCACAAGATTTATATCATGACATTGGAGTAGAGTCCACATTATAAACATCGAGAGTAGTGGCAAGGCCAATACACTCATAACCCTAGACAAATATCTGATCAAACAAATAACAATGATTTTGGTGTAAGGTCTAATGCCTGTGGTACTAGGGACAAAGCCAATTGTTGGACAATTATCGATGGTGTTGGGGCGATGTTGCATTGTTTAGAATGCCTCAATGGATAGTGTGACAATAACACGTCCTCGTTGTTGCAAATCCTTGCGATTATGGAGAAAGTGAAACTACACTCAAAATTAATTTACACTCATGAAACACAACTACATGCCAAGTTAATTCACACCCATGATGTCTCAGTGAGAAATTACATCCCATGATGGGTTATAGTTGGACATTGTACTTGAAATGCAATCACATTCCTTGGGAACTTATGTCATTCATGAGAGAAACCTTCCTCCTCTATGTTGATCCTTTGTCTTATCCCTTCCAATGTTGTGCTGCCATTGATGCGTTCTCTCTTGAACTAATTGTTATTGTGTTGTTGGATTTCATGAACTTGGCTTTGGTCATCGAACCTATGGGTGGAAACTCATTTCCACTCATTTGGGTCTCCTAAAGAGAAATTACCATGGGGCACTTGGTCATTTGATGGATGAAACACAACACAATTCACTTAGTTAGCGACCCTAGTCCTTCTAACTATTCTATACCA
>ML779048.1:1039949-1068710 GCA_009831015.1 Picea engelmannii
GTAAACAAATACCTGGAACAATCATTGTCAACATTATGTGCTCCCTCTTTATTGAAATCCAAGGAGGAATGTTATTGTTGATAACAAAAATAGGCCACACTGAGTAAATAGACCTAAGCTCTCTGAATGGATTAACACCGTCAGCTGCCAATGAAAGCCTAACATTACAAGGTTAATCTTTGAAATCTGCCCATTTTCCTCAATTTCCCTAAATTCAGAACCATCGGCAGGCATTCGAAGAACACCATCTCCACTTCTATTACGTGCATGGTAATCCATAAATTGTGCTATTCTTTCACACCTGAACAATCGCTACAAACGTGGAATTATGGGAATATGACAAAGAACCTTTCGAGGCACCCTTTTTGTTACTTGATCGGTTTGATATCTATCGATAAGACATTGCAGACATTTGGTTTTCGAAGCATGTTGTCCATAATATATAATATGGTCATTAGGACATGCATCTATAGTTTGATAATCCATTCTAATGTCTTTCATAATGGCATGCAAACCTCGATATGTGCGAGGAAAATATTTGACGATGGTAACAAAAATTCACCTAACAATCTACAACATAACAAACAACTAGTTAATGTAAGAATATTAATCGTAAAAATTGCATTCTTATTTTACACATTAATTAACACTAAAAACAAATATAAAAAAATCAACATTGATGTATAGTATGAGATGAAACATATTACATACCTTAGTATCTGTGTCATACAAGTGTTCGACAAATTATTCATAACCTTTAAGTTCACCAGCAACAATGTAGCATAGAGAAGATTTGCTCTTGATCCTTCATAAAGTCGTTTATTTTCCTTTTTGTAATAGAGGTTCATCATAAATACCAACATTTTCCCCATCCTCACCCGGCTGCGAAAACAAATCTTGATTTGTCCCATCATCTTCTTCCATGGGATCATTAACTTGATTTGTCCCATCATTTTCTTCCATGAGATCCTCATTTGCTTGGTCATGATGATGTTCCTCAGCTTGTACAACATCATTTCTACTAATACTTGGTGCAATATTTTGCGGAAAGTTAGAGGGAAACTCTAACTTTATAATTACAAACAGTCATGCAAAATTAGTGTATACTATAATAAACATTCAAACAATATATATACATATATATAATTTTATATAAAATTGACAAAATAAAAAAAGATAATGAATATATAGCTAATTACCATGGGACGATATTCATTTGATCCGCCATCAATGTGACCATATTTTCTACAATATTTTGTAGTTGTTGCTATTAAAATTCTTACAGGACGTCTGAGACAACATTTTTTACAATTGCAATAACATCTACCATCACCCTTTTCACCCGCTTTACTTTTCCCCCCACCTCTAACAACATTCTGCGACATTGTTCTGCACAAAAATACCCTTTTAGAACCCTCGTTGTTATAGCAAGATTGTCGCAACATCTTAAAGTCATCAAATATTTATAAGTCAATTTTAGGTCACTATCGTCGCAATTGCGATGATAGTGACCCAAAAATATTTCTTTTCCACCTATTTATTTTAGGTAATTTTCAACGGTCAATTATTATGGTCAAAGTTTGTCGCAAGCGCGACGAACAAACTATAGTCATCGCAAGAAGTTTAGGTCATTTTCAACGGTCAATTTTAAGGTAAATTAGTATGGTCAAAGTTCGTCGCAAGAGCGACGGGCAAGCTACAGTCGTCGCTCTTGTGACGAACTTTGACCATACTAATTTAGTCAAACTGTTGGCATTGAGATAGCAATGATTACGGGGTGGATTTAGAAAAAATGAACTTTTTCTCTTACATGTTGCAATGAAAGAGTACTTTCGTCGCAAATTTTTCAATATGTAGTAGTGAGCCTTTGGGGGTTTCGACGTTATGGCCGCTTTGCTCTCCCGAAGCAGGACTTCATCGAAGTACCATACACGGGTCCCTCCACTGGTTGATAGAATGGTTAAGAGTGGTTCTTAATGGACTCCCCAAATCCACGGCTCACATCAATTCATAACTCCGACATTCGAGAAGTTTGGTGCTATAACACCTTTGTTCTCCCAAAGTAGGACTTCGTCAGACTTACCTGGGCGTAGATCCAATGACCAAGGGGACGCCCGAATACCCTTGTATCTGTAGCTAGCATTGCTTCACGATTGACAAATGGATTAGGGTTTAACGGTGGGGCAGGTCTCTCTGCCATGGTTAGGGAAACCACCAGGCTTCGGTCAACCTTGTGGGTGACCGTAACAAACCATTGAATTCAGCCAGTTTACAAATGGCTCTGAAGCTCCAAACTCTTGGAGTTCCAAAGACATAAAGGCTTAGCTCCTTTCGGGCCTAGCGTAGGGTTCCCCGATATATCTCATGGGATACATGCTAATATCTTAACCATGAATTGGTTAAGGACATGAGCATGAGCCCTCGGTCACACATGTGAAGGGTCTAAAGGAGACGCTCTCCTTCCACGGGGTTTGAAATTAACATTTCTACAAAGGTAGATTCGAGATGTAAAAAATAATTAAGCGTTCCAGTAAATCCTACCCCGAATCTCTTGCAGACTTATGTCCCATAACTCTCTAACTGCTAAGCTGAGGCAAGCAGAAGACCATTTAAAAGCATGGGTTCACAAAGAGACAATACACATTTCTACCTTAATAATTTAATACAGAGCTCAATCATAGACATGTATATTCAAACAACATTTCCATTTCAATACACAGAGTATGAAGTACTTATCAGAAAACCAGAATCATGAAGCGACTGCTGAAAGGGGTGCCTGTTTCCACCCAACCATAGGCACAACCACTCCTGAACGAATTTACCGTTGGCCACCCTCAATCTAGACCATAATCCTCTGAGAGAGACTCTTTCTTCTTGCTCAGTGAGAGTCAAGGACGAAGGTTACTCTCTTCCTCCCATGGGATCTTGGCAACCGATTTTCTCTGTACCAATAAAGGAGGTGTACATGAGTACTTTCACACTCACTCATCAACCCCATTTATCAACTTGGACTGAAAATGTTTCCAACATCGTCTTGCACCAAGAACGAGCCTGTTTCTCAGTTCTCCCTCGAACCAAAGAGTTGCAAGAGCTCTCTTTTTCTTCTTGAGATTAGTCTTTCAACTATGCTTCCTCACAGATCTTCCTCTGCCCACGAATTACCTCTTTTCGCTCCTTCCTCAACAAGGTTGTGTGGGTCTGAATCCCCAGCTCTTGGTCATGTCTGGAAGTCTTGTAGATGGGTACTCTACCCCATCTCCTCATTAACTCTTGAGGAGGAATTTTCCAACCACCAACCTAACTGGTAATTCATTTTTGGGTCAGAGGATTTCTCTGGGTCTGAGCATTTAAATTCAGTAAGGTACTGGTTTTGTGGGGGGTCATATCAAACATTTATGGTTCCCCTCACCATGTCTCTCATAACACCATGGTCTATCTTGGAAAACCCTCCTTTCAACAGTTATGCAACACTATCCATTTTCTATTAATAACAAAATATACATACATTACCTTTTATAACAAGAGGTTCATCAAATCCATCATTCACGCATATTCAGTCTACCACAGTCTTTCAACAAGTTATAGTTATATTTACAAACTAGGGGAAACAAGGGTATTACAGTTCTTTCTTTAGGACTATAACTACTTTCAGTAGACATTTCTGTGTCTTCCGTATCCTTGTATATTGACTCTGTCTCAGATTGGAGATACTCTTAAAATTGTTATAATTTTGCCCCTTATTTTTATCAATATTTTGATTGTGTTATTTCTCCTGCAGAATTGCATTTAGTTCCTCTTGAGTCTTTAGAATTCTTTCGTTATCTACTCTCACTGTTTTTAGTTCTTCTCTTAGATATGTTACGGTCTTATAATTTATGAATGCCTATCATTATTTAGATCCACCCAGAGATGTGCATCACCTACATTCCCTTGTTCAGGATTCTCTTGATGATGTTCTTCTCCCTGAGTTTTAGGTACTTCTATCATTTTCCTGCAAAATCAAATTAGCTTTCTTCCTTGAGGTAAGAAGAAAATCAAGACAATTTACATGTTAGATTTTTCTATGATAAATCCCATAAAAAGACCAAGTGTTGTAACCTACAACTCTGATACTATTATGTCATGGACCTTAAATTCTGAAAATAATTTTTCATATATATATAATTTATTCAACCATAACAATCTATTTTACTTCCCTTCCTTTATAACTTCTTGCCACCTAAGTTATATTATTTTATACTATAATGAGTTGAGCAACTCCATACTTAACAATATATTATGAGGTTACCCTAAGTCTTATTCCATAAGACTCAGTAAATTGATAACCTATATATATGCTAAGTTTCCATATTCTATTGTTATACCTATTGTGAATTGAGAACAAGTTTGACGCTATATATGTGTGTGTGTGTATGTATGTATCAGAGCCAGTGTGAAAATTGTACTCCATTCTTGTTCCATGTTCCCATTTTTCTAAGAGGGTAGTGTTGAGAGATTCACCTGCTAAGGGAAAAAGCTAGAGGATCGACAACTCGTGTAAGTCCTGCTAAAGGCGCAGAAGCCGTTTAGGGCGTTTGGAGTAGCAGATCAAGTTCTGCAAACTCGTTGCAGTTTACAAGGTGTATTCAATTTTCATTATCTCTTAAAGTTATAATGGATTCTAGTACAAGTTATGATTTTAGTTTTGGATTATCTACTTCTGCTCACTCTAGAAGAGATGTTCACAATAAATGATGGTCGTGGTTGAATAAGCTAGTCAACAAAACAACAAATGAACCATTGTATAATTCCCGCATCATATCTCAAGAATTTGACCCTCAGCCAAATTGGTTTTTACCAAAGATAGATGTCGAAAAAATTATGATCTTCCCATGTTTCGATTTCGTGCTACAAGTCTGTTTTGCTTTACATCTGTGAATATCCTGATGTCTCTTTCCTAGAGTGTTTATCAAATTCCTTTGATTAAAAGAGATGACATTGAATGGGGAATAGAAAATGGATATAATTATATCCATATTGGTCTTATTTAGTTCGACATTAATCCTTTGGTGCGACCTGGTCTAAATATATCCTGTCTAACCTGTGTCCTCGGTACCCAAATGAATGATTTCAATGATGCATTAATTGGCAGATTCCAAAGTCCGTTAAACAATGGACCAGCTTGGTCCTCGGTTGTCCCCATATATCAAGTCTCTCTGACTGACCCCTATATAAATGAGTTGCTTCAAGCGTTCATCCAGTTTCATGGTTTCAATGTAGCTGATCAAGCCCATATTGCCCAGTTACATACAACTATCTATTTACACTTTGTTTCCACCACCATTCCTACCATAAATCCCAAGTTAACCACACGAGCATTAAAAGGTGTCGTAGTCGGTCCCGACAATACTACACCACTTCAGTTGGGATTCAACCAAGTTACTCTACTAGAAGAATGGAGTAGTGATTATCAACCACTGTCCCAGAAATATCCGTAGTTGGGTATGTCAGCTCCCACACAGTTAAGAGTAACAACAAAGCCTGATGGAAGCAGTAGTCTGCGGTTCACAAACCCGCAACTATTACAACAACTCTGCCTAGTCAGTCCTCAAAATCACCTGTAGATACACCATTTCCAGTTCCTAGTAGAAAGTCTGTACATCGTTCCCCTATACATAAGCCACAGTATTCCACTTCTAGTAGTTCTTGTGAGTTTTGTATCAAACCTTCTACTTCTAAATACCAAGTTCTGTCAAATCCAGGGTCACCTACCCACGGAGGCCAACATGAAAATTGCAAAGTTTGTAAACAACTTCTTGAAGCAGTTCCTGAACTCAAAATGTTTTCTAGAGAGCCAACAACCTCTACATTACTTCCATATAAGTCTCTTGGCCCTATTAACAACACTCCACAGTTCTCCAATGGAGCACTGCAAGCAGATCTGCAATTCATCCATTTGCGTCATCCTACTGCAGCAGAACCTTCTGAGCAAATCAAACTTCAAAATTATATCAATTACCAGTCAGTTTGTTTGACCCAGAACCTCGATGAAGTAGCCAAGGATGTTTTCACCTTGACAGAGCATAGTAAGAAGCTCCACCATTATGTAGAAACACTTCAAGAAGGCCAAGAGGCCTTAACAACCAGGCTTGATGAAATAACTGCACAACTCTCCACTATTCAACTTGCTATCTCTCGATTCCAAACTGCTGTACCCAAACCAGTTTCTCCACCTGACTATGTCCGTGTTGATACAAAAGGTTTCAAATTTAATTATTCCAGTACCCTTTCTTCTCAATCAGCTAATTCTACTGGTCTTCGTTCTCTCTACCTCAAATCTTTCTCTTCTCATCCTGACTTCCTCCATCTTGAGAAACTTTTAAAGGGGGTAGCCCTTGTACAAGAAAAAACCTAGTTGTTAACTTCCAAATTAACAACTCTTGGAAATGATCTACCCAATCGAGTTTCTCCAGTAGTCCTACCAGTACAACTTGAAATCAAAATGGTTGGACCTGTCCTAGAGGAAATAGGAGAATCATCTGCAACAAAAACAAAAATAAAAGAATCATATGATTTTCCATATAAAGCTGCAAGAAACTTTGGCCCATATATCAATTATTCTTCCTGTTAGAGCCGCCTTTTCCAAGTGGTTTAAGTATAATCCTGAAAACCAAAAGTTGTTCTTCAGGCTGTCTTTTACTTCGTGATATTTACCCACTGAAAGCCTCAGCAACCCTGACATGCGAAGTGGCAATGGCCATTATAGTCCTAAATCACCGTCTTTTAACCACTAAGCAAAGTATCACTTTTATTACCTCGTGTTGTCACGCTTCGGGAGTTACAAGTCACATGGTTTCCAAACCCCGATATGCGAAGTCATGAAACGACTTTAAAAGTTTACCCAGGTTAGTGTCAGGAGTAAATTTCCTTTAAACCCTAGTTAAGTACTGTCGAGGTTTCGCGACTTGACGATCGCTCTCCCAAAAAACCATATCGTCGTAGCTCCGAGTTGCGAAGTCGCGATATCCATTAAGCATGGATTAATTAAGCACTTAATTCAGATCATGATTTTTTTCAACTAGATCGCATCATCGCAATTTCGGGTTTTGGGGGCTCAAAGGGTAGGAGTGATATCTTCCGATATGGTGAACGCCGAAAAAGGGGGATTAAAGAAAAAAGAAAACTTAATTAAAGGAGCTAAGCCAGATTAATCGATGCGCACCGTATACGGGGTAAATTTAAATGTTTTTGTGTTGATTTGTGTTATGACTCGAAAAAAAATTATGGCATTTATTTGAAATACGACGAAGTGACAGATAGTAGGATCTCACTTTTACTGCTAAATCTTTCTTTAAATGATTTGATCGTTCTGTTCACAAGGACACCATGGTTTTAAATGGCTAAGATAAAGAGTTTTTTCTTTCATTATTTCAATCTCATTTCTATTTTGCGCGAAGAGATTTTTCATCAGGATAACTTCTGTCTATATTTACATTTTTACTACAAGAGATCTAAGTACATAATCCTCTATCATGGCTCCACGAAAAGCGTCCAAGGCGACTGCTGAGAGTTCAGGTCAGGGCTTAGATGTTGTTTCCGATACTTCACCCTGAAGTATTGATACTCTCAAAACCTGGACATACGTCTCCGACATTCTTCAGTCAAAATCGATGAATTGTTCAGATGATTTCAGCGATAACGAGAAGGACGATTTGGCCACCAAATACAAAATCGTCATTCAAGCAGAGATGCACAAAATAGCGGCAAGGTCACGATCCTGCCCTATTATGATATGATCAGATGGGTGCTAGACCATGTGGATATTCCGACCAGGACTATTATCAGCGAGCAGAAGGTGATGATTGGGACTTTTAGACCAGAACATTTATAGGTAATGTATAACTGTCACCCACACCAAACTTCGCGTACAATGTCGAGTTTCTGGAAGGTTTCAAGTGGAAGGAATGCAAGCAATATGACAGAAACTTGTCTGATATGATCAAGGATTGGGTCTCACACCCCGCAAAATTCAGGGCAGATGGTAACATAATTTATTCAATCTCCTCCTTAGAACTGCAATTCAGGTATATAACAATGATGACCTGTAGGTTGTATGGGAAGGAGGACACCACACACTTTTTCCTCCCATGGGTGCCTCTGATTCATACAGTCGCTGAAGGTTTTTCCTTCGACTGGGCCAAACTGTTGTCATACAGTCTAACCAGTCGGATCACCGAATATCGAGCGCAGAAGGTGAGTGGGAGAGCAACTTCATTTTTCATGTCTGCCTACATCATGGACGCTATTTGTTTCATGACTCCTTTCCCTCTAATGAGATGGAGTTGGACTCCATCTAATGCTGAGCCTATTCATGTCTATCACTCGAAACTTTGGGAGGACAAGGCCAAAGAATTCATATACGAGATTTTCAACTGGGTAATGGTACCGATGCACGTCTCCATCTTCGGTAACCCACCTCCCAGCATTTCAGATACCATCGCGGCCAAATTGAGTAGTGTGGTTGACTGGTATGTGGAGGCGGAGTTTTCATACATCAGGGTTTTCGGCGCCTCCATTCCCCCGTATGCTCTACCACTATTTGTGCCGGATAAGCTGGTATGTCGCGAAATCGCCAGGCAAACCATGATCGGTGGCATAAGCAAAGAGCTCAAAGGTTTTTCGAAGAAGGTATGGCCGTCCTTCCCCATTACTTTTAATACATATTCTTTATTAGATTTCAGACACGCCAAAGCCGAGGCTGCGACCTTGGAGGACTTTAAATTGGTCAGCATTGAGTTTAAGAAACATGACCCACACAATGTATTGAGTAATCACATGGTGTATTGTGGCCTAAAAATATATGAATATGAGCATTCGCCTCATGACGACATCTTCCGAGGTGCGAGATCCTGTGCCGAGGTCCGAAGTCGGATTCAAACCCTGTCGCCCGAGGAGATGGTCGATTTCTTCAAATTTCAGGAACACCGGTAGAGCTTCCTTCCCCCAGTTTTACAAGGTAAGAACCCACAGACTGTAGATATACAACAAATGGAAGCCAAGGGCTCCAAATATTCAGGACATGACCAGGAGGAAAATCAAGAAAAGAAAAAGCAAACTGGGGACACGAAACAGGAAGCCGAGATCCCCAACCCATCAAGAAAGCTAGCCACGGCTGTTACCCCAGAGAAATCATCCAAGGAAATCGACAGTCCCATATTTTCTATCACTCCCCTACAGTCCACAAAGGGGATCCCCGATGCGGGATGGACTTTCGATGAAGAACAAACACCCATTATTGTAGAAGAATTGCCTCTGAACGAATTTTTCTTCGATAAGAAGAGAAAGGTCATTGTGAAGCAAGAGCTTTACTGAGAAGCGAGCACAGTAGCCAAAAAATTCAAAATCCTAGCCGATGGAAAGGCCATGAAAAAGGAGGAATTCGCCACTCAAATAGCAGGGACGTTGGGGGCTTTTGCTAGAGCCAACCAATATTCCGTCGGATCTCTAAAGGAACAATTAAAGCGGAAGAACTGCTTGATCAAAACATTGGAGGCTAAGCTAGCTACAATAGAGAAAAATGCCAGAGATAAGGTGAACACAGGTCTAGAGCAAGCCATAGCAGCTGATCAAAAGGAAATTGAGTGGCTCAGATCCAATCTCGAGCAAACACATCAGTCGGCCCAGACCAGCCAAGCACAGATAAGACAACAAGAAGAATTGATAAGACAGTTACAGGCAAAGTTAAATTCTGCCGAGAGCCAGGTTATAGATACCAGGATATTCCAATCCCAAGCCAATGAAATCCGAAAAAGAGTGTCAGTGGCTCAACAATATTTACTTGCTAAAGTGGAAGCCATTCAAAACCATTGCCAGATCATTGAACAAGCACTGTAAGACATTTCTTTGAGAGAAAGAGAAGCTGGGGCAGCTCGGGTCACTTTCCAAGAGGCTGTTATAGCCACGATGAAAAAAGAAATGGGAAATAGTTCCAGGCTTTCCATCCCAGAGCAAACCAGAGGTAACATCTTGTTGAAGGCGTGAGAGCGTAATATATCAGAAATAAGAGAACGAGCTAAAGAAATGAGAAACTCTCGCGAAGAAACTTTCGGCTTGATAAATGAAAGTTCGTTGGGTCTCGATAGGGAAAGCAGCGCTGGGACACTGGGCCAGATCGATATAGCCAAGCACCTGCTCAATATCAAGGAGAACGAGGAAAAAGAGCAGGCTGAAATATCACAGATAAGCCATACTGATATAGTCCAGGTGGATAAATGGTTAATAAAACCAAGTGTACAGTTATATTCTATCGTCACTGAAGACCGACAAGTAGGAGGAAGGTTGCCATAGTTAGTGAATGATTGTTACACTTTTGAGGCAAACAACCAAGCAGAGCCTTCCAGGTTGATAGCCTAGTTGGTGGAGAGGTGCGTCACATGTACCAAGCAGGCGAAGGGGCAGGTTTCTGGTACCAAATAAAGACAAGTGTCTGCCTGTTCTATTTTTAGAACCCGAAGAGTAAAGAATGGAAGGTGCTCTACCCGCATGAAGGAGGACAAAGACAAAGAAGCAAAACACTTGAATTTCCCATTTTGTAACCGAAAATTTTGAGAACGATTGAAATTTGAATGTTTAGAAGTTTGTATAAATAGGCATTTTGAAGAGAGAAAAAGGGCTGGACCTTTCTTGGCCAATTGTAATAAAGACTTTTTCCTGTTGAGAATTAATACAAAGCAATCCGAAGATTCCTGATTCCATGAAGGTTGAGTTATGCGTTTTGTTTTTCTCTGTTATCTTATATTAAATTTCATTTCACATATATACATCTAATGAATGCTTCGCTGCAATTTAGTACAACCTCTATTGTGGTGACCAACTTTTTAGTCGTCTAATCGTTCACAGTTTTTCCTCTGTATCGGCTATCAGCAGGTACAAGACCTGTGAACTTTTTAGATCTCTATATTTTATGTTTCGTCAGATTTCTTCCTATCTTTTTCTTCTTCTGCTTACAGGGTGAGATCCTCCCTCAATAGGAGCCTCGCATTGTAGACAGCTTGATGTTTTCTCACATTTCATACATAATTTATTAAAGGTTAACTCAGTTACGGGAAAAGGCCTTTGGTTTGCATTCTATCTTTGATATCGGATTCAAAAGTTCTCTTTTATACGATCAAAAAATTGAGGTAGCATCCTAAACCTCGAACTTTCTTTTAAATTTCTTGTTCCTCTATGACTATTCTCGTTGTAAGACAACCCAATATTGAACTTGGCTTATCGGATCAAACCAACATCGCTTTGAACCTTTTCGACACCATACTTCAAACTGCCATCACCCGAGTAGAACTCGAACGTTCATGGGCCGCAATTGAATGGGATATAAGTATCGAGGGACATTTGGAAGCTAGACAGAGACAACTTAGAAATCATCCTTAGATTCCTTTTCCCGAAGGTTGATTCTTCCCTTTTTTTATCTTTTACTCACTTTCAGATGCCTAGACCCTGTGCTTCCTAGCCTTGAGTACAAACTCTGGGACAACATCTTTCTGGCGCCGTTGACGGGGAACGAAGTTACGAAACCTTTTCCCTGGGAGAACGACATTTTTGCAAGTTTCCACCCTTTGATAGTGAACAAAGAGTGAACACCTTCTAAAGGATTTTTATTATCATTCACTTGGCGACTCCACGTTTAAATAAGCTGGCATCCGGTTGAAGGAACACCAGACAAATCCTGGAGGGTAAACTGACCACGCCCGTTTCCGATCCCGAAAAAATAATGAAAACAAGAGGTTCCCTTAAGCCAACCACTGCAGTCTACCAGCTTAAGTACCCACAAACCAAGGCTAAAATTTCTTTTGAACCTTCAACTTCGCACAATTCCCCCCCTGAAACCATCACCCCAACTTTAGCTCTCCCTGAAGTTAAAAGTGAAATTCATCCGACAACCTATGGTGTACATAAAGGTGAAAATCCTGCAGTAAATTTATCAGTGATCGATATCCCACCGACCCTTCAATTAGATTTCACGACCTCGCCGAGTCTCGAAGAGTATACCATATACTCAGATTCCACGCCCACAGGTTCCCCTGATTACATCTCTTTCAAATCCGAGGAACCAAGTCCTCACATCCCTTTTCACCCTTCTTCAGTTTTCTCGCCTCTTGAAGAAGCTAAAGATTCGCTTTTAGTGTTCCAGAACCCTCTATATAACACACAGTTTTCCTATCTAGTAGTACCGATGGTAGCTGCTAGAGGGGGAGGTGGAGGGGCTCCAAGAGGAGGAGTGGGGGGCCAATGGCCGCCCCCGCCTCTCAGAGTTTTTGCTAAAGTAGCTGCAAGATATGCGCCTCTGGTCCTGCCTGTCCCTCTTCACGACCTTCCTGAAAACTACATGAAAAACTTCCTGAAAAGGGGACCTGACCGCGGCCAAACATATAAATTTCTTTGATCAATTCGCAGATATCCTAGGTCTCGAACACGAAGACGTATATTTGAGGTTGTTCGTTCAAACTTTTGAAGGTTAGGTATGAACCTGGTTTCGAAGTCTACCCACAGGTTCAATATTATCCTATGATGCCCTAGAAGACTCTTTTCTTAGACAATGGGGTGAAAGGAAAGACCATTTGTATTATTTGACCGAGTTCGGGTCTTTAAAGAAAAAAAAATTTGGAAAATGTTATGGAATTCATTCAAAGATTTGACAAGTTATATAATAAGATCCCAGTCGAAGTTAAACCATCCTAACCTGCAGTCAAGGTAACCTTTGCGAGAGCCTTTGAACCCGATTTCGCACTTCTTTTGAGAGAAAGGAGAGCCCCCCCCCTAACCCAAATGCAAAATGATGCCGTAGAGATTGAATCTAACATGATGGCTTCTGGCAAATTGAAATCAAAGGTAGAAATGGGAAACCGAGAAACCAAATGTTTTAGGGAACAAGAGGGACCCTCAGGGCCTAGTAGATCCTCGGATGATAAAATGGATGATATGGCCAGGATAATTAAAGAGTTATCAAATAAGATTTCCAGAATGGAGCTAGATCAATCCAAGGCAGATCCTTTCATTAAGAGGGAGTTCAGAAGAAACCCCAATCCTCAAAATCAACAAAGACATATTAAAAATGAAGACCAAAAAATTCAAACTCCTTTGAAAAATGAAAATTTTATAGGAGGAAACGACCTGCAAGATTTCGAGGATCTGGAAGAAGACGTGACAAATTTGGGTGACGACTGCACACAGCCTTATTTAACTAAAGAAGATTACGAGAAGTCCTTGAACGCACAACAATCGTCAAATAAAGATGATGACATAGACAACATCGATGTTTCTGTCTATCAAGAAATGACCGTTTCTATAATGGTCGAGGTCCAACCTAAGTACAACCTGAGGCCTAAAAACAAACCTGCGTCAACTCCTCAACCCAAGAAAATTCTCCCTATAGGTGAAATATACGAGCCCGCCCCAAAAGAAACCGAGATACCTAATAGCAAAATAGAAGGGGTAGATTCATTTAATCCCAAAGTAAAGGAGGTTGAGACCCAAACAAAAGAAACCAAGACAGCTGAAACACATATACCGGTAAATAAATCAGCACAAACAAATAAGTTAGAAAAGAAGGAGTCTGAGGTTTCAACCAGAGAAACAGACAAAGGTAGTGGAGGTTTCAGCCTTGAAAATGAGATAAGTAAGATCAAAATATCGATCCCTCTGGTTGAATTAGCAAAAAATCCTGTGTATCAAAAGCAGATAACCAAAATGATAGGTTTTTCGGATCTAGAAAGTCACTCTGATGTGATAAACTTGGAAGATGATAAGCCTAATATCAATTTTGGTCCACATTTCGAGGGTGCCGGAGACATCGTCACCCCCTTCTATATTACCCTGAATGTGCATGTTCGACTGCTGCATAACTCCATGCTAGACTCTGGAGCCTCACATAATGTGATGCCCAAGTCTATTATGGACAGACTAGGCCTCGAGATCACCAGGCCTTATGGAGATCTCTACTCTTTGATTCAAGGAGAGTTAAGTGCATGGGTATGATAAAGGATTTAGTAGTCACTCTTGCACAGGTTCCGGTGAAAAGCGTCCTGATGGATGTAGTTATCGCCGATATACCCCCAAAGTATGGCTTGCTGCTATCTAGGTCGTGGGGAGCCAAACTTGGGGGGTCTCTTCAACTAGACATGACCTACGCCACGATTCCTGTGTTTGGTGGACAATTTACTCGGTTATACAAGGAAACGAGGCTAGCCTACATAGTGAGCAACCCACAATATCCTAACATTAATTATCCTATTTATATTGCCGATCAAGATCTAGGAAATTGTATTTTGTCTTTTGATGACGGTGTAAATAGTTGTACAGAAGAGAATTACATAGATGAAAATGAATCAGGAAAGATAGACAAAAATATGTATAACACTGGAATTTTGAAAATGTTTTTTGACGGTGCCTTGTCATATGAAGGAGTAGGTGCAAGAGTATTGTTTGTAGCACCTGAAAATGAATTTGTTATTCCTTTCTCTTACAGGCTTCAGTGGGATATAGACTACACCAATAACGTATGCGAGTATGAGACCTTAGTCTTAGGGTTGGAAGCTACCAGGAAGCTGAACATAAAGAACCTGGGAGTATACGGAGACCCAGAGTTGATAGTGAAACAGATAAATTGGCAATACCAGGCCAAACACCCAAGATTGAGATCGTACATAAATTGCGCCTGGGATCTAATGGAAAATTTCTTCTTATCGGTAAATGTTCATTTCTTCCCACGCGCCGAAAACCTGCAAGTCGGTTCATTAGCTAAAGCAACCTCAACATTCACCCCCCGCTACAACTTTTAAACTAAGGTACCACATAGAGGTGAGGAACAAACCTTCCATACCAAACAACACCCAACACTGGCAGGTGTTTGAGGATGATGAATAAATCAGGAAGTTCCTCGAAATGGTGGACGACTTCGCCGAAACTCACATTGATCAAGAAAACCAAAACGACCACACATGGATCATGCAAGAGGGAGAGGATCCTCAGGCGTTCCAGGAAAAGATTGCTAATCATCACATGTTGGTTTTAAAGAATAATCAGATTTCGAAGGGACTAATCCCCCTGGAGAGACTGTTCGATCAAAATGATATGCCCTTAAAATCCACTTTGCAACCCCAACCAGAAGAGGTTGAAGATTGCGACGCAGGGACCAAAGAGGAGCCTAGGATAGTAAACATATGAAAGTACCTTCTTCCTGAGGTAAAAAACAAGTATAAATAATTGCTCGGGCGGTATAAAGACGTTTTCGCTTGGTCATACGAAGAGATGAGAACCTATGACACCACTGTGATTGAACACAAGATACCCTTGAAGCCTAGTGTCAAACCCTTTAGACAAAAACTCAGACAAATCAATCCTATTTTATTGCCCGTGGTCGAAAGGGAAGTTAAAAAGCTCCTGGATGCAAAAATAATTGTACCGCTGAGATACTCCGACTGGGTAGCAAACCTGGTCCCGGTTAGAAATAAAAGTGGGGAGATTAGACTGTGTGTTGAATTTAGAAATCTAAATAGGTCCTCCCTCAAAGACAATTACCCTCTACCCAAAATGGATCACATTTTAGAAAAAGTAGTTGGGGAAAATAGGATGTCAATGATCGACGGGTTTTCCGGGTACAATCAAATTACCGTCAACGAACACGATAAAGAAAAAATAGCCTTCACCACCCCTTGGGGTACATTTATGTATGACAAGATGCCTTTTGGTATAATGAATGCAGGTGCTACCTTCCAACGTGCTATGGATATCGCTTTCATCGGCGAAAGGGACAAATTCGTGGTTATCTATCTTGATGATCTAACTATTTTTTCTAAATCTGATGAAGATCATCTGATACATCTCAAGCAGACATTTGAAAAATGCCGCAGGTTTGGTTTGTCTTTAAACCCCAAAAAGTCTCACTTTGCCATGCAAGAAGGTAAACTCTTGGGCCATATTGTGTCTCGAGATGGAATTAAAATTGATCTTAAGAGGGTTGAAGCTATAGACACCATAAATATCCCTAGAAATGTAAAAGAGATTCAGTCATTCTTAGGAAAAATATTTTTTTTGAGGAGATTTATCCCAAACTTTGTTGAAATCGTGAAGTTGATCACAGATATGCTAAAGAAGAACAACGAAGTGAAATGGACAGCAGAAGCCAAAGCATCGTTTGCACACATCAATAAGGTTATAAGTGAGGCACCCGTACTGGCAAGCCCTGATTATCTAAAGGATTTTCTTATTTTCTTGTTCACCTCCGAACACACACTTGTCGCGGTACTCCTCCAGAAAAATGAAGAAGGTTTCGAGCAACCAATAGCCTTTTTTAGTAAAAGTCTTAGAGACACTGAACTTAGATACGATATAATGAAAAAACAAGCATATGCTATGGTGAAGGCGTTAAAGGCTTTCAGAACCTACGTGTTACATTCCGAGGTAATTGCGTACGTACCCACCAGTTCTGTAAAAGACATTTTGGTTCAGTCCGATAGTGATGGCAAAAGGGGATGGTGGCTTGCCAAAATTCAAGAATTCGACCTGGAGATAAAACCAACGAGACTTGTAAAGGGACAAGGTTTAGCTAAACTCTTAGCTGAATCAAATTTCAGAGCCCTCGGAATAAATGGCCTACAGGGATGTGAAGAGTGTGTGGACTTGAACGAGCTTGATGAACAAATAACTGCAATCAGAATCGAAGAGAAGTTTGCCTCATTAGATTGGTACAAAGACATAGTGTCCTACCTGCTGACCTTGAAATGCCCGAGTGATGTATCCCCATTTAAAGCCATGATGCTGAAGCTGCATGTGGTCAAGTACTGTATATCTGAAATTCAATTGTATTGGAAGGACCCACTTGGCTTCCTGTTGGTTTGTTTAGTTGAATCAGAAACATAGAAGGTCATAAGCGAATTTCATGAAGGAGTGTGCGGAGGACATCATGCCTGGAGGGAAATGACTTATAAGATCCTGAGGGCAGGATATTATTGGCCAAAACTTTTCTCAGACGTCAATGCCCAAGTCAGAGCCTGTAGCCCTTGCCAATTGTTCACAGGCAAGCATAAACTCTCAGCGCTACCATTGGTTCCGGTCAAAATGGAAGCCCCTTTTCAACAATGGGGACTAGATTTTATAGGCGAAATTAACCCTCATTCTAGCGCTCAACATAAATGGATCCTGACTGCTACAGATTACTTCACCAAATGGGTGGAGGCTATTCCAACTAGAAGGGAAACGGATTCAGTGGTAATAGATTTCCTAGAAGAGAACATTTTGTCTAGAGTCGGTTGCCCCCGAAAGATAGTCACAGATAACGCCCAGGCATTTAAATCTATGGCTATGGCCAACTTTTGCCAAAAGTACAATATCGTGCTCGGTCATTCCACGACATATTACCCCCAAGGAAATGGGCTAGCCGAGTCTTCAAACAAGAGTCTAATCACTATAATTAAGAAAGTGTTGAGCGAAAACAAAAAATCTTGGGATGTGCATTTGAAATACGCTTTGTGGGCGAATCGGATAGGCACAAAAAAATCTACCGACACTTCTCCTTTCCAAATGGTCTACGAGACCGACATGGTATTACCTATAAATCTAGCGCTTCCCGTAATGAAACTTTGGCAAGATGAGAAAGAAGAACCAAATCATGTCACGAGAAGAATAAACCAGCTGATTGAAGTCCAACAGCACAAGGCCGAAGTGGACGAAAGGCTGCAGAAATACCAGGACAACATGAAAGCGTTATTCGATCATAAGGAAAAAGACAGAGAGTTTCTCCCTGGTGATTTGGCTTTGAAATGGGATGCTAGGAAGGAAGACTCGACAAAACAAGGAAAATTTGATCATATCTGGTACAGACTGTTCAAAGTCACAGCTCCTGAAGGAAAAAAATTGTTTCTATTAGAGAATTTGGACAGTAAAATCCTCAATGCCCCTGTCAACGGGCATTATTTAAAGCACTATATGCAATAAATGGTTTCCAAAATTTCCACTGTACATACCGGTTTGTGTTTTCTTTCTATTTCATAATGTCTCTTTGGTAAGTCTACTTTCATCTCTAATAAATTAGGTCAGTGTGTTTTCTAGAAGTAGGGATACAAAATTTTCAATGCATTTAGTTCTTTTAAAGCCCTGATACTCTTCGTGTTGTTCCCTTACAGTATCCCGACTTGCAGCCCAAACGAGCGAAAGGAGCAAACAGATGATCATATATCGGAGAATAAATTCACCGAAAGCAGGTGATAGAAAAGATTTTCCGTTATTTTAGAAGAGAACGAAATGGTAAGGCAAAGGTACGAATTCCAGAGAGGCCTATATTTCAAACGAAGGTCTCTAAAGCGCCGTGACGGTCTCATGAGTATGATGTTTTCACTTGATATGTCATTAAAAGAACGAGTTCTTACTCTGGGTCCTAAGAGTTTCACCTAGATAACGATAGGAGGTAATTAAATAAGCAGAGAGAGTAAAGCGTCTCCGAAAAAGGGTTCCAAGAGTCGATTTTAATCCACGACCCCTGTATTTCAAATTCCAGATCTCTTTCCTTCACCCTTTTTTTGTCCTCGAATTTACCTTCTTAAAAAACCAAGCATCTTTCCAGGTTCCCCGCAGATGGAGAAGAGATTATGTTTTAGTTTTGCAAGTTGGAAGACAGATCTTAGAAAGTAAGCCAGTCCTCATAACTCCTCAGTCTCCTACTAAACAAAGTTATGCGTAGGTTGATCCTGACTCTTCTAGGTTTTTTAATAGTTTTCGAAGGATTGAGGCTTGCTCGAAGGAAGGCCCCTAGAAGTAATCTTTCCCATTTTTCTTGTGGGCTAAGGTGCTTTGAAAGTTAAGAGAAGGTTGATCCCGAGTAATCAAAGCAAGTTGACAGACCTCCACTGCGAATATTACACAGATATCATCCCTGGTATGCCTTATACAAACTGATTGCCCCCACTTCGTGTTTAAAAAAAAAGAAAAAAAGAGTAAATTATAAGACAGATGGTGAAAGGAAATTCATATTTGATTGCCCCCATCTAGTCCAAGGACACAATGAAAGGAAATTCATAAATGATTGCCCTCGTCTCGGCATTTAAATGCATAGTTATGATTCGAAGTGGTGAAAGGAAATTCAATAAAAAGGGCCAGATAACTTCACCGGGGTACTGAACAGGCTCGCTGGCAGTGAAGCAATATTTGAGATATTTGTAACGCTGTCATATGTGAATCTCACTCTACTCTGGTAACCAACCTTTTTGAAACCGGATCTGCATCCTAAGTTCAGACAGGACTCCCCGTTTAAAAGCATGGAATTTATTTCGTTTGATGCAAGCCAAAAGCCGCAAGATATGTTGTATTTCCTAGGATTGTTTCGATTATCTTAAAGCAGACCTGAATTCAGTAACAAGAAGGAGAAGGTCATGAAAAGGGATGCAGCTGAGTATAGAATGCATTTGAGTTTTTAAAATCTTTTCAGAAGTAAAGACGAAATCTCTTCTTCCCTCTGTATCCCCTTCCTAAAACAAGTTTCGTAGAAATAAACTGATGACTCCATTTACCCAATACAAGCATGTGGTCTACTGTTCTTCTCGTCTCGTAGGAAGACGGGATCCCTAGTTGGAGCCTATGTTGGAGCCGCCTTTTCCAAGTGGTTTAAGTATAATCCTTAAAACCAAAAGTTGGTCTTCAGGTTGTCTTTTACTTCATGATCTTTACCCACTGAAAGCCTCAGCAACCCCGACATGCGAAGTGGCGATGGTCGTTATAGTCCTAAATCACCGTCTTTTAACCGTTAAGCAAAGTATCACTTTTATTACCTCATGCTATCACACTTCGTGAGTTACAAGTCACATGGTTTCCAAACCCCGATATGCGAAGTCGCGAAACGACTTTAAAAGTTTACCTAGGTTAGTGTCAGGAGTAAAGTTCCTTTAAAACCCAGTTAAGTATTGTCGGGGTTTCGCGACTCGGCGATCGCTCTCCCAAAAAACCATATCGTTGTAGCTCCGAGTCGCGATATTCATTAAGCATGGATTAATTAAGCACTTAATTGAGATCACGATTTTTTTCAACTGGATCGCATCATCGCGATTTCGGGTTTTGGGGTCTCAAAGGGTAGGAGTGATATCTTTCGATACGGCGAACACCGAAAAAGGGGGATTAAAGACTAAAGAAAACTTAATTAAAGGAGCTAAGCTTGATTAATCGATGCACACTGTGTACGGGGTAAATTTAAATGTTTTTGCGTTGATTTGTGTTACGACCCGTAAAAAAATTATGGCATTTATTTGAAATACGATCAAGTGACAGATAGTAGGATCTCGCTTTTACTGCTAAATCTTTCTTTAAACGATTTGACCGTTCTGTTCACAAGGACACCTGGGTTTTAAATGGCTAAGATAAAGAGTTTTTTCTTTCATTATTTCAATCTCATTTCTATTTTGTGCGAAGATCTTTTTCATTAGGATAACTTCTGTCTGTATTTACATTTTTACTACAGGAGATCTAAATATAGAATCCTCTATCATGGCTCCACAAAAGCGTCCAAGGCGACTGCCGAGAGTTCAGGTCAGGGCTCAGATGATGTTTCTGATACTTCACCCCGAAGTATTGATACTGTCAAAACCTGGACATACGTCTCCAACATTCTTCAGTACGAATCAGTGAATTGTTTAGATGATTCCTGCGATAACGAGAAGGACGACTTGGCCACCAAATACAAAATCGTCATTCAAGCAGAGATGCACAAAATAGCGGCAAGGCCACGACTCCTGCCCTATTATGATATGATCATATGGGCGCTAGACCATGTGGATATCCCGACCAGGACTATTATCAGCGAGAAGAAGGTGATGATTGGGACTTTTAGACCAGAACATTTGCAGGCAATGTATCAGCTATCACCCACACCAAACTTCACGTACAATGCCGAGTTTCTGGAAGGTTTCAAGCGGAAGGAATGCGAGAAATATGGCAAAAAATTGTCTGATCTGATCAAGGATTGGGTCTCTCACACTGCAAAATTCAGGGCGGATGGTAACAAAATTTATTCAATCTCCTCCTTAGAACCGCAATTCAGGTATATAGCAATGATGACCTATAGGTTGTATGGGAAAGAGGACACTGCACACTTTTTCCTCCCGTGGGTGCCTCTGATTCATACAGTCGCTGAAGGTTTTTCCTTCGACTGGGCCAAACTGTTGTCAGACAGTCTAACCAGTCGGATCACCTAATATCGAGCGCAGAAGGTGAGTGGGAAAGAAGCTTCATTTTTCATGTCCGCCTACATCATGGACACTATTTGTTTCATGACACCTTTCCCTCTAATGAGCTGGAGCTAGACTCCATCTAATGCTGAGCCTATTCATGTCTATCACTCAAAACTTTGGGAGGACAAGGCCAAAGAATTCATATACGAGATTTTCAACTGGGTAATGGTATCAATGCACGTCTCCATCTTCGGTAACCCACCTCCCAGGATTTCAGATAGCATCACAACCAACTTGAGTAGTGTGGCTGACTGGTATGTGGAGGCAGAGTTTTCATACATCAGGGTTTTCGGTGCTTATGTTCCCCCGTATGCTCTACCACTCTTCATGCTGGATAAGCTGGTATGTCGCGAAATTGCCAGGCAAACCGTGATCGGTGGCATAAGCAAAGATCTCAAAGGTTTTTTGAAGAAGGTATGGCCGCCCTTCCCCATTCATTTTAATACATATTCTTTATTAGATTTTGGACACACCAAAGCCGAGACTGCGACCTTGGAGGACTTTAAATTTGTCAGCATCGAGTTTAAGAAACATGACCCACACAAGGTCGTGAGTAATCACATGGTGAATTGTGGCCTAAAAAGATATGAACATGAGCATTCGCCTCATGACAACATCTTCTGAGGTGCGAGATCCTATGTCGAGGTCCGAAGCCGTATTCAAACCCTGTCGCTCGAGGAGATGGATGATTTCTTCAAATTTCAGGAACACCGACGAAGCTGCCTTCCCCCAGTTTTACAAGGTAAAAACCCATAGACTGCAGATATATAGCAAACGGAAGCCAAGGGCTCCAAAGATTCAAGACCTGACAAGGAGGAAAATTAGGAAAAGAAAAATAAAACCGGGGACCCGAAACAAGAAGCCAAGATCCCCAACCCATCAAGCAAGCCAACCATGGTTGTTACCCCAGAGAAATCATCCAAGGAAATCGACAGTCCCATCGTTTCTATCACTCCCCTACAATCCACGAAGGGGATCCCCGACGTGGGATGGATTTTCGGTGAAGAACTAACGCCCATTACTATAGAAGAATTGCCTCCGAATGATTTTTTCTTCGATAAGAAGAGAAAGGCCATTGTGAAGCAAGAGCTTTACCGAGAAGCGAGAACAATAGCCAAAAAATTCAAAATCCTAGCCGATGGAAAGGCCATGAAAAAGGAGGAATTTTCCACTCAGATAGCAGGGACGTTGGGGGCTTTTGCTACAACCAACCAATATTTCGTCGGATCTCTAAAGGAAAAATTAAAGTGGAAGAACCGCTTGATCAGAAAATTGGAGGCTAAGCTAGCTACAACAGAGGAAACTGCTAAACATCAGGTGAACACAGGTCTAGAGCAAGCCAGATCAGCCGATCAAAAGGAAATCGGGCGGCTCAGATCCGATCTCAAGCAAACACATCAGTCGGCCTAGACCAGCCAAGCACAGATAAGCCAACAAGAAGAATTGATAAGACAGTTACAGGCGAAGTTAAATTCTGTCGAGAGCCAGGTTATAGATATCGGGATATTCCAATCCCAAGCCATTGAAATCCAAAAAAGAGTGTCAGTAGCTCAACAAGATTTACTTGCTAAAGTGGAAGCCATTCAAAACCATTGTCAGATCATTGACCAAGCACTGGAAGACATTTATTTGAGAGAAAGAGAAGCTGGGGCGGCTCGGGTCGCTTTCCAAGAGGCTATTATAGCCACGACGAAAAAAGAAATGGGCAGTAGTTCCAGGCTTTCCATCCCAGAGCAAACCAGAGGTAACATCTTACTGAAGGCGTGGGAGCGTAATATATCAGAAAGCAGAGAATGAGCTAAAGAAATGAGAAACTCTTGCGAAGAAACTTTCAGCTTGATAAATGAAACTTCGTTGGGTCTTGATAGGGAAAGCAGCATTGGGACACTAGGCCAGATGGATATAGCCAAGCACCTGCTCAATATCAAGGAGAACGAGGAAAAAGAGCAAGCTGAAATATCACAGATAAGCCAGAATGATATAATCTAGGTGGATAAATGGTTAATAAAACCAAGTGTACAGTTATGTTCTATCGTCACTGAAGACCGACAAGTAGGACGAAGGTTGCCACAGTTAGCGAAGGATTGTTACACTTTTGAGGCAAACAACCAAGCAGAGCCTTCCAGGTTGATAGCCCAGTTGGTGGAGACGTGCGTCACTTGTACCAAGGAGGCGAAGGGGCAGGTTTCCGGTACCAAATATTGACAAGTGTCTGCCTGTTCTATTTTTAGAACCCGAAGAGTAAAGAAAGGAAGGTGCTCTACCCGCATGAAGGAGGACAAAGACAAAGAAGAAAAATGCTTGAATTTCCCATTTTGTAACCGAAAATTTCGGGAACGATCGAAATTCGAATGTTTATAAGTTTGTATAAATAGGCATTTTGAAGAGAGAAAAAGGGCTGGACCTTTCTTGGCCGATTGTAATAGAGACTTTTTCCTGTTGAGAATTAATACAAAGCAATCCGAAGATTCCTGATTCCATGAAGGCTGAGTTATGAGTTTTATTTTTCTCTGTTATCTTATATTAAATTTCATTTCGCATATATATGTCTGATGAATGCTTCGCTGCAATTTAGTATAACCTCTACTGTGGTGACCAACATTTTAGTCATCTAATCGTTTGCAGTTTTTCCTCTGTATCGGCTATCAGCAGGTACAAGACCTGTGAACTTTTTAGATCTCTATATTTTATGTTTTGTCAGATTTCTTCCTGTCTTCTTCTTCTTCTTCTTACAGGGTGAGATTCTCCCTCGATAGGAGCCTCGCATTGTAAACAACTTGATGTTTTCTCACATTTCATACATAATTTATTAAAGGTTAACTCAGTTATGGGAAAAGGCCTTTGGTTTGCATTCTATCTTTGATATCAGATTCAAAAGTTCTCTTTTATACGATCAAAAAATTGAGGTAGCATCCTAAACCTCAAACTTTCTTTTAAATTTATTGTTCCTCTATGACTGTTCCCGTTGCAGGACAACCCAATATTGAACCCGGCTTATCGGATCAAACCAGCATCGCTTTGAACCTTTTCGACACCATACTTAAAACTGCCATCATCCGGTTAGAACTTGAACGTTCATGGGCCGCAATTGAACGGCTTATAAGCATCTATGAACATTTGGAAGCTAGACAGAGACAACTTAGAAATCAGTGTTAGCTTCCTTTTCTCGAAGGTTGATTCTTCCTTTTTTTTTTTTCTTTTACTCACATTCAGATGCCTAGACCCTATGCTTCCTAGCCTTGAGTGCAGACTCTGGGACAACACCTCCCACAAAAGTCCTTTTGGAAAATGGACTAAGAATCTTGGGGAGATTGATGTGAAAATGGAAAACCCATATTTATCCAAAGGATATGGCAATACATTGCTAGTCAACTTTGACTGCATGAACCAGGATGAAATCCTTCAAGCCTTCTAGCCAATGGATAATGGTTGTAGCATGCAATTCATGTACTCTTTTGTTGAGTGCATCAACCACTTTGTTCTCTTTCCCTTTGATATGCTTTATATCAAAGTCATATTCACTTAGAAATTCTAACCATCTAGTTTGCCTAGCATTTAGAGTTGTCTGATCAAATAAATATTTCAGACCATTGTGGTCTGTTCTCAGCTCAAACATCTTCCCCATGAGGTAGTGTCTCCATTTCCTCAAGGCATGCACTATGGCTGCCAACTCCGAATCATGAGTGACATAGTGTCTTTCATGCTCCAACTTCCTTGATTCATAACATGTGACAAACCCATTTTTGAGTGAGGACTCCACCAAGTCCCTCTTTACATGCATTTGTGCATACAATGAAGTCTTCATTTGGGTCTGCAATCCTTAGTATTGGAGCACTTGTTAGTAACTATTTCAAGTCTTGGAAACTCTTTTCACAATCCAATGTCCACTAAAACTTCACACCCTTTCTTTGCAATGAAGTGATTGGGTGTGCAATCTTTGAAAATCCTTCAATAAATCTCTTGTAGTATCCTGCAAGGCCCATGAATGATCTGACCTCTGTCACATTCTTTGGTGCTGACCATTCTCTAATGGCTTCTATCTTCTCAGGATCCGCTGCTATCCCATCCTTTGAAATAATGTGCCACAAATAATGAATTTTCTTTTGATAAAATGAGCACTTGCTCAACTTGGCATACAACTGATGCTCCCTTAATAATTGCAACACCATTCTCAAAGATGCTCATGCTCTTCTTCTAACTTAGAGTATATAATAATGTCATCCAAAAAGACAATGACAAACTTGTCTAAATATTCTCGAAAAACACCATTCATTAAGCACATGAAAATAGTTGGTACATTTGACAACCCAATGGCACCACTGTGAACTCATAGTGACCATACCTTGTCTTGAAGGTGATCTTGTTGATATCTTCCTCTTTAATCCTTACCTGATGGTATCCTGACCTGATATCTATATTTGAAAAGATCTTTGCATCCTTCAATTGATCAAAGAGATCATCAATTCTTGGCAGAGGATACTTGTTCTTCACAGTCACTTTATTGAACTGTCTGAAATCAGTGCACAATCTTAATGTTCCATCTTTCTTCTTCATGAACAATACTGGGGCACCCCAAGGTGACACACTTGGGCGTATATACCCCTTCTTCAGAATATCTTCAAGTTGCATTTGCAACTTCTTCAGCTCTGGTGTACTCATTCTGTAAGGAGTCTTTGACATTGGAGCTGCTCCAGGCATTAGATTTATAGAGAAATCAATGTCTCTCTTTGGGGGTAGTCCTGGTACCTCCCTGAACACATCTTAAAACTCTTTTAGGACTGCATAATCTTCCAAATTTGGCACCTTATCTCTAGGTGTCTCTTCCATATGCACTACAAATATTTGACACCCTTTTCTGTAACATTTCTTCAGTTGTAATGATGAAATTTCTTTGATGGCTATTGCCCTGGGAATTCCCTGCACTCTCCTTAGTTTCCCTTCCTCATCCAAGCAAGTAAATGTCTTGTTATGACAGTCTAGGATGGCATGATGGTGGTCCAACCAATCCATCCCAATTAAACAGTCATAGGAACCTAAAGGCGAGATGTTCAAATCTGCCCCGGTGTTCAGTCCATTCATGTCCATAAGACATGACTTAACCATCTCATTAACTTTTCTTTTGGCTCCTATATCCAGCTGCACCAACCAAGATTTATCATGCTTGCTTCTTGGCAAATGCAAACTTTCCACCATCTTAGGATCTATATAACTATGACTAGCTCCTGAATCAATTAAAATAACAATGGTTTGGTTGTTGATCATACCTTCCACTTCAATCATGTGTGAGTGATACTTTGGTTAATTGTTATCCAGGGCTGCATAGATCCTTGGTACACTTCTTCCCATGTCCTCCACTGTTTCATCTTGTTGTACATTGTGAACATTCCTTCCTTTTTCACCTATGTGAGGACAATCTCTGAACATGTGATCTCCTTTACAACCCCAACATTGAATAGGTGGTTGCCTTGGCCTTTGAACCCCTGTTTCAATCGTTCCGGGCTCCCTAGGAGTTTGTTGTCCCTGTGGATTATTTCTGAAGAATGGTGGCTTAGACCCCTCCTTCCTTTGATCCATATTGAATTTTTTTTTGTCTTCCCAAGCTTTTTGGAAAGTTGGCCTTGATTTATGCTGATCATATAGGCACTTAGCTCTCCTTATGGTCTCCTCCAATGTCTTTGGATCATCATACTATATTTTGTCACTGATAAATGATGGCAATCCACTCAAATACCTTTGAATCTTAACTGTCTCATCCTTTATTAAAGAGACATACTTCAACAGTACTAAAAACCTTCTTTCATATTCATCAATGGTCATATTCCCAAGTTTGAGTTCAAATAACTCTTTCATTTTCTTGTCATAGTATCTCTTAGTCAAGTATTTCTTCTCGAAATACTTCTTGAATTCCCTCCAAGTAACACTTTTCTCCTTAATGTCGTGCACTTGCACAACCTGATCCCACCACATGGATGTCTTTCCCTTGAGTTGATAGATAACAATTCTACCTTCTGCATGAGAAGAATAATTATGCAATTGAAAATACTTTCTCATGACCAACAACCATGTTTTTGCATCTTCATCCTTCTTGTTCTCACCATCAAATGTAGGAGGTTTGATTTTGTTCATTTCTCCTCGTAGCTCATCCACCCCAGACCTCTTGTGCTTCCTCACAGGGGATGGTATTGAGTTGTTGTGTGATATCTTATTGGAATGCCTCGAGGAGTGATGGTGATGTTTGCTAACACTTCTTGCTTTTCTTTTCTCATCAGAAGGCATGTGACTTCCTGACTTGCTTGAGCCACTCTCCTTGTCCAATTTTTTTTCCATTTTGTTCAAGCTCTTCAATAACTTCATGTTGAAGTTATCCTGTTGCTCCTTGCCTTTCATAAGCCTTTCATTATCAACTTTATGTCTTTGGACATCATTCTACAAATTTTTAATGGTCTCTGCCATATTCATGTTTTCATTCCTTTCATATCCATGTCCATTAGAGTTTGTTCCTTCAATGCCCAAATGGACATCCATCCCTCTAATTTCATCTTCCTGACTGTAAGTCCTCTGTGCCTCTTCCATTTCTATGGACTCTGCACTGATCTTGATCTGATCTAGTTGTTGTTAACTTTGCAAAATGTGCAGCCAACAAAACTTTGTTAGGCTAACTGTTTCAACAATTTCATGAAAAATATGAACCATTTTGGCTCAATAATATATCAGAATCCTTTCTTACGATTTCTTGAAAAATTGAATGCCCAAATCAAATTTATGGGTGGATATTTATATTCCATTTTTCAATACCTTTCCAACACTTACTCACATGCTCAATTCCGAGTCTGGAGCAAAACGTTATGGTCATTTGAAATTTTCCCATTAACTTTTTTGTTCACACTTCCACTTGGTGCAATTCTGCGCTATAATTATGCATTTTCGCACCTAATCCATTGAAATTTTCGTATGAGCTAAATTGAGTTGCTAGAAACTCTCTTAAGGCCCTAAAAACGCGTTGCAAAAAGATGACATTCAAATGATATAAAACGTCACATAAATTCATTGGTTTTTTGCTATTATTCACCTTCCAAACGGCTCCGCGCGCACAAATTTCAACATGTAAACCCATATTTACCATGCGCAACAACAACACAAGGTAAATCATGCTTTGCACACTTTAAAACCCCTGTGTATCACTTCTCTGTTGGCCACTAACTTGCGTGCACTACTTTTATGTCGCACACCAATATCACTGCGCGCAGTTTTTTTTTTTTTTTGTACCACGCACTAATATTGTGACGCAAAGAGTCCTCGCAGGACCCCCTGCTCTCACCAGGACCTTCTTCTTCAACATGCCCGAAGAATCAATGCTCTTCAACTCCTCCCGGGAGTTCTCCTACCCACAGTTTTCCCTTTCGGCGATCTCCCTTTCAGAATTCGGGAAATCGCACTTCGGGAGTTCGCGCCTCCTGATACACAAGGTCACAGACCCTGCAAATCCCCGAATCCCGACTCCTCCAGATCTTCC
>ML779048.1:1072815-1106853 GCA_009831015.1 Picea engelmannii
CTATCTCTTTTACCTGAGGTGCTCTTAGCGCTTCCCTCCGGGATTTACCTACCCTAATTAATTACAATGAATGGGCTGTCTAGTCTGCTATCCAGAACTAGATCTCAGCCGATCTATAATAAATGTCTATCTTATCTACAGCCTGCGCAAAGGCATGGCATTCATGGCTCACCAGCCTAAGGCATTAATTTACATTGAATTCAAATTCAAAAATGAGGCTGTGCCTCCCCTTCAGCACATGAATGAGTGTGCGCTGACGTGGTTGACGGAATGGCATGGAGAGATGCTCCTGCATCATATTGCGTGCGCATTTCACTCAACACGCTGAACCATGCCAGAGTTTAGTACATCTCCACTGCGCACCAAAAATCTAGGTGCACCATTAACAAAACTGTCGCACGACAACATATACTCATATTGCACGCGCAGCTACCAAACTCCACTACGCTATGCCAATACTGTGCGCACCACACGCGCCATTATTATGAATGTTCACACCGCGCACACTTATTCTGCATATGGACACTGCACAATTCCAAATTCAATGTGCACACCCGCACACCAACAATTGTCCACGGGGCACCAAAATTTAGTGCGCGCGCACCAAAAAACCATTATTTTTCTACGCGGTACCAAAATTTAGCGTGCACATCCACACACTAACATTTTTCCGTGCGACACCAAAATTTAGAGTGCACACCAGCATGCCAATATCTTGCCGAATAGTGCCGAATTTTACCTATCACAAGCTTTTCACTGCGCATCATGCATTTTTAGTGCGCCCACCTATGCACATTCACCTTTATGCGCATCAAATCCTCGTGAATTCCACTGCAGAAATTGGGCATTTTTCCTAACTTTTCCCCCAATTTACCATAGACATTCTGCAACCACAAAATTCGTTCAATTTCACCCCGATAACACCAATTCAACCTCTGCAACAACAAATCACTGTGGGTTGACATTTCTGGAACGAATTCACCCAAATCAATTCACGAATTGGGAATTTTAACTACGAATTCCACTCCATCTGTCATGGCTTCACTATGACTTCAAATTCGACCAATTCCAGGTCCGAATTTGCTAGAACAGATATTAAAACAATAATATTTCACCACTTGGCTGAATTTCTCCATTTTCTCATGAATTTAACAACAAAAATTGGGGCTTTTCCCAATTTCGCTTCGTTGTTTCTAAATTTACCATGGACGCTCTGTGACTTGAAATTTGGCCACTTCAAAATAAATCCTCTGTGTAATTTCACCTCAACTCCACTCGTTTGGCCCATTTAGGCTCAGTGCTGAAAACTGAAGCTCTAATACGATATTGTAACATCCCCATGCCATCCATGTCGGGCCACGCTACGCCAAAGAACTCTTATTGTTCTCTCTACGGAACATACTGTAACATTTCCTAGCATACAACTGAGCTATGTCACATGAATTTTCTAACTGCATGCAATTAAAACATATGCACACACAGAACTCTTGCGGAAGCATTATATATAAAACGTATGCATACAAATACATCTATAAATACATAGATTCACACTGAAATTACCGTAAACATACACATGCAACATATACAAGAAATACCCATAAATATACAGACAGTCATAACCATGCATAAGATAAACCCATAAAATGGAACATGTAGATAATAATGCAACATGTAATTTTATCACACAAATGGCAGTTATCTTGGTAATAATGTCACCAACTGCGTGCAGACCTTCCACGAACCTCCCAGCCTTAGACCCATTGTTCATCACTCTCAACAGTGATTCACCCCGAGCTGGGACTAAACTCCACCCAGGTAAAGGGATTTCTAACCAAGATAAAGGCTCATGGACAAGAGGAAAGACTCTGTCACATGTGCCAACTCAAACTAACAACCTACAGTCCCTCATTCCCCACATGCATGTCCCACCCAGGAAGTGTGCCCCTTCTCTGCTCAATAGTTCTTCGACTGCCCCACTTCCTTTCTGGGCTTCAACAACAGGCCAGACAGGAAGTCTCAGAGTAATCTAGTTGTAGTTTAGCACCTTCAGGAAATCAATTCCCAACAATTATCTCACTCAGAGGTTTGCTCACGGGCCTGACAACCCACCTCTTCAGTCCAACTCCCAAGCTAACTAGATACACCAACACAAAATGGATATGGATACAAGTTTAGGTACAGTCATCAAGATACGAAAGATAACTCAATGGTGTGTGAATACTCATGGATGATTGACTGGATGGATGAATGATGGCAAGAATCATGGGAAGAATGATGGAAAAGATGATAGGAAATGAACTAAGTCCCAACAATATGTATGCATGTCCCCAACTTGACAATTGTCATGTTGGGAGCTACTTTGGCCCACTTGTACCCCACTTTAGAAATTAGGATAAAATAATTATCCATACTTTATGATTTAAGGAATATTAATATAATATTCCTTTTTGGCTTAAGCTCCCTAGCTTAGCCCCTTTCCTTAACTTAGCCCCTCCCTTTCCTTAGCTAGTGGAGTTTAGTCCCCCATCTCTTTTATCGCGGTCGATCTGCGTGCAACGATGTATTTATATTAAATATGAGACATGTACAAAAATAGGTGCACTGGCCTTTAACATCTAGGCTCTCCACCCTAATAAAAAACATAAGCATCCTAGCTTATAATAACTGGCTCACCAGCCTATAAAACATAGCATATACACAAAGGCTCGCTGGCATCACAATCGCACGCACTCAAGTTCCTGCGCGCGGTATTCAGGAATGTGCACACTTCTTCATTTTACTGCGCAGTACATGCACGCACTATGCCATGAAACGTACATACAAAATGATATCAAAACAACTCACCAGCTTAAGTACAATTTCATTTACATTACAATTGGGTTCGGCCTAAGGATATTACAAATGTCAATGAAGGCTATTTCATTATCTCGTCATACATTAACGGGTTTCACTTTTCAACATGTATTAATTTTTTTTTATTAGACGATGGTTTTTAATACACAACATATATTAATATGGGTTTTAATATATATTAACACATGCTTTGTCGTATCGTTCAGTGGATAAAACTTGGCATAGGTGGAGTTATTGTCGAGTTTTACGAGGTGATTAAACTCGTATTGGTACCATAATTAATTGACTTTCCCACCAACTTTCCATCGTTAGCCAACAATAAATACGATCTTACATGCGCCACCTGTGGTTACCATCTCGAGATGAGTTTTTCTCGGCAGTTTTCCTGAGGATGTACACACGTAGGGTCATTGTGTTTCCAAGTGTTAGGTTTTTTGTCAGAGCCTTAACCCTTCGACCTTTCTGTGATTTGCTTCATTTCACACTTCACGGTTTTTGTTTTCTCTGTTCTTTGTTTTTCTCTGAGAGGTTTTCATAGCGTCGAGTGATTTCTTAGTACAAGTGCTAGGTGTTCATGGCGTTGTTGGATTTTGCATGGTTGTGTCGTCCCTAACCTGGTAAGAGATTTAACAACCTCTTTACTTGTTTGTTTCTCCGTAAGTTTTTATTATTCGAGCCATTAGCTCGCAGTGGTGGGTAATCGTTATTTCTCCAACTCTGTCTAAATGTCTCTACGACATTTGCCATAGAAAACTTATTGTCTCTATGTAAGTTTGTTATATAATGCTTAGTGTTATTTTTTTGTCGCGGTAATCTTTCGCTTCCGCTTAGCTTTTGATCTGAAGGGTTTTTCCCTAGACTCAGGGACTTATCATGTAAGCCCCATTATTTTATGAAAGTTTGTGGTCCGAAGAACCTGTTCAAATCATTATTTGTATTGAACCTAGTTAGGACTCATGTTAGTTAAGAATAATGGGTTTCACATAGAGTCGTAATTTCTCTCTAGTTTATATTCTGTAATATTTTTGTAAATCTGTTGAGGGGTCCAAGATCCCTTTACCTCAACAGTAGGAAGCAAACCCTCCTTAGAGGCCCAATTAGACTCTGCAGCGTTTGATGGTGGAATGATTCTCCAGATCTTTCGATCTAGCTAATTTATCAATGTGATTTACTTAGTGATTGACATGATATATTTCTCTGAAAATTCCTCCTTCAGATTAAACATTCTCTTTTTGTCTTTTCTTTTACTAGGCGAATCTGATAAAATGAAGTGTGCTGGTATAGACCAATTGATAGAAGGGATTCTTAACTATTGAAGAAGGTTGAGCCTAGGATAACCCTCGTGCTCAAGCATGTAGACAACACTATTCTCACCTATTACAAGTCTAGTAATAATATGTTAACTTGATGGTATTTCAACAGTGACTGGGATACAATTATTGAAAGAAAATACGCATGCAATAAGATGATTGCAAGAAAAATAGTTTCCTTAGCTCTACCATCAATCACACATTAACACAATGATTTGCTTTTCATCATTAAGAACAAAAGAACTGCTAAAATATTGAAACATATAGCTTATCAATAGATTCAAAAACTCTTACTCATTACAACATCAATTATTGAAATAAAAGTTGGAAGTATTTCCTCCTCAATCCAATCACATAACGCCTTTGATAAAAAAAACAAAATTTTGTCTTTGGTTCTAAACAAAACTTCTCAATTAAGGTTGTTCAGAAATAGTTCTTTACAAATCTAAAAAGGAGGGTCCCTTTCCAAAAACCATCCACAATTTCTAAAAGCTCAATCCCCCCATTTATAAAGAATCACTAACTAAAAATAGTTGCTACAAGTTTGTGTTAAGTAAACAAAATATTGCCACCTAGTGCTTGATTTCTTTGTTCTCTGGAAATCATCTTGTGGTTCTACAAGAGTGGATGACTCTTCTCATATTCAGACCACTTGATGAAGATATCATGACATGTGTTAGCATACAGGAATATGTGCTGATCCATCGGAGCTACAAGAGTTTCCTTCACTTCTACTACTCGTTCTCTATATTTGGTGACTTTGGAAATTAATCGTTGCAGAACTACCCAAGTCTTGATCGGATGTTCCATGAACTTCTATATTTGACACGGTGTCATGCTTTCTATATGTTTGATCTCCACTTCGCATGTTGAGTCATGTTCTGCATGTTGTTTGACTATGTCATGCAAGTCGACAAAGTCTTCGGGTGAGCCGAACTCTGGGAGGCCAATGTATATCATCTTCTGATTGATCTTTTCCCAGCTTCTTTCACACTCGACCCATCTCTTATGTATTTCTTTCTAAGGTTCCTGAGCCATACTTACCCAGTATTCGACTGCTTTCCTAATCCAGGCGATGTTGCTATCCATCAACACTCGAATACCATGCTCCTTTGCGTCTTGGCCCTTCTGCACTGTGTTGATGTAGTCAATTAGTTCTATCGCTTGGTATGCATTTTCATACCATCTCTCCACATCCTTATAGGTTTCAAATTCCATAAGGGTATATTCTTGATAATCGGTTATACTTGTAGTGAAAAGATGTCTTTCGCTTGTGAACTTTGCATATGCATATTGGAACTCACTCTTCAAAAACATTGTGGCCTACGTTGAGTCTTGGTAATATTTTTCCAAATGGTGCAGATGGTCTATCTCCTTCAATGAAGTGACCAATTCCTTTTCATCTCACTTTTCTTGATCCAACGTGGCATCAATGATAGCCATCTCTGCACCAATGAGCTTGGAAGTCTTCGTGTGTTTTCTGTTGAGCAACTTCTCCTCCGTCGTGATGAGAATTGAACTATCCAGCGTGAGTCTTCTTTTCTTGGTGGTCCTCCTTGTGATAGATTTCCTCTTCCTGTCATAAGCGATCTCTTGTATATTGGGGACCTCATCAACGGGCTCAGGTATTTGTTGTTCTTCCTAAGTCAGAGTGTTTCCCAAGCTTCCTCCTGTATGTATTTACTCTAGGACCAGTTATTTTACTTCTTCCATATGTTCTGATGGCTCAACCTCCATCTGGTGTTCATCAGTTGGTGAGGTGTCATCCAAAATTGAAGAGTCAGTGATAGGCGCATTACTTACTTGGTGATCAGATGTCAAGGTGTCGATCTCTGTCTATTGCAATTCCTCCTTTTGTCCATCTGAACCTAGCTCATCCCTCGAGTTGTCTTTCAGGGTCCCCGATAGGTCGAGAAGCTCTATTTCTAAGACACTTTTGACGTCGTGGTCACCCTGTAGAGGGTTTGGAACTGATGCATCGGGACTTGGAGCAGATGTTTCCCCAGGCTATTTCTCCTCTGTAATTGGTATCGAAGTTACAACTGATCCTTTGAACTCTCTTCATCATAATAGATGGTTATTAGATCAAACATGGGATTAGGTACACTTGTTTCACTTAGTGTTCTTGGAATCTCATACTGGGTTGGAATGGTCACCGACGATCTAGCCTGTGGTGATGGAACTCTGGGATTTTCCATACCGGTGGTTTCCTCCAGTTGTATTGACTCTGAGCCATTTATCTCTTCTCTGATTGTGATTGGGTCAGTTGGGGTGATCCTCATATTAGAAAACAGGACCGTGGAGCAATAAAATAAAACAAATGCGGAATCAAAACATAGAAGATACACAATACAATAGAGACACAGATTTACGTGGTTCACCCGGTGTGGGCTACGTCCACCAGAGAAATTGCCAAGTCCTTGCTTTATTATTATCCAGCATATGAAGGGATACAACCTACAACAAACCCGTTGTAACTTCCTCTTCTTTCTCTCACAGTCTCCTATCTCATAATACAATATACGCCATCAACCATAGCCGCAATACATTTCCCTCATAAAAGAGAGTTTCCTTCTAGGGAAAAAAACCCTAACATAATCTCTATCGTTAGATCTTCTACCTTATAATGAACGGTCCAGATTTACAATGAAATTACAATATACATTTACAAGGCAATTTTTCCATTGGGGGCTTCACCGCCGAACCCCCACTGGGGGCTCGTTTTCCCCTAGACCCCCCCCTCTGCACTCCCCCACGTGGAAGAGTGTACATACTTATGGGGTGTAAATACTTCATGGGGTATAAACATGGCTGAAAGTAAAAGACCTCTAAATCAGGAAGATAATCAGGCTCCACAACCAACACCTCATCATTTCTACTAGTTGAGGATCGTTCTCTAGGTGGTCGATGATTCTTTGGGCTCCTTCTAGTAACAAAAACTCCCTCCTTTGTGCCTATGTCACTTCTGCTACTCTATTTTCTTCTCTAATCCTAGGAGCTTATTGAGCCGTCTGTTCTATTGTTTCGACCTGCTCATCCATACTCATAACCTTGAACCTAGTCATGTTCTGGTTAGTTTTTCTCTCTAATACCTCCTCCCAGTCCTGAGCACATTTTGTAAAAATATCATCTTCAAACTTGTTGTGCACGTATGGCTAGCTGGAAGAGACTTGTGAAGCGTGTTGGAGAACTAAGCCTTTAGGGTCATGCTTGTGAAACCAACCTGTCGGGAACCTCTATTCCAGCTAACTCAAACCCTCTTTTTTAGCTTAAGCAGTGTCCTTTACTATACAAAACCCTACATGGAAACCGTAGGATATGAATGCTCGTTTCTTGTCCTTAACAAAAGTGGCATTATAACCCTGCAAGATAGTTTGGTAACATATTTCTCCTACAAGGAGTCGGTCTGGGACATGAGTGGGGAGAAAATGTGGTGCTTCAGTGGCCCCAAACACCCTGATATAGGTTGTGGTTTAATCTAGGTACCAGTGCCCTACTTTCAAGATCATTTTCTTGGTTGTTATAGATAACCCTGGGCATTCCTTTTTGAATATAATGAAATAAATTCGAGCGATAAATTCATCACAAATAAGAGCATAAGACTTCTTGTACCTGTTTTCCTATAGGATGCTAAAGTAGATATGTACATGAATCTTTGTGACGTGCCAACTCAGATTCATACTAACGAAGACATTCCTTGCATAGATTACATCTAGCAGATATGAGGCCATGCGAAAAGCGGGCACTTCTCCCTCCT
This sequence comes from Picea engelmannii, assembly GCA_009831015.1. Taxonomy (NCBI): domain Eukaryota; kingdom Viridiplantae; phylum Streptophyta; class Pinopsida; order Pinales; family Pinaceae; genus Picea; species Picea engelmannii. The sequence goes on from ML779048.1 coordinate 1,080,736, forward strand.
TTGGTGATTAGGCCTGCAGTATACTGGTGCTCAATTGCTTCGAGATAATTTCTCCCCAATTGAAGTTACTCCCAGAAATAGCGAGAGTGTATACCAAGGGAATCCACGCCTCCAAGAAATTGGTGCAGTATTTTTCTCCATATAACCGATAGATTAGAACCATTAAGTAGATATATGGCTCCTTCAGATTCATTGTCCCATACCAGTCGTTGCTCTGATTTGTAAATTTCTTGTCTTCCTTCCACTGGGAGGCCAGTAATCGAATGGTGTCATGCAATTCATAGAACTTCACCACGAAGTCTATGCTCAACCGCTCCTCTCGTTCCCTGATTTTGTAGTACTTCTGGACCTTTGTCGGGAGAAAAACTCCGACACATCCACCATTCTCATCATTGATTAGGCACTTCTGCGTGTCTGTGTGATCGATTATCCAACTCAAAGTCTTAATATAGGGAAAGACTGTAGTTCGACAGGCTACCATATGCAAGCATGACTGATGGATATTCGAAAAAAACCTGGTCGTCGAACACCCTTACATTCAGGTCACTATGGGGGATAAACTCCGGGTAATTTTCCCGGTTAATTCTGTTGAAAAACTCTCCCCATTGTGGGAGCATTACCTTTGATCCAATAGTTTCTTTTGTATTGCCAAAAGCAGGGGATTGAGAAAATTCCTTCTTGGTCAATGTTTTGATGATCGAATCCGCTCTGGGAGAAAATTCCAACTACCTCGTCATGTTGGGAGAAGATCCTTCACCCATCTCTTCTTCCTTTAATTTCGATGCCCTCGGCGAGCGTCTGGTCGTTGGCTTCCCTGGAGGCATTTTCCCTGCAGCTAGAACAACGTTAGATACTGTGTTATAGACATAATGCTAATACATAGAAATGCAACTGCTGAAATGAACAAGTTAACACATACCTCTTCTTTACACTAGCCTAACCTGTTTTTTTTTTTTAATTCTGAGAATCAAACATAGCTCTTGAGACGCTCTCTTCGCTTCTTCGACTGCTCTCGAAATGGGAAACTTGTATGCAAAATGGAGGTTTTTGAAGTTGTCTTAGTGATTTAAACAGAGATAATACTTACCTTGCCACATCAATTATTCAATTCGGGGTGTGAGTATGGTTCTACAAAATCCGTCGCCAGATCCTCATTATGTTCAAGATTAAATGCAATCGTAGGTTGGCAGCGCGTGCAAGGGCTATAATGTGGTTAATCGACGATTTCAAATTCCTGTTGTTCAATCAACTCACGGTGTAGCAACATATGCGAAGCAAAAAATTAGCTGGCCTATTAAATGGCAGAATCTGATCTTATTGTGTGCTGAAAACGTCCCATCATTCCACTAAATTCAAGGGTGAATCGGGAGTCGACGTTTTTCTTTGGACAATGTTCGTTGATATCTCTTGGTAAAAACTTCGCCGTCGATCCATCTTTTCGTACAACGTTGATGTGGAAATATTGACTTGGAAGTTTGACTAGGACACAAGGAAACCTAAGGTGACTCCATATGAAACTAGGCCGTACGAAATGCCTACGTGGCAAAGACAGGTGGTGCTTGAAATTGGCATCTTTGTTTAATCATATTATTCAGAATCAGGGACTTTCATTAGCTAAGCATTTTAACAATACGTCCGACCCTGTCGATGCTGAAAATGCATCAGAGATCGACGATTGGCGATAAGTTTAAATAAGTGTTCCCGGATTAACCCCCTCGAAACTTGTCGATGCCGAAAATGCATCGAGGATCGGTCATCGACAATGTGTAAATGCGGAAATTTTCAATGATTTAACCCTTTGGGATTTCACTGATCCCTGATAAAACGCATCGGTAATTGGATATCGAAGGTTTATCATGGCCCATGTCAATCTTTAGCCCTCTCGTATTCCGTCGACACTGATGAGAAATCAGCCACCTCCCGAATCGTCTTTGCGAACAACTAGCGCACATCTACTCTGCTTTTATCGATGTCGACGATACATCGACAATCGACAATTATTGTTACTATGTGGTCATTTCTACTTGTTCGGAATTTGCTGACACTGAACATAAGTGCGTGGGTCACAATTTTGGCTACAAATTCTTAGTTAAAATGCCAAGTTCTTTTTTTTAGACACAAAGGTTTCAGTTTGACAGGTTGAAATAAATCCATCTTTCTTGGTGAAGAGACATGAAAACGAAATTAGCAATTCCTCTACAACGGACTCAATTCATAAAGTAGAACCAAAAGAAAACAAGTCATACCCAAATGAGAAAAATTTCATAAAATATTTTAGGGTGTGTTGAGAGCTCAAAAAATGGCGATTCTCTGAGGGAAAGGAGAATATTTGTTTCTTCCTTCGTGCTTAGCTTGTGCAGAAGCTGGTTGAGGAACTAACTGGCTTCGCTTTTAATAGACTATTTCCTATCCTTGCGTGTACAAATTCCTAGGTTCATAAATCTGGGTCCTCCTATGGAGTTTAATCCTTATCCCACCTTCGTGTCCTCTTGACCGTGACCCATGCCCCCTTTTTGATAAGAGCCAGGTAAGGCATTCACTGGCTCAATGCCATTTTAGTTATCATTATTCCCTTGCTACGGTGTTGCTTCGCTGCCAGCAAGCATCCATAGCCCCGGTGGAGTCACCCTGATGTCACATACCTTGCTCCGCTGCCAGCGAGCGTCCATATCCATGGTGGAGTTATCTGCATACCCTCTCCTACTTTGCACTCATTTAATATAATTGATTTATTTCTGGCAAAAATTCCCTGAGCGAGTTGGAGAGGAGGACGTCTGTTATCTGCAAGATGAAATGGTTAATGTGAAATTCTTTCTAGCTCTGTCTAGAGGTACATGTGATTTTTTCCAACTTGAAATATTTCCCTTTGGGATTTTCCAGACCACCAGGCGGACACTTTATCACTTACTAAGGTCATTTGTTTTGAAAAGACAAGATATAGATCTCCTTGAAGAGATTTGTAATTGCTCAACAATTCTTATGTGGCATGTAAGCGTGAGTTAGGAGCAGAGTTTGCTACACCATATTTATTTGGGTCAACCAATGTTTTACGAAACACAACTTTAGAACAAGAAAATGCCAAACAAAAAGAAAAGACAAGAATAAAAAGGACTCTGCAATCAGTCTACCCTAAACCTACACATTTATCCTAATCAAAATATAACATGAAAAGACACACACACATTTGTTTTTTAACAGAAATATTGTTTTAGGGCTTGGCAATTCATCGGGAGGGCATCGGGTTCCCCCCTCATATTTTTCAATCGATATGTGCCTGCCCCAATTTTCTCGGATACCTGGAAAATTCCGAGCCATAGATTCTGAAACTTCGAATGTTTTCCCTTAGGTTCGTTTGCTCTATCCCATTTCAGGACTAAGTCTCCTACTTCAAAATTCTTCTCTTTGGCCTTATGCTTGTCAAACCATCTTTTAACTATCTGTTGATGAGCGACGAACTTCGATTTTTATTTCTCCCTTTCTTATTCAAGCATGAGGAGAGTATCAATTCTATGTTGAATAATTGATGAGGGTTGTCCTCTTGAAACCTGAGAAAGTTGAAGTGACAGAAGATATAACCCATTTGGGAGAATGGCTTCTTGTCCGTATACCAAAAAGTATGAAGAGTTTCCTGTAGCTTCCTTTGGTGTTAATCTATCTTCCCATAAGGCATTATGAAGCGAGTTATGCCAACTCCTCTAATTGTCTGCAACTGTTTTCTTCAATATCCTCACTAGGTTCTTATTAGTTGATTTTTCCACCCCGTTCTCTTGTGGATAGTAGTTCACAGAATATCTTATTACGATTCCTTTGTCTAGAGAAAACTTTGTTAATATAGTAGAAGAAAAGTAAGCAACATTATCAAAAATGAAAATGGAAGGCATCCCAAACCTTTTGATCACCTCTTGTTCTATGAATTGGATTACCACCTTTTCATTCATGTGAGTCAGAGAGATGGCCTCTACCCATTTCGTAAAATAGTTCGTAGCAGTCAGTTAGTATTTATGTTGTTTTGAAGAACTCGGGGTAATCTCCCCTATGACGTCTAACCCCCATTTCTTGAATGGTCTGGATATCGTCACTTGTTGGAGTGGGACAACTGCTCTCTTTTCTCTACCCACCCTCATTTGACAAGATTTAAAGTTCCTAACGTATGTATGAGCATCCCTAAATAGAGTAGGCTAGTAATAACCGACTCTTGATATTTTGTGAGCTGTGGTATTCCCTGAAAAGTGTCCACCTGCAGGACCATCATGAAGCTCCCTCAGAACCTTTTCTACATCTTCACGTTCGAGACATCTCAAAAGTACTCCATCATAATTTACGCGGAAAAGCACTGATTTTATGAGGTGATATTGTGCAGATTTTAGTCTGAGAGATCTCCTTTCCTTAGGGTTTAGGTTTTCTGGGCAAGTCCCATGATGCAGGAGGTAAATCAATTTTCCATACCAAGACTCTGGCCTTAGGGGAATGTATAAAGCTTCACTACACCATAATGTTAATTCATTCTCCCACCCTGGGTATTCATTTATTCGATCTTGGGCTTCTACAACCAGCTTACACAATCCTTGTCCCTTTACTAATTTGGCAGATTTTATGTCTAGATCAAATTCCTGGACAATTTCCATCCAATTTCCCCTTCTTTCCCCCATCTCCTGTTGAGTGAATAGGGATTGGACTGCGAGGTGAGGCATGATGAATTTGGTGTGATTTTTTAGGATGTAAGATCTGAAATGTTTTACTGCTTTGTACATCACATAAGCTTGTTTGTCTATAACATGGTAATTCAATTCGACTCCTTGGAGATTAGTGCTCATGAATGATACCAGTGCCTCATTGTTATCATCAACCTTCTGGGTCAATACTGCAGCTAAGGATTGGTCGGAGGCAAAAGTATAGAGGGAAAAATCTTTACTAAAGTCGGGACTTCAGAGCATCGAAGCTTGAGATATTTCAGTCTTGATATTGTTAAAATCATCTTTTCGCTCATCATGCCACTTAAAATCTGCATCCTTGTGAATCGTTTTTTGTAAGGGTTTGACAATTTCAGCGAAATCGAACATGAACTTTCTCACAAAATTAATTTTTCCAAAGAAGGATTGCATAGCCTTTTTGTTATGGGGTAAAGGAAGGTGAGCTATTTCCTTTATTCGTTCTGGATCTATACAAATTCTTGCTTGAGATATAATATGACCTAGTAGTTTCCCTTCCTCAACACCAAAGATAGTTTTCTTATGGTTTAAAGATATTCCATATTTCCTACACCTTCCGAAGATCTGGGTTAGATGTTGGATGTGGTCTTTTTTGTTCTTTGAATACACAGTCACGTCGTCCAAATATATTACTAAAAATTTATTAATCAATCCTCGAAAAGCTACATCCATGGCCCTTTGGAAGGTTGCTCCTGCATTAATTAACCCAAATGGCATGTGTTTATAAGCAAAAGTTCCCCACCTCGTTCAGAAGGTAGTTTTCAATCAGTTTTCCTCTAAAACTAGAACCTGGTTATAACCTGAGAAACCATCTAGAAGGGAGAAAATTTTAGAACCAGACATGATCTGCAAGAGTTGTTCCATGGGTGGGACTAGGTAGTTATCCTTTTCTTATTCTCTGTTAAGGTTTCTGAAATCTACACACAGGCGGATCTCCCCAGACTTTTTCCTGACAGGAACCAAATTTTCTACCCAGGAAGAGTGTCTAACCTGAAAGATAATATTAGCATCTAGTAATTTCTTTAACTCTTGGTACACGAGGGGTTCCAGAGATGGATGGTACTTCCAGAGATTTTGTCAGAAGGGTTTTACTCCGAATTTTAATGAGATTGTGTGTTGAATAATGCGAGTGTCATAAGTTTTCAATTATCGGTAGGACCATGTAAAGACATCTTGATATTCTCTAAAAAAATTGAGATAAGCTTTCCTGTCTTCTTTAGACACTCTTTTTCCTAGATTTATATTCTTAGGGTTTTTCGAGGTTCCTATATGTATAGTCTCGTATATGGGACATGAACTCCCTGTCTTTGTGTTCTTTGACCCTTTAAATCTTTCCCTCAGGTCGAAAAGGTTCTCCAAATTGGCTACCCCTTTCAGTATCGTGTGAAACCTTGGTTTGTTATTAGAGTGATATGTTTCGCCCTTTTGTTCGTGGAAATCAGTTTCTGCCAGATTCTCTTGGAATACTTCATCATCAATAGCCAAATCTTTAAAATTCTCTTGATTGGTTAGAAAATCTACAATTTGTTCATCTCCTTCAAAAACCTTCCAATTATAAATATTGTTGGGTATTGATGGTTTGTAGAGTAGTTCCACAATGAACCTAGAGGCTTCATAGTCTTCTAAAGGTGATAGCTTCGAGGTTGCGGTGGCTAGGGAATCAACAAGAGTGTTCTTTGTCCTGGGAACAATGGTAATATTGAAGGCCTCAAAATGTTCTATTAACCTATGCACCTCTTGTTGGTAATTCCTCAAGTGGGGTGAATTGCAATGTATAGTATTCTTCACTTGCCTATTGATAATTTTAGAGTCCCCAATTTTTTTAATTCTTTAATGTTTAACGCTATGGCTTTCTTCAGTCCTTGAACTAGAGCTTCATACTCAACAATGTTATTGGTGCATTCAAATTCTAGTCTGCAGGATAGGAAATTTCGTTTCCCCTTTAGGTCAATGAGGATACATCATGCTCCCGACCCTTCTTGTGATTTAGATCCATCAAAATACAACGTCCAAACTTGTGACCAAAATTCAAGTGCAAAATTCAACAACTTCTTCATGCCTAGTTATTTCCTCATCTTCGTATACCTTGTCTCTTGTTTTCAATAGAGGTTCTTGGCAGAGGATGCTTTCTTCTAAAACAACCAAGGTTCTTGGCATAAGATGCCTTCTTCTGTTTTTTCCAGTAGATTCACTTGAAAAGACATTTCAGAGTTTTGAGTGAGAGGTACATCAGATGAGACAGGAGCGAAATTGCCGAAATCAAAATCGCAGGAGTAGTTTTCTAGCACGGGGAAATTTGTCGATGAGGCTTATAAATCAGTGACAGTATGTTTGAGATATATTTCCCTATCGATCCTAATCATGTTGGTATGTCCCTTTAGTGGAAACCAGAGGTGAGCCAAGTCCCTGCTAAAGTATCCATTCAATTTCTCGGACCAATATCGACTAAGTAGCAGTCCATAAGCTTTTGGGATATCTACTACAATGTTGTCAATTACTTGAAAAAATTTCGACTATGTAGCCATTCTGATCATGACATCTTTAAGTTCCTCAATAAATTTTACTTGAGTTATGTCTAGTTGTATAGTGTGTTTATCACTTTTGAGCGGTATTGCATTCAATTTCTTGCAGATTGACAATGGCATGACATTGGAGGATGCCCCTGAATCGACTAAACATTTATGCAGGTTTCTGTTGAAGACTTCAAATGTTAAAAGGAAAGGTGGGACAAACAATTTTCCTCTTTTGTCTATAGAGCAGGCGTTCGCATTTGGTTTGGTATTTAGATTTGTGGGTTATGGGACCTCACCTAGGTCAGTGCTTATTATAGGGGCTTCTATTGACATTAAAAACCTGTAACATAAAGTCCTTTTGCTGGGGAATTCTACACATGTCCATGACCGACACATTAGCCTTCAACTTCTTTAAGTCTTCTACTATGTTATAGTCCAGCTTGGGTGACTCCCATGTATGTATGTTTATAGGATTTCTTTGGAAGAAAAAAGCTGTTTTCGAGTGATCGATTGTTTGTTTTGCCCTCGAAGATTGGACAGTGATAAATTCATTTGAGACTGATTTACCCTTACTTCATGTTTGCACTGCCAAAACCTCAGTGGGTGGTTCCTGAACTTCAATTACATCATCAGGAGGCATCGAAAAGTCAAGATCCCATAATAACATGGTTGTTTCTTCCGGCGGCTCAACTTCCTCCTGATCGACGATGTTCACCACTGAGTCACTTGATTGTTCAGTAAGAGAAACTTTGTCTAGGAACCGATTGGCCATTAAATTCATAGCGTGCACCCATTGGGGACAGTCTCTTTCATAATGTTTCTCTTGATGGTACACACAAAAAGAATCAGATGCTACATTACCCAAGTCGATGTTTAAGTTGGTCGAGGGAGGTTCAATCGCTTTGAAAGGTGGGTTTCTTTTAAAAATGATTTATAGGGCCTTTGACCTTGGTTTCCTTCCCCAACATTTATTTTCATGTCTACGATTTCATTCGACAATTTCTTTATCATTCGTTGTAGGTTTTCTATGTCCCCACTTCCCTTTTTGGGACCTTGTTCTGTTTTTTTTCCCGGGGGTCTAGTTAATAAAAGTAATCTCCTGGGGGGAGGTTGAACTTCCTTATTAACTAGTGATACCTGGCCCTATTTGCATCCCTTCATTTGGAATTCAATCATTTTGGATTCCTTGAAATATTCAGCTAGGGTATGTTTGGCAGCCCTTTTCACAAACATGGAAATGGAAGCAGGGGGAGCATTAGCATATACCTCAATTTGAAACTCCTAAGTAGGTTTAGCTTCGAGTTGAAATTTATTCAGGATAGTGGTAAACCATTGATTGAAGTCTTTAACCTTCTCTTTTGAACTCATGGTGGTGGCGAAGAATTCTGCCATTAAAGCTCCTGTGGTGGTTTCTTCTGCAAATTTGCCTAAGAAATCCTTTTGAAACTTCGTCCAACTAGTTATGGACCCCATAGGCAAGTTAAAATACCAAGTCGAGGCTGAATTCTCAAAGGTATAGGTAAAAAGCCTACACACTACGTCCTCATGTTGTATGTTCATCAATCTTATGGTTAGTATGAATTTTTTAATATGGTCTTCAGGCAATTCGAAGGTTTCAAGGTCAAATTTGGGAAGTAATTTTTTTGGATGTCGAGGCAGGTTATGTACCCATCCTGGGATTTCCAGAGCATATATGGCCAACCAAGGTTGATTATTTGGAAGTGGATTTCCCCTTTCTTCATTATTATCAGTATTATCCTCCATGTCGTATGCTTCTGAAACTAAGTGAATCCGAGTTAAACCCTTCCTCGTTAGATTTTAAATCGTCATGCTCAGAGTAGTTACCAGCTGGTGTTTCAGGGATCAAATTAAGGGATTGTTCGATCTCATTGAGGGAAAAATCTATCAGGTATTATGCTGTGTGAACAAAATCATGGTCAGGGGTATCAACGACTGGTCTGCTTACTTGTTTTCTATGAGGAAGTAACAGGGCTAAGGGTAACAATCCAATTTGTTGAGCATAAGCTCTTGTGATTCTTATGAATTGGTTCAACTCATCGTGGGGAAGAGAGTAAGGTATTTAAGGAAATAGGTGTTCTTCCTCGTGTTGGGGTGAGTTACTCGTTTCGGGAGTACTTTCTGTATGTGGGTTGTCTTGAGAATGACTAGCCATGCATGTGGGTTGTTTTGAATCTGTAGGCTATGCGAAATATATTATGAGAAATATTGTTAGTCATTCATTCATTGAACCTCCTTCTAGTGCCAATTTTGTTGAGGGGTTCGAGATCCCTTTAACTCAACAGTAGGAACCAAACCTGCCTTAGAGGCCCAATTAGACTCTGCAACGTTTGATGGTGGAATGGTCCTCCAGATCTTTTGATCTAGATAATTTATCAATGAGCTTTACTTAGTGATTGACAGGATATATTTCTATGAAAGTTCCTCCTTTAGATTAAACGTTCTTTTTTTGTCTTTTCTTAACCATTGTAGAACTTCTCGAGCCTTGATCGGATGTTCCATAAACTTTTGTATTTGACTCAGTGTCATGCTTGGGACCTGTGCGATCTCCACTTCCCATGTTGAGCCCTGTTCTGCATGTCGTTTGACTATGTCATGCAAGTCGACAAAGTCTTTAGGTGAGCTGAACTCTGGGAGGCCAATGTCTCTCATCTCCTGATTGATCTTTTCTTAGATTCTTTCACACTCAACCCATCTCTTTTGTATTTCTCGCTGAGGTTCCTGAGCCATACTTAACAAATATTTGGCTGCTTTCCTGATCCAAGTGATGATGCTATCCATCAACACTCGAATACCATGCTTCTCTACGTCTCGGCCCTTTTGCACTACGTTGATGTAGTCAATTTGTTCTACCACTTGGTATGCCTTTTCATACAATCTCTCCACATCCTTATAGGTTACCAGTGCCATAAGGGTATCTTCTTGATAATCGGCTATACCTGCAGTGAAAAGATGTCTTTCGCTTGTGAACTTTGCATATGCATCTTGGAACTCACTCTTCAGAAACATTGTGGCCTTCGTTGAGTCTTGGTAATATTTTTCCAAATGGCGCATATGGTATAGCTCCTTCAATGAAGCGACCAATTCCTTTTCATTTCACTTTGCTCAATCAAACATGGCATTAGTGATAGCCATCCCTGCACCGATGAGCTCGAAAGTCTTCATGTGTTCAGTGCTGAGAAGATTCTCCTCTGTGGTGATGCAAATTGAGCTATCCAACGTGAGTCTTGTTTTATTGGAGGTCCTCTTCATGATATCTTTCCTCTTCATGTCATAAGTGATCACCTATATATTGGCGACCTCATCAAAGGGCTCAGGGATTTGTTGTTCTCCCCAGGTCAGAGTGTTGCCCAAGCTTCCTACTGTATGTATTTTCTCTATGACCGGTTCTTGTAATTCTTCCATATGTTCCAATGGTTCTACCTCCATCTGGTGTTCATCGGCTAGTGAGGTATCGACCAAAATTGAAGAGTCAGTGATAGGATCAGTACTTACTTGGTGATCGGTTTTCGAGGTGTCGATCTCTAGATGTTGCAATTCCTCTTTTTATCCATCTGAACCTAGCTCATCCCTGGAGTTGTCTTTCAGGGTCCCTGATAGGTCGATAAAATCAGTGTCTAAGACACTTTCAGCCTCATGGTCGCCCTACAGAGGGTTTGGAATTGATGCATCGGGACTTGGAGCAGATGTTTCCCCAGGCTCTTTCTCCTCTGTAATTGGTATCGAAGTTACAAGTGAGACCTTTGAACTCTCTTCATCATCATAGATGGTTATTATATCAAATAGGGGATTAGGTACACCCATTTCACCTAGTGTTCTTGGAATCTCATATTGGGTTGGAATGGTCACCGACGATCTGGCCTGTGGTGATGGAACTCTAGGATTTTCTAGACCAGTGGTTTCCTCCAGATGTATTGACTCTGAGCCATTTAGCTCTTCTTTGATTGTGATTGGGTCGGACGGGGTGATCCTCATCATTTATACTAGTTGAGGATCGTTCTCTAGCTGGTCGATGATTCTTTGGTCTCCTTCTAGTAACAACAACCCCCTCCTTTGTGCCTCTATGGCTTCTGCTACTCTGTTTTCTTCTCTAACCCTGAGAGCTTCTTGATTCGTTTGTTCTGTTGTTTCGACTTGCCCATCCATACTCATAGATTTGAACCTAGTCATGTTCAGGTTAGATTTTCTCTGTAATACTTTCTCTTAGTCCTTAGCACATTCTGTAAAAATATCATCTTCAAACTTGTCATGCGCATATGGCCAGCAGGAAGAGACTTGTGAAGCGTGTTGGAGAAATAGGACTTTAGGGTCATGCTTGTTAAACCGTCATTTCAGAAACATATATTCCAACTGACTCAAACCCTCTTATTTAGCTTCAACAGTGTCCTTCACTATACAAGACCCTACATGGAAACCGTAGGGTATGAATGATCGTTTCTTGTCCTTAACCAAAGTGGCGTTATAACCCTGCAGGATAGTCTGGTAACAGATTTCTCCTACAACGAGCTGGTCTGGGACATGAGTGGGGAGAAAATGTGGTGATCCGATGACCCCAAACACCCTAATATAGGTTGTGGTTTCATCTAGGTACCAGTGGCCTACTTTCGAAATCATTTTCTTGGCTACTACAGACAGCCTTGGACATTCCTTTTTAAGTATAATAAAATAAATATGAGTGATGAATTCATCGCAAATAAGAGCATAAGACTTATTGTACCTATTTTACCATAGGATGTTGAAGTAGAAATGTACAGGCAGCTCTGTGACATGCCAACTCAAATTCATACCGGCGAAGACATTCCTTGCATAGATTACATCTAGTAGATATGAGGCCATGTGAAAAGCAGTTGCTTCTCCCTCCTTTGGTCACTAGGCTTGCAGTATACTGGCGCTTAATTGCTTGGAGATAATTTCTCCCCAGTTGAAGCTACTCCGGAAAATAGCCACAATGTATGGCAGGGGCATCCATGCCTCCAATAACTTGGCACAATCTTCTTCTCCATATAATCGACAGATTAGAGCCATTAAGTAGATATATGTCTCCCTCAGATTCATTGTCCTGTACCAGTCATTTCTCTGATTTGTAAATTTCTTGTCTTCCTTCCACCAAGAGGCCATTAATCGGTCGGTGTCATGGAATTCATAGAACTTCACCACGAAGTCTGTGTTCAAATTCTCCTCTGGGTCCCTGATTTTGTAGTACTTTTGAACCTCTCTCGGGAGAATAAATCCGACACATCCACCATTCTCATCATTTATTAGGAACTTATGTGTGTCTGTGTGATTGATTATCCAAATCAAAGTCTCAATGCAGGGTAAGACTGGAGTTCGATAGGCTACCATATGCAAGCACGGTCGTCGGATATTCGGAATGGTTGTCAAGCACCCTTACATTTGGGTCGCCATGGGGGATAAACTTTGGGTAATCTTCTCGATTAATTGTGTTGAATAAATCTCCCCATTGTGGGAGCATTACCTTTGATCCAATAGTTTCTTCTGTATCACCAAAATCAAGGGGTGTAGCAAATGCCTTCTTGGTCGATGTTTTGATGACTGGCTCCACTCTAGGAGCAAATTCCAATTGCCTCGCCGTGTCAGGAGAAGATTCTTCACCGATCTCTGCTTCCTTTAATTTTGGCGCCCTCGGCAAGCGTCTGGTCGTTGGCTTCCTTGGAGGCATTTTACTTGCAGATAGAACAATGTTAGATACCGTGTTACAGACATAATGCTAATACACAAAAATGCAATCGTCGAAATGAACAAGTTAACAGATACCTCTTCTTTGCACTAGCTTAACCTGGTTTTTTTGAAATTTTGAGATTCAAACATAGCTATTAAGATGCTCTCTTCGGTTGCTCTGGAAATGGGAATCTTGTGTGCATAATGGAGGTGTTCAAAGTTGTCTTAGTGATTTAAATAGAGATAATACTTTCCTTGTCACATCGGTTATTCAATTTGGGGTGTGAGTGAGGTTCTACAAAATTTGTCGCCAGATCCTCATTACGTTCAAGATTAAATGCAATCGTAGGTTGCTGTCGCAGGCTATAATGTGGTTAATCAGTGATTTCAAATTCTCGTTGTTCAATCGGCGCACGGGGTAGCAACGTATGTGGAGAAAAAAAATTAACTGGCATATTAAATGGCAGAATCTGATCTTATTGTGTGTTGAAAACGTCCCATCATTCCACTAAATTAACGGGTGAATCTAGAGTCAGTGTTTTTCTTTGGACAATGTTTGTTGATATCTCTTGGTAAAAACTCTGACGTCAATCCATCTTGTCGTACAACGCTGATGTGGAAATACTGACTTGGAAGTGTGACTAGGACATGGGGAAACCTAAGGTGACTCGGGATGAAACTAGGTCGTACGAAATGCCTACGCGGGAAAGACATGTGGCGCTTGAAATTGGCGTCTTCGTTTAATTGTGTTATTCAGAATCGAGAAATTTCATTAGTTAAGCATTTTAACAACAGGTCGTACCCTGCTGATGTCGAAAATGCATCATTGATTGATGATCGACGATAAGTTTAAACAAGTGTTCCCAGATTACCCCCCTTGAAACTTGTCGATGCTGAAAATGCATCGGGGATTGGTGATCAACGATGTGTAAATGCGAAAATTTTCAATGATTTAACCCTTTGGGATTTCATTGATCCTCGATAAAACGCATCGGTAATCGACTATTGGAGGTTCATCATGGCCCATGTCAATGTTTACCCCTCTCGTATTTCGCCGACGCCGATGAGAAATCAGCCACCTCCTAAATCGTCTTTGTGAACAACTAGCGCACATCTATGCTTTTACTGATGTTGATGATACATCGACGATCGACAATTATTGTTACTATGTGGCCATTTCTACTTTTTCGAAATTTGCCGACACCGAACATAAGCGCGTGGGTCACAATTTTAGCTGCATATTCTCAGTTAAAATGCTAAGTTCTTTTTTTTAGACACAAAGGTTTCACTTTGACAGGGTCAAATAAATCCATCTTGCTCGATGAAGAGACATGAAAACGAAATTAATAATTCCTCCACAACGGACTCAATTCAAAAAGCAAAACCAAAAGAAAACATGTGGTACCCAAAAGAGAAAAATTTCATAAAAGCTTTAGGGTGTGTTGAGCGCTCAACAAAACCTTGATACACTTATTCTCAGGTAATTCACTAATGATGGGCCCTGCGTATTTCTTGCAAGGGTACCCATCATCCATTCGACAACCCTGTACATATAGGTACAGTTCAAGCGACATACAGAGATACAAGGACATTCGATATTTCCATGGTAAGTTCATATTTTAGTTGTGTGTATATATATATATATATATATATATATATATATTCTCTAATTAACTTCGTACGACATCCAATATTGTTTACTATTTGATGTACAAGTACCTAGGAGGTTGGTACCATGGAGATTCAGGAATACCTTTTCTTAGAAAGGTATTCGGGTTCCATTTCTTAACTACCTTTGAGTTTGGCACCGCAATTTAGGATTGTTCTATTATTATAACTAGTTGACCGAATAATTTGTATAATCATTCATGGGAGTTTGTAACTCAGAACTAATGCTTACGCATTTCACGCTTTTATAATACTCTACTTATTGATTTCTTTTCATTTATATAAAGTCATTATTTATATCCTTGGTTTCTTTACTGTTATTTCCCTTGTGGAATATAAACAGTCGTTGTAATGATTTCCTTTCAAATATATGCATAGTGTATTTTGTTAAACTCTGTAACAATTCCTTTCGAATATATGCATAGTGCATTTTGTTAAACTCTGTAACGAATTCCTTTCGAATATATGCATAGTGCATTTTATTAAACTCTGTTACGATTTTCCTTTCGGATATATGCATAATGCATTTTATTAAACTCTATAACGATTTTCCTTTTGTGTATATGCATAGTGTATTGTGTTAACTTTGTAACAAATTCCTAATATGTGTCGATTCCTTTCCAGTTTTATACATTGTATTTGTTAAAACTTTGTTTTCTTCCATACAAGCCTCTTATACGAATAAAACTCTGGTTTATTAACTAGGTTTTACCCTACGAGTTTCATTGCTTTATTACTGGTAGTATGATTCTGCTCATAGATCTAGGATCAAAATATCTATTAAATTTATTTCACAGTTTTTCTACCTGAACTTAAGATATGCATCGACATCTCGTATAACAAGCATTAAATTCTAATATTGTTATCACTTATTTATACCATAGAATTTAGCCACAACAATATACAATAAAACCACAGTAATATTTAAATCAACATATTCATAACAAGAAATAAAACCTGGAACTTTGGGGAAACCACACGTTTAAGACCCTGTTCCTCCCAACCTTAGACTTGAGTCTTTGTCACCTCTGTCACCCCCGAGATGAGTTTGAAATCCAAGGGGCTACCTATATGGCCTCTTGCAGAATTCTGATGTCCAGTTGTTGTGTGTAATCTTTGAAAAATTCACTGTGTCAAGTCGGTTTGTGCATAACCTTCTCAGGCTATCACTTTGCCTCTTAGAAATGACGTCTCATTCCCTTGTCATGACTACTTTTATTTTTCCTATGACTTGTGACACTTTTTTTGAGCTTCCTGCTCACTGACCACTTGTCAGATTCAACTTTACACATGTTCACAGATTTTCCTATAAATTTGGAATGTGTCTTTTTGAAGTTAAGTTAACTCCACAACTTGTCTCAGTCTGTTGCCACTTAGCCAATCCCTTTGGATTCCTAACTCACTCTTTAACAATTGTTTCCATGCGTGCCCCTTTTTCCACATGTGTTTATTTTCATAGAATAATAAGGTTTTACAATTCAATTTTGGTCAATCGACCAAATTGTCTTTTCGAAAAAATAATTAAATTTATAAATTAAAAAAAATAATAGAAATAATAATTAAAAATCCAAGTTGTGGGGTATCACATACCCCCCTTTAGAACTTATCATCGTCCCCGGTTATAACTAGTTTCCATCAATATCATTCTGGAACAGAAATGGATATGCTTCCCGCATATTACTTTCCATTTCCCAAGTAGCCTCTTCTGGACTAAGGTGCTTCCATTGCACCTTTACCTATCCTACAACTCAATTCCAGAGTGTAAGTTCCTTCTTGTTGAGAATACGATCCGTCTCTACTGGGAACTTTCCCATGAGTTCCACCTGTATTATTTTCCAATCAACAACATGAGTAGGGTCATGTATATACTTTTTCAGTGATGAAACGTATAATACCTAGGACTAGAACTAGTTTCAGTAGACATTTCCGTGTCTTCTGTATCCTTGTATATTGACTCTGTCTCAGATTCAGGATACTCCAATTTTCTTGCTTTCTTCTTTGGTTGGGCTATCTTAGAATTGCTAGAATTCTACCCCTTATTTTTATCAGTATTTTGATTGCATAATTTCTCCAGTAGAATTGCATTTAGTTCCTCTTGAGTCTTTAGAATTCTTTCGTTACCAACTCTCACTGTTTTTAGTTCTTCTCTCATATTTGTTTCTGTCTTTATAATTTCTGAATGCATATCTTTATTCAGATCCACCGAGAGATGTCCATCACCTACATTCCCTTCTTCAAGATTCTCTTGATGATGTTCTTCTCCCTGAATCTCAGGAACTTTTGTCATTTTTCTGCAAAATCAAATTATTTTTCTTCCCGGAGGTAAGAAGAAAATCAAGACAATTTACATTTTAGATTTTTCTTTGATAAAGCCCATAAAAAGGCCAAGCGTTGTAACCTACAACTCTGATACCATTATGTCACAGACCTTAAATTCCAAAAATAATGTCTTTTTTATACATAATTTATTCAACCATAACAATCTATTTTCCTTCCCTTCCTTTATAACTTCTCACCACTTAAGTTATATTATTTTATACTATAATGAGTTGAGCAACTCCATACTTAACAATATATTCCGAGGTTATCCTAAGTCCTATTTCATAAGACTCGGTAAATTGATAACCTATATATATGCTAATTTTACATATTTTATTGTTATACCTATTGTGAATTGAGAACAAGTTCGATGCTATATGTGTGTGTGTCTTACAATGATTATTTATTTGTATAGCCCTCTTATGGCTAACGTTTCTACTCGATACTAAATCCTTGTTAACATAGATTTTAATCACATGTGTATGAATTTTTGTATTAAATGATCCTTTCTAGCATGCCTCATATAAATGTCAACCAAGGCTATTTCATTGTCTCGCCATACATTAATGGGTTTCACTTTTCAACATGTATTAATTCGGTTTTTAATACACAACATATATTAATATGGGTTTTAATATATATTAACACAGGCTCTGTTGTATCGTTCAGTGGATAAAACTTGGCATAAGTGGAGTTATTGTCTAGTTTTATGAGGTGATTAAACTCGTATTAGTACCATTCTTAATTGAATTTCCCACCAACTTTCCATTGTTAGCCAACAATTCATACGATCTTACATGCGCCTCCTCTGGTTACCATCTCGAGACGAGTTTTTCTCGGCAGTTGCCACGAGGATGTACACGCATAGGTTCATTGCGTTTCCAAGTGTTAGGGTTTTTGTCGGAGCTTTAACCCTCCGACCTTTCCCTGATTTGGCTCATTTCACACTGAACACGGTTTTTGTTTTCTCTGCTCTGTGTTTTTCTCTGAGAGGTTTTCATAGCGTCGAGTGATTTCTCTGCGCGAGTGCTATGCGTTCATGGTGTTGCTGGATTTTGTATGATTGTGTCATCCCTAAGCTGGTAAGAGATTTAACAACCTCTTTACTTGTTTTGTTTCTCCATAAGTTGTTATTATTTGAGCCATTGGCTCACGGTGGTGGGTAATCGTTATTTTTTCGGCTTTGTCTAAATGTCTCTGCGACATTTTCCATATCGAACTTCTTGTTTCTGTGTAAGTTTGTTATATAATGCTTAGTGTTATATTTTGGTCGTGGTAATCTTTCGCTTCCAGTTAGCTTATGGTCCGAAGGGTTTTTCCCCTGGACTCGGGGACTTATCATGTGAGCCCCGTTATTTTTTGAAAGTTTTTGGTCCAAAGAACCTGTTCAAATCATTATTTGTCTTGAACCTAGTTAGGACTCATGTTAAAAAGAATATTGGGTTTTGCACAGATTCGTAATTGTTCTATAGTTTATATTCTGTAATATTTTCATAAACCTTGATACACTTATTCTCGGGTAATTGAGTAATGATGGGCTTTGTGTATTGATTGCGAGGGTACCCATCATCCATTCAACAACCCTGTACATTCGAGTGTAGTGCAAGCGACACACAAAGATACAAAGACATTCAATATATCCATGCTAAGTTCATCTTTTAATTGTGTATATATTTCTATTGTCTAATTAACTTCGTACCACATCCAATCTTGTTTGTTATTTGATGTACAGGTACCGAAGAGGTTGGTACCATGGATATTCAAGAATACCTTTTCTTAGAAAGGTATTCAGGTTCCATTCCTTAACTACCTTCGAGTTTGGCACCACAATTTAGGATTGTTATATTATTATAGCTAGTTGACCGAATAATTTTTATAATCATTCATGGGAGTCTGTAACTCAGAACTGATGCTTACACATTTCATGCTTTTATAATACTTTGATTATTGATTTCCTTACTCTTATTTCCTTACATTTATTTTCATTTATATACAGTCATTATTTATATCCCTGGTTTCTTTACTCTTATTTCCCTTTTGGAATATAAACAATTGTTGTAATGATTTCCTTTCGAATATATGCATAGTGTATTTTTTTAAACTCTGTAACGATTCCTTTCGAATATATGCATAGTGCATTTTGTTAAACTCTGTAACGAATTCCTTTCGAATATATGCATAGTGCATTTTATTAAACTTTGTTACAATTTTCCTTTCGTATATATGCATAGTGCATTTTACTAAACTCGATAATGATTTCCTTTCAGATATATGCATAGTATATTTTGTTAACTCTGTAATGATTTCCCTTTTGGGTATATGCATAATGTATTTTGTTAACTCTATAACGAATTCCTAATCTATGTTGATTCCTTTCCAATTGTATACATTGTATTTGTTAAAACTTTGTTTTCTTCCATACAAGTCTCTTACACGAATAAAACTTTGGTTTATTAACTAGAATTTTACCTATGAGTTTCATTGCTTTATCACTGGTAGTATGATTCTGCTCATAGATCTAGGATCAAAATATCTATTAACTTTATTTCATATTTTTTCTACCTGAACTTAAGATATGCATCGATATCTCATATAACAAGCATTAAATTATAATATTGCTATTAGTTATTTATTCCAGAGAATTTAGCCACAATAATGTACAATAAAAACACAATAATATTTAAATCAACATATTCATAACAAGAAATAAAACCTGGAACTTTGGGGAAACCACACATTGAAGACCTTGTTTCTCCCAACCTTAGACTAGAGTCTCTGTCACCCTCGAGTTGAGTTCGGAATCCAAGGGACTGCCTAATTGGCCTCTTGCAAAATTCTGAGCTCTAGTTGTTGTGTGTAA
The DNA here is from genome assembly GCA_009831015.1 of Picea engelmannii. Taxonomy (NCBI): domain Eukaryota; kingdom Viridiplantae; phylum Streptophyta; class Pinopsida; order Pinales; family Pinaceae; genus Picea; species Picea engelmannii. Next base: position 1,100,502 of record ML779048.1, read on the forward strand.
TCTTTGAAAAATATACTATGTCAAGTCAGTTTGTGTGTAACCTTCTCAAGCTATCACTTTGCCTCTTGGGAATGGTGCCTCGTTCCCTTGTCATGACTTTTTTTATTTTTCCTAGGACTTGTGACACTTGTCTTTAGCCTTCTTCTCATTGACCACCTGTCAGATTCAACTTTACACATGTTCACAAATTCTCCTATAAATATGTAATGTGTCTTTTTTAAGTTAAGTTAACTCCACAACTTGTCTCAGTCTGCTGCCACTTGGCCAATCCCTTTGGATTCCTAACTTCCTCTCTAACAATTACTTCAATGTGTGCCCATTTTTTCACATGTGTTTATTTTCATAGAATAATAAGGTTTTACAATTCAATTTTGGTCAATCGACCAAATTGTATTTTCGGAAAAATAATTAAATTTCTAAATTAAAAACAATAATAGAAATAATAATTAAAAATCCAAGTTGTGGGGTATCACAATTAGAGGGGGTAGAGATCAAGTTGGACTGAGGATTTTATGGTGGCCTTTATAATTTAGCAGTGATATATGTGTGTGTGTGTGTGTGTGTGTGTGTATAGCAACTGCATCTTCCTCTAGGCCTTCAACCCCTTCTTCTCATGAGAGAATGGGCCATAGCCGAAGTTTGGGATATATGAAAGGATTAATGATGGAAAATGTTAAGTATGATCAGGAGTGAAATGTTACCCTTGGGAAGGCCCCTTAGGGCACAGTGTAAGGTAACTAGAGAGGTAGTGGCGGGGGCCAGAGAGCCCATAGTGATAATAGTGGAGGTCATTCAATGTAAGGTGGACTAGGTCCACTATATTATTAAATAAGACCCACTATGGTAGTTAGATATAATAAATGGGTAATTAGATATAATAAATGTAAGAGGACTTCTTAGAAGGTTCTACTTCTAGAAGATTCCTCCTCCAGAATGTTCTTAGGTGATGGTAGCACTATATAAAGGGGTTCAAGCAATGTAATGAGAAATGAAGAGAAATATTGTATTTGGAGCAGTAGCTCAATAGGAGGATGCCCCCTCGAAGAGGCAAGTGAACAGGAGAGGATCCCTTCCATAATATGATCCATTGTATGGTGTTGCCCTACCTCAAGGGTTTGATAGTAGTAAAGGAGATTTTGCATATTGTTATTGTATATCTATTGTGGTGTTTTTGTATTCAGTCTTTGATTCTTAACAAGTGGTATCAGATCACTTTCCTTAGCAAACATTGTGGGCAAACATTTTTTATTTTTGCAATTTTTTTTTTTTTGAGAAGAAAAAAAAGGGTTGCGACATTCTAGAAAATTTTGGTATATTTATGTGAAAAAATTGCATAAACCGGTTTTATATCTGAGTTCCTCTCAGAAAAACACCCAAGTTTAAAAAAAAAATCGTTCGAAACGGAGTCCGGGAAGTCAAGATATTGAAGTTTTAAAATCTGCAAATTTTCAGGGTTTTTTCAGCGGACGGCGACGCGATTTTTTTTTTTCTTGGTAAATTTATATAGTAGATGGAGGCCAAATTTTCTGAAACAAATTATATATCTGATTTCCTCTCACAATTTCACCCAATTTCTAAAAAAAAATCAGCCGAAACGAAGTCCAGGAAGTGAAGTTATGAACATTTTAAATTCAGCGGTTTTTCAGGGTTTTTCCGGAAAACGCTGTGATTTTCTGCAGTAAGTTATTGTTCTAATTTTTGGGTTTTTTCGTGATGGCTGTGGGACCAAAGAGTTTATAGGGTGATCAGATGGCTATTTTCTCTCAAACCCTTAAGGGAATTCTTGAAGCATTCAAATCCAAATTGTATGACACATTGGATGCTAGATTGCATGACCTTGCAAATGGCCTCAATGATAGTTTCTGTAGTATTCAAGATTCATTGGATAACATGCAACAGATATTTCTTATGGCGGACATCAGGGATGAATATAATCAAGAAATATATGTTTGGTATGATTTTGGGGCTGATTGTGATGATTGATATATGGATAGTTGTCATTTCTGGGATAACAACCACTTTCATATTTTATTTGATGACTCTAATCCACCTTCTATAGAGAGCATCAATGTGACAAATCGAGAGCCAATGATTATTACCAATGTCCATCCTGCATATTCTATAGTGGTATTATTCCTTCCAGATTCTGCTACGACCATTTTCCACTATGTGGATGGATCTTCTTATTTGGATCCACATGATAGGTGTTAGTCTTTGGAGCATCATTTTGAGTTGGTTATTGGGTTCCAAAATCTTCCACGGGGAGTTCACATGAGCACTTGGACATGGGACCCGGGCTTACAATGGTGGTTGGACTACTTCAGCACGGTGGCTTTCCTTTCTACATGGGACCTTGGTTCTTTAGTCTTCTTCAACATTATGGTCCACAATTATCCATGGGACCCTGGTATATGGGTGTACATCAAGCGTTGAGGACAATGCTTTCATAAGGGGGATGGAATGTAAGGTAGCTAGAGAGGTAGTGGGGGGGGGGCAGAGGGCCCATAGTGATAATAGTGGAGGTCATTCAATGTAAGATGGACTAGGTCCACTATATTATTAAATAAGGCCCACTATGGTAGTTAGATATAATAAATGGGTAATTAGATATAATAAATGTAAGAGGACTTCTTAGAAGGTTCTAATTCTAGAAGATTCCTCCTCTATAATGTTCTTAGGTGATGGTATCACTATATAAAGGGGTTCAAGAAATGTAATGAGAAATGAAGAGAAATATTGTATTTGGAGCAGTAGCTCAATAGGAGGATGCCCCCTCGAAAAGACAAGTAAACAAGAGAGGATCCCTTCCATAATAGGATCCATTGTATGGTGTTGCCCTACCTCAAGGGTTTGATAGTAATAAAAGAGATTTTTCATATTGTTCTTGTATATCTATTGTGGTGCTTTTGTATTCAGCTATTTGGTTCTTAACACACAGAAGCTGACCACCAAGTTGAAACAAGGGAACCAAGACAATTTATCAAGCAAGTGATCCATTATCCAACTTCAACCAAAGGCCGTTGTCTACATGCCCAATAAATTAAACACAACACCTTGCATGGAGAAAGTACTAACCATACCTCATGGTGACGTTGGCTTATCATGCTCCATACCCTGGGTTGCTTGAATGTGATGAGCCTTGGTTGATCTATGCTCGGAGGAAAATATGGGGGTTGCTAAGCTCTGCTGGTCAATCTGTCTCTCAACACTACGTGTCTCCTACCTATGGACCTTGAGACATGATCTCCTTCATTACCCCTAGGCTGAGGGGGGTAACAGTCCCAACTTGTGCTCTTCTTCAACTCATCTTGTTGATGAGTTACTACAGATCACGATCGAGCACTTACCATGAGGTCCTTCACAACTTGTTCTCGTGCCTTCAAGACAATTGTTGCTTGGGTCAAGTGGGTCTTGGTTTTCTTCAAGTTCACCAAGTCGTGATCTTCTCCCCTTACTCTCAACATGGTCAAATGTGCCCCATGGTTCCTTGAAGTTCCCTTCGTGTGATTCATGATTATATGTGCTTTGCACTTCAATGAAAAAAAAATTCTTGTCTCCAATCTCTGAAACCAACAGTGTTTGAACATAGGTAATCTTACTCATACATATTCCTACCAATCGCACATATTCCTACCAATTAGCGTATTTGGAAGGCATACTCAAAAGATTTCTATGATTTTTTTTCTTACTGTGAAGATTTCAATCTCTACTAAAATGAAATACTAGATAAAAAAAAGCACATTGAAATACTAGACTTCAATGGAGCCATTATAGGCATATGCTTATTATACCTGACAAAGAATCACTTTCGTGAATGATGGCACTCGCACAGTGTATCGTTTTCAACTTCATGCCTGTGAAAGTAGGACTGACATTTGCACCACTGCACACTCCAGGGCTGCAGCCGTTACCTCTTCTCTGCTACACATAAATTCTCGGCATCGTATCTGAAATGGAAAGTAATCAAAGGAATATTGATATCATCGACCGAAGAAACATGGAAACAAATATCAAAGGGAGCAACTGAGACGGTTGTTTGGAGATCAGGCAGGTTTTGTGTAAAGAAAGAAAGAAAGAAAATGATTTTAACGTCCACAAGGCTAACAATAGCCTATGGGGTAGACTGCCTCACACACTGATTTCTGCAGTTCATCCCTTTTCCTGTTCAACTTGATGACGAGATCCCCTAATTTCTCCATTGCCCCCTCGTTGAATACGTTATTCCAAGAGCTAGTTGTCCCTACTGTCTTTGAAAGATTCACACTCTAAAATGAAATGTTTTTCTATTTCCAATTTTCCGGAGGTGCAGAACACACACACCCTTTCTTCCCAACCTTCTTTTGGTCTTTTCCAACGCTCAGTTTCACAACGGAGTTGATGGGAATTGGTTCTTAATTGGGCAATAAGCATTTTGGCTCTCCAAGATATATTGGCCCCTATGTACTCTTTTTGATGATGATTGTATGTGGGGTTAAACTCTTCAATATAATACTCTTGCTTTCTCCCGAGCCCTTTATCCCAAGTTCGCTTGTGGAACCTATCAATAACAAAAGCCTTTATCTCTTTATTGTTCGTAGGGCACCTGTTCAAGTGGATATCCCATTTATTAAGCCATTTAATATTTTTTCACATCCGTGTCTTCTTTATTTGGCACAATATGTCATTGAAGACGACCTTAGGCCACCGACTGTCTTCCATTTGCTTATCTTTTTTTAGATATCTTATGAGACACACCATAGCAATTGCTTCAATAGGAGCAACACCCATTTCACTCAGCATGATATCATAAGGGACTAAACTTTTAATTTTAAACTTGTTTGTGATCAAGCGTTTTTTAATCTTCTCAATTTGCTTCCACTGTAAGTCAGATGTGTTGTTGGCCCACACTTCACAACCATATAGAACCATCGGTATCACTAAAATCCCAAAGAGAGTTTGCATAGTCTTCCAATCCCATAGCTCTGCTTCTCTGCACCTATTTTGAAAAGCATAGAACGCTTTCCAACCTCCCAAAGTTCTTTTCTTTTTGCAACCTTCCCAACTTAGATTTTTGTTGAAGTCAATTCTGAGGTATTTGTAATCTGCCACTTCTTCAAGAGTGTTGCCTTCAAAGTAGAACTTATGTTGCTTATGTTTTCTTTTGCTAGAAAAAATCACCACTTTCGTCTTGCTAGTATTGACTTGCATCCCCACTGTATAATAAAAGTGCTCAAGGGAAGTTAAGTGTTCTTGCAACCCAAGAGAAGATTTAGCAATCATAATAAGGTCATCTACATACAAAAGAAGCCTTATCACAAAATCACCCAAAAGAGCACCATCACCCTCCTGTGAGTTTAACCACTCTTCAAGTTTCTCTATATATAAACCAAAAAGGGTAGGGGACAATGGGCACCCTTGCTTGACCCCTATATCGCTCCTAAAACTTTCGGAGATACCAGTTGACGTTCTGATTTTGACTTTAACCTCCTCATATAGCATATGGACGACTGCTCTAAGATGTATAGGAACCCCAAGTTCCTCCATTCTATGCCAAAGCTTATCTCTAGGGACCGTGTCAAAATCTTTTTTGAAATTGACAAAGCAACAAAAGGCTTCCCTTTTTTCTCCCACACTTTTTCAATGATGTGCCTTAGAGTTATACTGTGATCAATCGTTGAGTTTTTAGGTCTGAAACTTGCTTCCCTTTAGCACGCTTATCCCCTTCTTCCGCCCACTTGTTGATTCTATTTTCTAGCATACTTCCAAATAACTTTGCAAACAAGGGGTTTATCATTATAGTCCTATAGTTGGAGGGGTTGTTGACATCCGCACTCTTGAAAAGCAGTATTGCTAGGCTCGTTGTCCAATCTGTAGGGAATCCCTGTTGAGTGATGTTGTTGAAAATTTTCATAATGTGAGGTGCAAGAGTTTTTGAACCCCACTTTAGATATTCTACTTGGAGTTCAACTAAATCTTTTGCTTTTCTAACACCCAAATTTTTGATACCCACCTCAATTTATTGCACGATGAAAATCTTAGTATTAGTGTTGACCAAGGGAGGGGGGTCCACCTTAGGATATTGCTCATAACGCTGCTTTAGATACTCGAACCATTGATAGGCTATAACGCACCCACTATCATAATTTAAAAATTTTGGGTTAATCTCCCACAAACCTGCATTAGAGAAACGCCAATCCCTAGTTCAATATCGGGACTCGGGGTTTCTAATGCCGAAACTTACTCACCCCCATGACTCGCGGTCCTGGGAACTCCGATGCGCTCCTTACGTATTAGTCCTCTAGGCTATACAACAGCCCATGTGACCATTTACCATAGGACCACCGCCGTATAACCTTCCCAAAACCCCGATCTC
>ML779048.1:1106953-1136330 GCA_009831015.1 Picea engelmannii
GCAATAAATTCAAACTGTTATTTACATTCATTGACCTCTTCCTGCAGGTCCATTTACATCACATATTCATACTTATGAGTTTTTGCCATAGTCCTTGGCCGGTTCAGTTATATTTACAATCTGGGGGAAACAGGGTGTTACATAGGCTGTGATATTTTTTTCAGTTTGTTTCTTTTTCGTTTGAAGTTCCTTACAAAATAACTTGGGGTTATTTCCCCCCAAGAAGATTAGTTCGTCCCTCCTTGAGATCATGAAATCATTTTTTTTCTTTCTTACAATTTGCTTATAAGATTTTATGTTTATTTCTTTCTGTCTTGACTCTTTCAAAGTTTTCCTTGTTGTTTTGCATCCCTCATCAAACCAAACATTAACTGGAAAGCAGTTTGTTTCAGATTTTCCATTTTTTTCTCTTTTGCATTATGTAAGTGCGCTTTGGATTAAATTTGTTAGCTCATGGCTATGAAGGCCCTGGGACAGAATTTTCTCCTTGTTAAACAACCTTTTTAGCACTATCTTGAAGGTGTTATAGTTTTTTTGAGTCAACGGAATTCTGCCCTTTGAAGGAGGTTATTGAATGTGTTGATTTGTATTCCCATGTTGTTGTTGTTCAACCCAAGTTAGATTTAAATAGATCGGTTTATGATCAGATTTCAACTTCCATAGTTGTTCACCAATAAAAACTTCCTCCATTTTCTCACACAAGCCATGTGAGCAAATTGCATAGTCTACTACACTTGCTCCATTGTAGGTATTGCAGGTGAAATTGCCAGAATTCACCCATTTAGCCAACCCATTACAAATGATTAAGTTAAATGTCCCACATAAAGTAAGCAGTTGTTCCCCCCAAAAGTTGTAAATTTTGTTGTCCTCTGAGACTCTTGTCCACTGATGATTTCTTTCTTCTGTAAGCCAAATGGGGTTGCAGTCTTCCTTACAACGAGGAATACTAGATTGTTCACATGTTGTCCTAGCATTGAAATCACCCACTATAAGGACTTCACTTGGTTGTGAGTACGTTGCAATATTGTTTTTTAAGTTTGCAAAGGGGTCTTTCTGGTCAAGCCCCCTATTTTTGTAAGTTTTTGAAACTTGTGGGGAAAAATAACATGTTGCAATCCTGATGATGTTACCATTTTTTGATATTTTAAACCAAATGAATTTTTTATTTGAGTCTTCTTTTTCTAACTAAATAAGACGACCTTTTTTTTTCTTCACTAATACCATGATACCCCCATGTCCTTTACCATTTTCATTTGCTTTGTTCCACGCTGCCATGTTCACATACTCTTCAAACATAGGTGTCTTGCACCCTTCATGTTCATGTGTTTCCAAAAGACAAATTATGTCTCTATCTTTCGCGATAGGTCCTAACCAAGGTCCCCGCCTCCAAGGATAACCTCTGCAATTCCAACAAACTAATCTTAAGGAAACCTGGGAGTAATTTGATTGCTATTTGTTTTGGTCTATAAGACTCAAAGTTGAGTCTTCACCCCTAGTTGTCCATACTGGTCTTGTTTCATATTTTCCTGCTAATGAAATTGTTGTCTCTTCTTGGCTACCAACTCGTTGTCCTGTTTTAGAATGAGGACCAAAAAAGGCAATAATAACTTTTCCTTTGAAAAATCATGACCTTTTTCCCTCATCCCTTGATTCCCTAACCTTTGACAACTCTTCCCTTCTTTCCTCTTGCTGTCTAATAGTTAAATCTTCGTCTAGAAAAAAGTGAGAGCCTCTCAAGAGTTTCTTCTTGCCTAGGAGAATTTGCTTGTCACGTATGCTTGACATGATGACTTTTATGGGCCTAGCTCTCTCGCCACTAGGCTTACCCACCCTCCATGCTTGGCAAATTCGGCCTTGCCAAAGCAACTTGTCCTTCAAAAATTCACTTACAAGATCAAGAGTACACTCATTTTTTCCATACTCTCTTACACCTTTGATAATTACGTTTGTTGCTCTGCCTTGTCTTTGCTTGTTTTCTCTACCTTGCATGTCGCCCCCCCTGGTTATATGTTTCTTTTTCCTTATGAGCATAATTGTTAATGACTTGTGCTCATGTTTTGGAATTTTTTGTAAGATCTCCTTTCTCTTCATCCCTTGCTTTCACTCCATGGGTGTATGCTTGTTCACCTATTTTCCCTTCATCTTTGGGTGTTTTAGAGTTCATCCCCTCTCTAATTTCCACAACAGAATCTTACCTGATTTGCCCGGCATCCTTCAAGCCTTGCCATTCAGCCTTTTCTTCCAAAAGGACTTCTTGCAACAATGTCACTTGATCTGTTAAAACTTTATTGTTTCATGCTAAGCCCCGATTTTCTACTGTCAATAGTTCGATTTGAAGGTCTCTCTCATGCCCTTTGACTTCCAAAACCTCCAATCTCCTCTTCGAATTTAGTAACTATTGCACATACAAGTCATGTGACCATGTGAGAGGTGTGTATGTGGGACTGTATAACACATAATCATTGATGTCTTTAATCATGTTGTTGTTACAACTTTGAAAAAGAGGCTTGTTTGAAAGTTTATTACGGAGGGCCAATTTTTTCCTTGTATGTTCCCATTTTAGACGAGTAGCTCTACGTTTTAAAATACCCCGAAATTGTTTGGCATTGACCCAAACCCACTTCCCTGCTTTGCTTGAAGAGGCAATTTTCACTTGACCTAAATGGTTTGTTTCACCCGAGACGAGTACCTCTTGTCCATTTTTTATGTGTGTTGAATGTATTGTCATTTCCATAGGGGACAAGAAAAAAGAAACACGGAATAAGAAACAGGACAATACTTTTCTGTCTATTGGAGAGAAATGACTGACAATTCGAGAGGCCACCTAAACCTCTTGCAGTTGCAGCTTTTGTGGCCCACCTCACCTCCACAGGTGCACTCACAGTTTCACTCCCGACCATGATGGCCCACCACACCTCCATGGGCGCACGCATATTTCCATATGTAGACTGCTCAAACTGAGAAATAACAGTGCCTAAATCGACCATGATAGTAGCAGAAATGAGAAGAATCTCATCGCCCACATTGATACCTGTCATGCTCACAAAGTATTGAGAAGGGTTGGATTTGGAAGCCACAAGAGGCGTGAATTGCACATTGTAGTCCAAGATCGATGCCTCTCTGAAATGCAGAATTCTAGAAGGAATAGTGGAAAATACATTGGGAAGGCATCCAGATGACATGAACAGAATGAAGAGGATCGACCATCTCACATCATAGCTTAAGGACCTTCGAAAAATCAACCCGATGTTCAGAATGTGGAAGCCATTGAAAATGACAGAGCAAATTAATGACCCATAGGTTAATAGTGGCAAGGCCCGGTGCCTTTCAGTGACAGACTCACGACCAATGCCCAAAGGCGGAAGCCTCAAATCATTGCCTCTCGCATCCATGTCTTCCCTGCTCCGACACCACAAACCTATCTAAATGGAACTCATGAGGCGTTTACCAAATGTTGGGGTCATGAGTAATCGAACACATATTCACCATGGTAGACTGCAGTGGTGTGGAGAGAGATAGAAGCGGTCCAGGGGATGCATTTGCAACACTTCCTTCACCACTGCCTGGATGTATGGCAGCTTTGGGATGGACAATCCTTATCTCCATTGTAGATTCTGTCAATTTAATGGGCATGGACCAAAGTCAACTGAAGTTAACGATTGACTTTTCTCCAAAGTTAATGATTGATTTTTCTCCATGTCCATTGGATGGAATCTGCAATCGAGTTAACTTCAAGGTTTGGGATGTCAGAATCCTTCAAATCTGTCTGGGATCTCTTTTGAGCTTCAGGGTTTAGCACTAGTTCTGCTATGACCCACTTTGTCATGTAGTGTCTGCCTGACAAACATAGATGCAAACATGGAGTTGACACCTGGCATTTGAAAACAAAATATTTTTATGTCACTCATAGTTATCCCCATATGAAGGAGACGTGTCATACATTCCTTGATGCTCAACATGGAGTTGACATTTGACATTTAAAAAAACCTTTCACTATCTGTTGTAAATAAAATATTTCAATATCCACCTTAACTAAAATAATTCCATATCAACTTTATATATAGAGATTGAAAATAAACAATTTCTTATTCGGTTGATAGGTATAATTCCTTTAGTGATTAACATGGGGTTGACACGTGACATTTAAAAATATATGAATAACAAAGGGAGAGAATTTTCTTATATGAAAATATATGAATAACAAAGAGAGAATTTTCTTATTCCCTATGTGCTTTGGAGAAAGATGTGTAATTCCTTCAATGCTTAACATTGAGATGTGTAATTCCTTTAATGTTTAATATGGAATATGTGACATTTAAAAAAATATTAATAACTAGTAAAATATTTCAATATCAATTATATATATAACAATTGAAAATAAAAAACTTCTTATGGTTAAAACATTTGAATGGTCCATTGCTTAGTAAGAGGGAGTTGTGTAATATCTTCTATGTTCAACCTGTAGTTGACATACACACACACATATATCTTAAGAACGAGTGTAGATCCATCTTAACTAGGGACCTATCAAATCCCTTGAGGTGCAAATTTTCCTCAAGTTTTACGTTCTAAAAAATGGTTTGCACCTTGAAGAATTTAATGCCTCTCAACCCATGATAGATTCAAAGTTAAAATATATCTAAACTAGTTATAACTATATACTTATTATAAGAACCTAGACATATGGCATTTAGTTTTCATATTATTATGTAAACTATATATATACACTCCTGACCTCATTGGTTGGTGATGCTCTCTCACTGCTTAAATGTGGAGAATGAAGTGATTTTCTTGAACAAATTTTGGGAAGAAATTCAAAGCTTACAAGTAAGTGAGGTGGTGTGATATTGGAAATCAACAAACCTAGAAGGACCTTCTCAGTTGGATGTCGAGGTGGCATTCAACCTTTGGCCACATCAGTGAGAACGAATGTTTCATTCTGATAACGGGTGGCGACGGTCGTTGGATTGACAGAACGACGGAAGGAGATGATTCACATTCTCGAAGACAAGTACATATTTCCATGGAGGGAATTGATAACGGTCATAAGGGTTTTGGCCATTTCAGTGTAATATTTGAAGAAGATCTGTTCCAATTGTTGACAATTTTTACTTCATAACCGTTGAAACTCCTTCCATTAGATATACGATGTGGATCCCATTACAGAGACATAAGTTTTCTGGATCTCGTAGCCTATGGCTCTCTAAGTGGGGTTTTATTTTATTTCCCGGCATCTATAGATGAAGATGGAGATGTAATCTAGGGAACAATATCGACTCTGTGACTTTTAATAAGCCTGGGAGCTTATGGTTGTGATTTAAGAAATAAATTCAAAGGTTTGTTAAAGTTTTATTATGTTTTTAATTGATATCTCGATAGTAGTAAATAATAGTTGTCCCTACTGTTGGTTGATAAACGAAATCATAATAAGTTTTCCGACTAAAGTAGTAAAGTCTTAGCCTAACTGTTCTAAGTTTTGATCTTTTTTTTAGGATATTTTTTGTTTCAGTAGGCTGAATCTATTTATGCATTCAAAAATGCAATTTAAACAACATAAAATTGTGATTTTATGCATATTTATATCCAACACTTTCTCTTAGATTGTCCAGCCTATACTCATATTAGATTTCATTTTCAAAATATTGATCACACTACCAACCTTCCTAACCTCTTAACTCAACAAAAGTATGGTGATCTTGGAAAGCTTCTCTTAATGCTTTTCGAGCACATAAACAAAATTCTAAAGAATCACAAGTAATCACTTACCCTCTTAAGGTCCGATAGACCAATTAGGTCTTAGTGGACGTTAATCATCATCATCATCATCCAATTAAAGGACTAAAATGTAGAACAATTAAACAAGACCCCCCAAAAATAATAATAATTAAAATATAAGAAAACATAACCTATCACCCTTTCTCATGATTTATCAGAGTACATACCCTCTCCGTTTTGAAGGCATTTGTGCTTCATACTCCACCTTGATAGAAGCAATACCTGCTCCTCGACTCAGAAAAATATGTCTAACGCCTCTGTAAATCCCATATTTGAAACCAGTTCCACCACTTCCACCTCAAGGTCCACACAACGAATACAAAAATAATATCTCTGCCTAATATACCAACATAGCACTAATGAATCAATGTTTCACTATCAAAAACTTTTGTAAAAAGAACCTATATCATAGGTACATATAACTATATAAATATGCAAAGTATACACACACATAGGGAGAGAGAGGTCTAACAAATGTTGAACCTGCTCCCACAAAATTCTACATATAGAGCGAATTCAAAGTACTTTATTTTGATTACATTCTACCTTTGGATACCAAATCCATTCTCAGTGACCATGCTTTGTTCATATTTACAGGTTTAAATTGATCTCCAAGGTGTATAGATCACAACTTGACATAGAAATGGTTAGAGTAAACATTATTATTTCCATTAATAGTCAGCAAGATCACAACAAAATGAAATAGATGAACGTTTCCATAGCTTATACATAAAAGAACATTACAAAATTCCGGGAACACTGGTGTGGTCATTGGGTGACAAAATAATAACATAAATGTTCGGATTAGATTAAATTTCTTTGCAAGCAATTAAGAGTTGCAGAGCAGAGTGTCATGGACACCACGGCAAGCACAAAAAAATGCAATGCCAATAACCACTAACACCAAAAATAATGCAACAAAGCACATGGAAGTAAGTCACACATTTTTCTATTTACCGTTAAATTTAAAATTCTGACAAATTTTATCACAACTCCTATGAACGTGGATTAAGGGGCAGTCATACCACGACACTCATGGCTAACATCTGTGATAAAAAATTACCATTTGATTGACAACTTTGTAGAGGAAATCTGGTGGACCGGTACAATTTACACACTTCCTCGTGACTCTCAACTCTGCCCTACATGTAGTTGCATTGGCTACTTTTACCGATCCACGTCAGAAATATCCTAGCTATCTAAATTAGAAACATCTCTAACTGCAAGTTTGGTAAAGTGGTCCGACTTTGAAGAGGATTTTCTAAATTTATAAGGTAATATGATGACAATAATAAAAGTAATAATTTGCTTGAAATAATGGGATAAACTCTTTGGTTTTAGTAGATCCAATGTTCGATCAGTGTCCCTATCTGTGAGCAGTCACTAGAGTTTCGATAAATCGTAGTCCGTTGTACCTCGATGTGAAAGCATCCTTGACGATCTTAGAATTTGAATTATGAGAAACAACTTTGTCATCATTCGTCGATTTGGCCTGTAAATACCACCAGAAAACCATTAAATTCAAGACAAAATCCAAAATATTCTCTCTGAAATTTAAGAGTTAGTGTTTTAGATAGCATTGGAAAGAAGCAAAGTAAAAAATAAAATGGATCCCAAAATTCTAGCATTAAAATGAAGTATTGACTGACTGCAAGAGAGGAGGGCATTGAGCGCAGAGAAATGTTAGGAAATCAAAGAAAAATTTGAGTGCGTGATATGCACTTATTTAATCCTCCATGAATTGTTTATTGACAAACCTTCTAATGACCTCCAAGACAACAGGTCTGTAATGAACATAAGGCATATTACCCACAAACTTGAGAAGTTGAAGTTGATTTCTCGCAGTGGCCAACAAATCGACGTTGAAGATAATATTCTTGGCAACTTCAATTTCATTTTCAGCACCAGTGCCACCAGCTGAAACAACATGCAGATGGCCATGCCAATCAATCTGGAAGTTTACATTGTACAAGAGGCTCCCAATGACTGCTTCAAAACTACTTCACCCTTATTGCAATACTCTGGGTGCTCTCCCTCAACATCTCCCCACATTGAATACTATAGGACTACAACGAGGATCTCAGACATAAAACCAGGAACGAAGAATGAGAGGATAGACTCCACTTGCCTGAGATGTTCTGACGAACCCAACCACCTGTTCTGACCACCCGCCTGCTCCCCTAGCCAATGCCAACCTCAATGCCAATGTCATTAATGGCGTAACGACATCCCGCCGCCACCCCTGGCTCCAAGACCCGATGCCAACGCCACGCAATAAAACTATAACTTAAACCTTGTTTTAGCACCTCAGGAACCATGTAGGGACATAATGCAAATCATCCAAAACATAATGTCCCTGCTATGGCAGGGACATAACAATGTAACTAAAGTAAGTCAAGATTTCAAGATGAAGAAATGAGTCCTACAAGAAGCTTGACTAGTGAAAGCAATTAAAGTGATGAATAACAAAAATAATAAATATTACCATTTTTGTATTTCAAAATGTTTTTGAGAGCACAATTTTATATTTTATAATTTTTTATATTTTGTTTATAACACTTATTTTTCTATTTTGTATTACATGGTTTTTGTTTGGTAAGTAAGAGGAGGACCTATATATACAAAACTAGGTTACATATATGTTGAGGTCACCCATACTTGGTTAACCTCGTAGATATTTTCATTGTAGGTATTGGACCTTTGCATATACTCTAGGTGCTCTCCCCCAATGTCTCCCTGTGATGAATACTATAGGACTGCAACGAGGATCTCAGACATAAAACCAAGAACGAAGAATGAGACGATATACTCCACCTGCCTGAGATGTTATAATGAACCCAATCACCTATTTTGACTACCTACCTGCTCCCTTAGCCAATGCCAACCCCAATGCCAACGTCATTAATGGTGTGACGACATCCCACCGCCACCCCTTGGCACCAAGACTTGATGCCAACATCACACAATAAAACTATAACTTAAACCTTGTTTTAGCGCCTCGTGAACCGTGCATGGACATAATGCAAATCGTCCAAAACATAATGTCCCTGCTATGGCAGGGACATAACAATGTAACTAAAGTAAGTCAAGGTTTCAATATGAAGAAACGAGTCCTACAAGAAGCTTGACCAATGAAAGAAATTAAAGTGATGAATAACAAAAATAATAAATATTACCAATTTTGTATTTCAAAATGATTCTGAGAGCACATTTTTATATTTTATAATTTTTTTTTATTTTGTTTATAACACTTATTTTTCTATTTTGTATTATATTGTTTTTGTTTGGTAAGTAAGAGGAGGACATGTATATACAAATCTAGGTTACATATATGTTGGGGTCACCCATACTTGGTTAATCTCATAGATATTTTCATTATGGGTCTTGGACCTTTGCATATAATCATAAACAACATAAAAACTAATAGACATTTAAATAAGAAGATACACCACATAGCTTTTATGAATGTTTGTTCGCTAATTTTAGTCTTTAGAGTGTCATATATAGTCTTCCATAATCAAGTTACATGGGCTAACTCATCACTCCCTAAATTAAAATAGAAAATCACAATAGAAAATCACTAGACTCAAACCTAGACCTACCATGACTAGCAATGTAATATAAAAAACTAGAAAAGCTTGAGGGGTGATTAGACCTTAGTTAAGTGTTCTTGTCATCAAAAGAGATGGGGTGTTGTGGGGTGCTTATCGTTAGGAACACACGTTTTTCCTTTGTTGTTGAGTAACCACATGCATGTCTATAGGCTAAGCAGGTAGTTCCATCATGCAGGCTGCAAATTTCTTCTAGAAAAGAATCATATTTGTCATCCACTAGTGGGAGGATGTCTATAATGTGCTCTAGGCGAGGGTTGTCTTGCTCTTTCTTATTGTCCATGTTACAGGCTACCATTTCCTTCATGTGCCAATACAAGCACATCATTTTATTGTATTGGGAAATTTTGATGAAAGAGATACATGTGTCTAGGACCATATTCTCTATTTCTTTATCCAGAGTCTAACTCTAGGTGTTCACCTTTGTCGTTGGACCTTGTCCTCGAGCTCAACTAGTTGTTGCATGGTGGAAAGCTTGTGCTTGGATTCAAACCCCTCTACTAAGTATTTGGTATCTGCGAGTAACCTGTGGGTGCATGAAGGGGACTTTCTCCCCTGGGTCTTTAGGGGTCTCCACTTGCCCATTCTTTTGGGTGGGGTGGCTTCTATCTCAACCCTATGGTTATTGAGGTTTCCAAGCTCAAGCTTGCATGTATTGTAGCAAGAATTTGGGGAACCACTTTCCATGTCTCTCTTGTTGATTGAATAATAGTGACTTCTTAAGTGGTAGGTCATTTCATCCCTTGTCTCAATTTTGGAGCCTATTAAGAACATTCCAACCATATTTTTTAGGAAAAGAACTAGTAAAGACCATGATTCTGAGTACTAGGTTCCCTTGCCTCGAGTACAAGGCCACCAACATAAACTATATGTTTTCTTGTCGTACTAACTGGCACAAGAAAAAACCTCAAGTTTTCATCCTCCCTCATATTAGTGCCCTCAATGTCACAACCTATTCTCCTATTGTGTGAGGAAATCAACCCTTCCACCCAATCTCAGTGATTTTAAATGGCATAGTTACTCAGAAATATATTTTCCATTAACATGATGAGGTATCTTATTCTTAAATAATACAATGTGTTTTCTTACTCTATTGCAATGCCTCTTTAACATATTATGTTTTTGATTAAATATATGCATGATTTACAATATTAAAATGAAAAAATATTCAACGTTAAATGTAGTGTCATTGTGCTTGTTAATTTAATTACACAATATAATACATTTATTCAATGCAAAAATCACAAAAATCAAAACTAATGATTTAAAGATCAAAATTTAATATTATTAAAATAATGATTTAACTTTTAAACCATTATTTAATATTTTGTAAAAATCAACGAAATAAAATTTGCTTTTTACCAAAATGTGCACCCATGCACTATGCAGTATACTGCACCAATGCTCCTCATATTGATATGGCCATCAATGCATCATATGCTTATTGATGCACCTATGTGCTTAATATAATTGTATGCATCGAGACACAATAATGTGATGTGCAAAAAAAGGGACTTATGACAAATATTGACATTGATACAACTGAACATTCCTTTTTTTCTCCAAGAAAATTGTGCATTATATTAAGTTATATAATATGTTTACATATTCATAGGTCCATTACAAAATAGGTCCAACCATATCAGATCGATCATGTACCTTCCATCACTAGTCTCGTTCCATTACAATAGCAAAAAAGTTCCAAAGAGGGACTATCCCAAAGAAGAAACATATAACAACATCTCAGAAGGAGTCTTTCAAAAATAAAAGAGCCATAATATGCTAGTCCCCACGGTCAATAGAAAGGATCAACATGCTAAACCAGAAATATCATAACATAACACCGTCCTCTAGACATCTTCAAAAAGCGTGGTTAGTACATCTGAATGTATGTTCTGGGTCCTTCTTGACCTTCCATCCATTGGAAGAAAACTATCGCTCCCAGTCGTTCCAACAAGGCCTGTTTGGAGAAGAAATTAGCCTCCTGGTTTTCTTCTCTGTAAACATGAGCGAAAGTAATGAGGGAGAACTGCTTGATGAGATCCCTAACTCTATCTTTCCAGTTGTCAATGGAAATAACCTGCAAAGAGCCAATATCATTAAGCCAATCGAATATTATTTTGGAATCTCCCATGATGTGGATATTCAAAATAGATAGTCTTAGATCCATATTAAGAATAGCCCATACACCTAGGAGTTCAACTCTCATGTTGGTGCCCCTACCACTGTTTAGAAGAAGCTTGTAAACAGTATGGTCATTTATTTTTATAACCCCCCAGCACCGATTTGTTCTCCGTTTCTCTGCGAAGCCCCATCAAACCAACCTAGAATTATGTGAGGTGGTATACTGTGAGCACAACGCCATCAATCTTCTTCCAATCCTTGGCTTCCATCAATCTTCTTATGCCACAGAACAACTGAACATTCCTATTCCAACCACCACTATGTCAATGTGTCAATGCACATGATATATATTGCATTGATGCATATGCCTATGCATATGTAGTGCACTTGTTTGTACTCTTATATAGTGCATTGGTTTGTACTCATATATTGTGCACCAATACACCTTGTCATAGAATGCACCAAAGAAAAAAAAAAATCTTAACAAAAACCTTCACTTGCTAAAAGTTTCTAGTTATAAGAAACCTTCGTAATAACTTCTACAACCATTAAGAGGTTTTATGGATGCTTTCTAGAATTTTATTTAATATTACAATTCTAAAAACCTCTCTTAACCATTTTTTCCCTTGTAGTGAACTGATGAACCATAGTGAGATGGACTATCGTATTTTATTGTACAATATTGTGTATTGCACATATCTTTTATGTATCATATTATAAGCTTTTGTGTATATTGTTTCTCTGACAATATTTCTTTTCTTTTTTGAGAAGCTTCCTTTATTCATATTGTGTACTTGGTCAATTTTGATTACTCAACCACAATTTTGTACTTGATTTACATTTAATAATACAAATGAGTGTACATATATATAACGGTTGACATACTTTGATACTTGTCTTTATACTTTTACTTTGGTGTTAGTGTTTTTCCTATTGTTGGTAATGTTCATATGAACGTAAGATTGATAGGAAGGCTCAAGCCCTAGCACACATGACATGCACAAGTTTGTGCATGCTCATAAGGGGGGTTGGTGGTAGCATGTGTAATACCCTAGTTTTGAGTCCCCAAATTAATAATGTATTTTTTTTTTTTTTTGTTGAAAGGCCAATGCCTATAAAGTTAAAAGGCCAGAGAGCCTAACAATGTAAAACTGTGAATATTAATAATAAAAAATGCATCACTCGCTGCAAGACAAATAATGACAGGCTTATAGGGGGGCTAAGATTCTATAAGAGAGGGGAATAAAGGGGTTAAGCCTTTTATTATTTTTTATTCACCCATATTGGATTTAGTTGGGAAAAGTGGTTAAGTGAGCTTCTTGGGGAGGTCACATGGTGCATTATTGCACATAATTATATAAACCATGTTTTTGGTTGTTGGGGGGTTCTTCAATCATTTTCCATTTGTTCCTTGTTCATTCTTTCTCAATCTCATTCTTGGTTTTGGCATGAAAAATAAATTATTGGAGGTAGAGAGCCATTGTTGGTTTGTTGTAGGTATCTACTGGTTATTCCAATAAGAAATGAATGTTTGTGTGCATGAGAATGACAACAGTTGGGAAAGAACTGTCCATAGCTGAGAATCTATGGAGTTTTCAACATTGAGATTTCCTGACCAGTAGCACTGGAGCCATGGAAAGAAGTGGAACAACTTGAGGGATTACATTGCAGAGAAGGGGGTTCATTTCTTTGGGTTATGCAGGTTGAAGGGAAAAGAGAGCCGGAAAACTAGGATTTGTTGTGTGGTTGAGTAAGATGTGAGAGCTTGATAGTTGGTTGGTGTTTGTTTTAGAGTTGGCCTAGGCACCCATCCTTGTAGATTCATATCCTCAGCTCGGGGGTGGCATGTTATAGAGAGTTTATGTGAAACAGAGCCTAAGGTTGGGTGGAACGCTCGACGTCTGTAGCCAATCAATGAAGTTTTCTTTAAAATATAAGTTCTCTGTGTTTTTCTGTTAAATATATTTCCGTTGTGTATTTAATATTATCATTGTCCTGAGTTTATAACATGATTGTTTGTTGTTAATGTTGTGCATGACATGATAGACATTTATTTTATAGTTTAATATGTTTCTTTGTTATTACATGCACTTGCATTATGTTCTTGATTTAAAGAACAATTTCAGAAATTCAAAATTTTCCCAAGAAGGCAAATTTTTGAGGTACCCAGGCAGTGGGGTATGTCACAACATGCCACTAATATTTCCTTAGGGTTACTTGTGTAGATTGTTGGAAGTTCAAAGGCTTAATCGCTAAGGTTACACCAAAGTCTATTGTAAGACAACGACTTTTAGAAACTCTCAGTTTGATTCCAATTAGTTGATGCTTTAGAATTGTGAAGAAGAGAAACATAAGCATGTTTCATGATAATAAATAATATGAGTTCAAACTGAAGAAAACATTACATATATATTTACATAGTGAAATAATCTTAGACACACATGATCAACCTTTTTATTTTACACCAGTCATCATATGGACTGGTGCACATTATCAGGCATTATACCCAAACCACACCATATAATTGAGTGTCCAACACCAACTATTCATGTTGGATTTTTATTCGCAGACTTATATAATAATATTTAGTCACTACTTAGCAATGGACGAAGAAACTCTTCCAACTGAGGCACAAACCAGATCTATATGTAGCCCAACTCTTTTGTTATGGCATTGCGACACAATCAGTAAATTTCATGCTTGCACATGGGAATACCAATTAGATGGCATTGGAGTTGCTTCATCATTATGCCTAATTGGAAAACGCATTTCCCAATGTTGCACAATCTCCCAATGTTGCATTGATGAGTAGAACAAGTAGTGGCTTGACATTGCCAATTTTTTTTGTGTTTATCGTGATCCTTGTTCTGAATTCATTCTTCAATTCAACTATCACCTTTATTTGACATGTAGTTCCAATCATTAGTATTTAGACCTATGGTAAGGACTAGCTGCTATGTAACTTTCCCTTGTTGGTTATGTGATTATGCACATTTAACCTAGAACTAGGTGTATACAATTTGTTCTAGAATCTTTTGCTCCCATCTTATTTAAACTGTTGTCTTTATTAGGGACACTTCCTTTGGGCCATTAGTTTTTGAGCAACTTGACAACTGTATCAAACTAGAAGTTTGATTCTTCATTTGGGAAAAAATAAACAATTGTTTGTTCAATAATAAAAAGTTTTCCTAGTTTTATGGAGCACTACTTTGTGCGTATCTATAGTGGTAGATTTTCATCTAGTGTAAAAAGTTGAAATGGAAATGATGCATTTGCACCAATTTCTCCAACATTGGGGAGGAGCTCCATGAATGATGAGTAGTAAACCCTAAATAGTAGGAAACCACTCTTGGCACCTTCCTAAATGACTCTTGTCTTTTCTATCCTATTTGGCCAACCTACTTTACAACTTTCTATCCTCATCCAAAATAGGATCATGTGGACATATTTACAATAAAATTAATTAAAATACATTTTCTCCATCTATGTGATCTTTCATCTGATTTGTCTCCTAGTTCTTGCAAATTTGACCATGGCTCGGGGACTAGTTTGCTTCATAGTTACAATCAGTGAATTGCATACGTAGGCCTTCTTTCCTTTGTTTGTCCTCTTGGATGGATGATAAGAAAACTCCACAAATGTAACACCCCAGTTGTGACCCCCAATGTAGCATTGTATATTTGTAAGTATTATGAATGGTTGCGGTCCAAGCGATGTAATATGTATTACATTATACATTGAAAATAATAAAATGGAATATATTGCCAGTTGTATATGGGTAAGGACTAGAGTAATGGGGGGCTATGATTCCATAAAAGAGGGGGCTTAATGGGGGTTTTGAGGGGTTTCCACATGCCTTGAGTCTTAAGCCATCTTCATTAATTAGTTTGTCATTTAAAACCATTTATTGCTTTGACTTATTTAGCAATCATTGAATTCATGTAAGAGGTTGGGTGAGGAACTCAACCCACCTAGTTGTGGCAACATGGGTTGAGTGTAATCATCATCAAGTGAAGAGTAAGAGTCAAGAAAGCATAGGAGAAGAGGAAATTTGAGTAGGAAGGAAGAACATTTTTTATAGTTAGCAAGAAATGAGGAAAAATAGAGATGAGTGTGGGAAAGAGTGGCCATCCATAGTGAGTATTGAAGACAACTTGATGAAGTTGGTAATTATGCTAGGAAAGAGGCCGTTATGACCGTGAGTGATTTTTTGTTGAGAAAATTACTCAAGAGAAAGTGAGCTTGTTGTGTGAGCACTCTTGTTGTAGTTGGATTTCATGGAGCCCCCAGTAGAGAGATTCTTGGTTGGTCTATGCCAAAGCCCTGGAGGAGATGTAGCTTGCTTGAGGGACTGTGGTGCAAAGAAGGAAATATCATCCCTTGGGTTGTGCAGATTGATGGGCGGTTGGAATTATAGTAGGAGTCACATCATTGTGTTTTAGTGGGTTTTGAGTTGCTTACAGTGGATTGTAGACACCCATAGGAGCTTGTTTGTCCTTATGGACTCATAGCCCCAACTTGAAGGTGACTTGTTGCAGAGAGAATTGGTACAACAAAGCCTATGGTTGGGAGGAACGTCTTTCATTTGTAGCGAGTTGTGAAAAACATTTTAAAAGATAAGTGTTTCGATCACTGCATCATTTGCAATTTTAATGCTAGGACTGGATGTTGCATTCACTCTATATTTTGTATGTATGAAAGTTGCAGTATGTGTTTAATTATTTTTGTTCATGTTTAAACATTTACATTCGTGAGTTTTAAGAATTAATGATAATAGAATACAAGTATTTCATGTTGCACACATTTTATGCACTTGAATCGATATGTTGGTTGTTTTTAGTAGTAATGTGACCCAACCAAGGCTTTGGGTATGTTACAATAAACATTCACTTGAGGATGCCCATGAGCAACATGGAATTTCATCAAATGTGCACATGGAATAATGATAAGCGACATTTGGTTTGAATGTTTGGAAATAAGTAAATGCATGGAGAATATTGGAAATATAAGACTGTGAGAGCAAGTGGACTTTGTGAATTCACCTCCTTTTTACTGAAATGTGAATGATAGTGGCTCATTTAAGGGTTTCATATCAAGGAGTTTCACCCAATGAATTCTTCACAACCTACACCCCCCAAAAAGTTATAACCATGCCATTAATCCTTCAAAAAAAATCATCACGTAGCATGCTACAATATTTATAAGCTTTTGCATTCGACTTTGGTAGTAGCGAGCATAATTGAATAAGGTATGAGCATTCATACCTATGAATGTTCATTTCCCTGTCTTTGTCCTTCACTTCGTGAATGAGAGCATAAGGGTGACACCATTCTTCTTGTAAGGTTCTTACTCCAACATTGGATTCACGGTTTCTTGTCATGGAGGTAAACAAATTTGCAAGGCCACTTTCTAACCCTCCATAGAAATATGCAATTAAAAATTGAGCATCAGGTTAAGTAATTAAATGGAAAGCATGACAAAAACAAATGGTTTGCAAGAAACAATTCCACCAACGACTCTCAAACAAGAGCAAACTTTTTGCAACACATAATCTACAAGCATGACAAAGGGATAGAGGATTGCTTCAGGATTAAGTTTTATCCATTGCAACTCAAACTTGAGACTACCAAACTATGAGAAAATGCTCACACTGAGTTATGAGTAGATATTTTTCATGCAAATAGAAACACATTGGTAGTGTATTTCTCAATAGATTTATGGACTATTTCGAATTCAATTTCTTGCAAAGGCAACTTTTTAAACCCTGAGCCAAGATTGAAATTTATTTTTCTCTGGCAATGGACATTAAAACTCATTCCTTCACATTCCTTCATGTGCAGCTCTATTTCATCATGGTGTAGTAACCCTCCAATATTCAAACAATGGCCTAGTTGATTTCTTCAATAAGTGGGTAGGTCCAGGGATCAATAACCTCTGTGTTCTCACAACAAGATTGAAAACACATTGCTATGGGGGTTTCTCCTTCTCATTTTCACATGCCTAACTACATGCTACCATTAAAGATTTAAAATGATACTTCGACAAGCTATAACTTTGCAAATTGATTTCAAGATGGGGAATGTTACTCCTCAATGGCCTTTGGTGCTATATAACTCTTGGAAGCTGAGTATTTCTCTTGCTTACTTATTGCAAGTGCCTTGGTTACGTTTAGGTCAACACAACTCCATGAGAAATGGTGGGAGTGATTAAGAATGAAGAATGGAAGAATGAGAAAATGAAGGAAAATGGAAGAGTTCAACACCAAATAGAGGCAACATTTCATCGTCTAGCTTGTGGGTAGACCAACCATCACTTCAAGTCACTAAGAAAGCTTTCCAAGGACAAAATCATTGAGGAATAAGGGAATACTACATTGTGAGGTGAGCCTTCGGATTTAAGAAAGCTCAATAACTGAGTAAAAATGCTAGAGAGCCAAATTGTTGAGGTAGAAGGGCACACTACACTCCAAGGTGAGAAATTTGCCTCTTGGAGGTAAACCACTGACCTTGGGTAGCTAGATCTACAAATCACTAGCCTTGGAGGCTTGTTGACCTCTTACGCTAATGATATGTCATTTTTAGCTTTATTTGTCAAAAAAATATGTTTTTGACTTTTTTCTTTGCTAGGGAAAGACAAATTTCACCCACCTCAAGATGCAAGGGAAAATCATTCACTTGGAGGGCCAATTGGAATCCATACTCAAAAAATTTCCTTCATGAGGCAAATTATAGTCTTGGGAAGTCAACAACTTTCCCAATAGAGTAATTTGCTCCTTTACTTGGCGAAATTGCCTCCAGAGCTGCAAAAAAACCTCAAAAATGATTTACCAACTTGAATCTTCTCCCTTGTTAAAAACATATTTAATAAGCTTAAGCGTTGAATTCTTACTATTGTTCAATGTTTTGTGGCTTATTTGACTCATTGGTGGTCATGAGGAGTGATTTAGGCTCAAGTGTTTTCATGGATCTTTGTGCTTAGAACCAAGATTTTAAACTCAATAGATGGCACCTCACAACTATCACCAAGATTCACAAATGAGAATGGGATAAAAAACAACCTTGAAGTAGGCCTCATGAACTATTAAGATTTAATTAAATTGAGTGATGATGATGCCCTTTTTTTTTTCCTTCATAAATCCATAACTCTTCCATCCAACCTTAGATCGCCAAACTACTTATTGTTCAACATAGTAGACACTGAGAGCTTTCAAACGAGTGGTTGGAGGCCCTATTCTGAATTCATTTGGTTTACTTTCATAATCTGAGAAGCAAAATCTGCCTCACTTACAATACCTTTTTTTAATCAACGCTTTGATAGTTTTGGGCCTCATAATTGAATTTTGTTGATTAACTTGGGTCCATATGCCTAGAAAATGTCTAAATTTCCCTTTTGGTGTTCAAAACTCAACTTGGTAGATTACCAGAAATGTGTGCAAAGTGCCTCAGAGGCTAAAGTATAGATTTCACATGGACCATTGCTTCATTGAAATCAAAGTTTCTTTGCTAATCTTTCATCCTTGTCATATGGACTTTGATCTGGATTCCAAACATTGTTAAGGTCTTGATTCATAAATTAGATACTAAATTGCAAAGGAGGCCTCCAAGCGCCAAATGCATCACCATGGAAACACATGGTAAGATTGTCGATTTGACCCGAAACTTGTCCACGAGATTTCCAATAATCAAGAGTATCCATGATATGCTTAGAGAAATTGGAAATCAACCTCATGCACAGGACATCGAGATTTCCTTGATTTTGTCACTTAAGGTGCCATTCCCTCCACACTTAATATTGCGTTTCCAAAGTTGATATTGTGGATCTTGTGATGTAATTAGCAAGTTGCATGATTATGTTGTATCATTGTTAGATGCGATGAGACATCATTGCCATATGATTCTAATTGGTTTTTTGTTCATTATTGCTTCACGCTATTCCCATGTGCACGTGCCACTAAGCACTTTCCCACTTTTTAACTAAATCCTTGTTTCTTGTACCATCTTGCATCTTTCATTGTATGGATATGCACTTGATTTGTCTTTCAATGTCACCTATGAAAACATGACATGACCACCTACACACTTAGATATGAAAGAACATTCAACCTTAAAAAACACATAAGCCATCAATCATTCGAACATGTCAGTAAGCCATGACATTTTCATGCATAAGAAAATTCATGCAAGCGATATGCAAAGGAAACACAAATCATATGCAAGCTTAGCTAAATAGAATAAGCATTAATGCACAAACAAGAACACATCAAATGCAACCAATCAAGCTTAAGACATAATGCAAAGCACAAGTTTGCATTCAATCACAAAGTAAAGAAATCAATTAGTATGTTCAATCCTCTCATGCAACTCAATGACATCTATCAAGGTATGATAATTGAGAAAATACCTTTCAAGGATGAAGCTTAACATGAAAATTTTAGAAAAACAAGGGTCCTTAAGTTACCAACTTGGGACTAATTGAGGTCTAAACAAAACCCTCTACAAACACTCCTGCTTGATCTGCCTAATGCTACACAATTGCTTGCAACATTACATTGGTAGAGCTATCTAGGCATGTTGAGAGAAGTGCCACAACTAACCTCCTTCACCTTGTTAGCACTGTGATTTTTGCAGTTAGAGTCAGTCCTAGATGAGTCATAGTCAGTGCGTCAAAGTTTATAAGGTTAGTGACCAAATAAAGAGTGGTTTGAAATTATCGAGTAACGGGTCTGGACATAAGTTGGTTAAAGGGGTGTAAGGTTCATCACATTTAAATCGTAAAGGTCAACTTCCCTAAGTCTCGAGTCATGTCGAAAAAGTGGAAACTATGCACCAAAATATAGTCATGTGGTTGGGATAAAGGTCATGTCAAAAGACATTATGAGCATCATTCCCTAATCATGAAGTCAGAAAAGTACAATCATTTTTACTTTGCATACTTCAAAAGTGTACTATTATAACCCTAAATTGCTCTACACATGTATACATGGCCTTGGCCCTCTTACTTTCAGTTTTTGCCAAAGCACTGCTGAGTTGCTCTTCTTAAAAAAACAATTTTTTGAAGATGTGCATGCCCTGCACCATTACTGCCCGCGTACATACGCTTGTTGCACCACTACAACTCGCGTACATACGCATGTTGCACCATTACAACCCGCGTATACTTGCAAAAGTTGCAAAAAATAAAAAGTTGCAAGGAATTCGTTGAGATTATGGGCTATTGGGTAGTTTCCCAATTAATCCACCTGCTATAGCCTATCACCCAACCGAATAACCATCCTTTTGTCATATAAAAGGAGGTGTTGGGGTCTCATTTCACATCTAAGCATAAGAACAGTGAAACTCTGCCCGATTTCACTTCCCCTCCTTGCCCAAGATATTGCTGCCTTTTGTGAGAAATTGCCTCAACATTCCCTCATTAGCCCCTTCTCCCTCCATTGAACCCATTCACTTCCCAAGAAGAGATCAGAAGGTTGAGAGGAGAAGTTTATAAAAGGTGCACTTGGAGCTTGGTGAAGAGGAGCCTGAACCAGGTTCGCGGAACGGTGGCCGACTTAGATTGTAAGGTATAATTTATGTTTTATTAATAAAAGAATTACATTTTCTTGTCCCAAATGATGGTGTCTTGAATAATTTTATTGATTTATGCTTGACATTCTAACATCTAACCCTAACTTATATAAATAATAACATGCTTGTAGTTTTCTGTTTGTCAATCTTTGGATGCAGGTCATCCTTGGGAGGAGGCGTGTAGTCAATGGAACTTCCAAGCGCAAGGAGGTCATCACCAGACGTGGGATTAGAGGTATAGTTACTCGATCTCCTTTTCCTTGCTTTCTTCATACGAGTTTTGGTATGTTTGGGGTAGTGTAGAGAATTAATTGACTTTTAGACGATTAATCGATCTGCCTACATTCTGAACCCTGGTGTAGTCATAGGGGGGGGGGGGGTTTCCCGCTAGCATGTACCCATTGCCCAAGTTTGTTACGCAAATATTCAACCTTCTTTCAAACTTCTCGTCACCTTGAATTTACTGTCCTTTTCCATGATTTCATTCTGTATTCGTTCAAGCATAAGTATTGGTCACCCTTCATGCCTCTCCTTCACTTTTAGAGTTTGTGCGTCATCCGTAGTTTCTTTTCCAGCAAGATCTAGAGCCCTTCGCTGCGTAAAAGTTATTTGCTGTCAGTCGTTACGTAAGTCTGTTGTTTTGATTTTTCCGTGTCTCCTCCATTGTTTTCAACCATTGCTTAAAGTCTTTTGGAGCTCACTGCAAACTAGCTTTTTGGACAAGTTGTTTCTTCTCACAGTCAGCCTTCTTCCTTCTGAATTTCCTATTGTCGCATTGAGTTTTCCACTGCGCTGAAATTTTCCGTCACAATTTCCTACCGTGCCAAGTCTTCCATTGTTGTTTACTGCCACGCCAGGAATTTTTGTTACTGATTTGTTTGCCGCACAAAGATTCTTGTTGCTACTATTTCTTGTAGTTTCTGCAAAGTTCATCATTCTTATTTGCCGCACAGAGAGGGTATTACAATTCATTACTACATGTGTGAAATTAATATATACCAGCATCATGGAAACTCCCCAAAGCAAAAGAAAGAATGAGAGAAGTGGTAGGGCCATGAGGTTTGAACCTCAGGATTTGGAGTTAATAAATGAAGACCCGACGATCGGGGCATCTTTTGAACAAGCTGGATGTATGCGTTTCTGTGAAAGGATTCAAGGATATAATGTGAAACTAGCAGAGCACTTCGCCCTCAATTTAACTGGGGTTAGTGTGACAATTGCGGGAATCACTTTCCAAGTGATGGAGGAAACTTTGTCAGCTGTGACAAAGATCCCTCTGCGCGGAGAAAAATGGTTTAAATGTATGCCTTTAGACATTTCATGTTATATGGATTTCATCAAGCCTGAATGTTGAAATCGGAAAATTGGAGCCGACATTCCAAGCAAGTATCTCCTGGAGCCTTTCGAGAAAATTTTGAAGATAATCAAAAAAGATTTCACCTATGAAAGAAGGTTTGACAGGGTGTATCCATACCACATCAGGTTACTGATGCACTTCACAGGGAAAAATCCCTTAAACTTACCTTTCTTCTTGTGTCGAAGCCTGGGAAAGATGGCAGACAATGTCCAGGCCAAGGTTGATCAGCTGGGGAACAACTTATTCCATTTTCATTAATTAAGATGTTAGTGGTTGAATAATTGAGACATTTGAACATGGACTGGAATTCTTTCTGATTTTGGCTAACATTCCCAGAGACCCTAAAGGAGACATTCCTCTATCTGCAGAGGAATCAACACTTCATAGTTCAAAGGCGAGAAAGGAAGATGTTACTAAAAAAAAAGGGAAAGAAATAAAATATTTGTCATTTAGTCAACCAACATCCCAGAAGAAAAGCAGGTCAAGATTGACTGATAAAACTGAGGAGATCCAAGCTCCCAGTAAACCGCGCACCAAGTCCTCTGCCAAGAGATTTCTCATACACACAGTTCAACTAGAGCTTGTTGAAGGTGCAAACAAGGGAATTGATGAAAGATAGGTGGAGTTAGGTGAGGAAAATGCAAATACTCAAGAAATGAAGCAACAACTAAAGCAAACACAACACGTTATAGCCCAATTTTAACAAGAAAACATAGAGTTGAGAAGGCAGCTGGCAGAAAATATTATTGAAACACCAGCTTCACAGAGTCGAGCAAGTCAGTTATCCCCTACCTCGCCCACAACAAGAGAAAATAATGTAAATTGGCTTAAAAAACAGCTCAGAGAGGCCCAAGATGTAATCATTGAGCTTAGGGAGGAAAAGAGGACGTGAGAGGAAAAAATCATGGAACATTTCAAAGAGTGCAGACCGACTATTGATAATGCATGTGTAGCTCTCTCTGGTGCTCAATCAAAACTAAAAAGGAATGCGGTTTTGTTGAGACAGGTGAAGAGTTTGAACAAATGAAACTTGTCTTTAAGAAAAACAGTAAGAGATTTAAGGTTACAGGTGAAGTTGGAGGCATAAGATAAGGACAAGCTAAATCTCCTAGCTGGAGTTGCGGAAGTATGAGTAAGGGAGATCCATTTTTGTCTGTTTGGGTCCTAGCATGGAATCTTTCTATGTACATAGCCTGCTTTCTTACGTTAATAAGAAGTCAGACGCAACACTTGCGCAATGAATATTCGCTGCGCAAACGTTGTAGGCTTACCTGATGAGAAGGGAAGGTATTAATGAAGCACATGCAAGTTTTGGAGGAGATGCATGGTCCCCAACCGTTGCTGCCACTTGGAGTTGCATGAGTGACCACAAATGGACATCCGCTACACAAACTCGCCACGCACATGCTATAGCCAGTAATCGCGCAGTAGCAACCAGTGTTCGCTATACAAAGGTGACAGAGTTTCCAACAATACACATGATAACTCAGGCACCCCTTAGAAGAAAACGTTTATTTATCACAACCAAATGGTCAAATATTACTCATGACAAAATGATTGAAATGAATATATCGGTTATGTTATGATTGGGCGCAATCAAGTTTCTATTTTTAGTAAATTTTGTTGAAGAGGTTGTCCATGGGGAGAGTAATCGAATCCAGGATTCTAGGGGGAAGTAGTTCGAACCTAGCAACCTAGGAGGGTGTTAGTTTTCTATATATTGGATCTTTTTTTTATGTAAGCTAGGTTGGCAAAAAATTGTAGACAAGGAACTCTTGAATGTAACTTTCTGAATCCGGTGGAAATATAAATGCAGAGGTCCTGAAGATTTCAATGAAAAGATTCTAGTGGTGGTGGTTTGATGTATTGTGATCCTATGTTCGTATGTACTTCTCGTTTCCTGCAAATTCATGTCTGTTTCATTCGTTTAAATTGGAATATTTAAAGGGTTTAAAATTCATCTCGCGGTGCTTTAGACTCAACCATTTAAACTCTATGTTTTCTTCTAAGTTAGGTCGGAATTCATCTCTAATGGTGCTCTGATTTGCTTGATGTTTCTCCTTTCTTTCGCCATACACAACGATATTGAAACTGAAAGACCATTACCTATTTAGCCTTTGTCCTCTCAAAGCTTCCCCTACCAGTGATTGATTTCTCTTGTTTTCATGGGGTTGACTCCATAGCCCAAAAAGAACTATACCTCCTTGCCAACGAAACTAGAAAAAAACTTTCCCAAGCATCTAAATCTAACCGTCAGTCCAAAGTTATTATCTATCAGAGACTAGGTCTCAAAGAGAGCCCTCTCTAGATTGGGAAGGCTAGTTTCCAGTCTTAAAGTTGGTTTGTAGGTTACCTTGGTAGATTGTTTTCTTTAGCCCAACAATTTACCAAGTGCTAACACACCTGTCCATCTGAGTAACAAGTTCTCAATCTTGGCTCTTGTCATTTATGAGGGAGAAATATCTCCTAAGCTTGAAAAGGGCCATGATTTATGGGATCCCATCTTAATTGATCCGAAGCTAGTAGTAGATGGGATCGCCGTACAATGACAAGGATGATCCACTACTAGTGAAAGCATGATCACTTTGTTGCATAGCTTCCAATTCTTTCCATACAGGCTAACCAACCATGTTTTTTGGGTCATTTCTTTCCTTGCAAGCTAACTAACCTTATTTTTGTGTCTCATGTATATGAGACTAACTATTTATTATATGGGGAGTTTGATTTCGGCCTTAATGATAATTTTATTATTCACTACTCACAATATCACAAAGTTTGATTTCAACATTAATGACAAGTTTATTGTTTCTATGTGTTATATATAATACTTGTTTTTCACACTAATGAAATTTATTATGCATTTATTAGCTTTTTAGGTTGCTAAGTAGATTTTGACATCATCATTGTATATGAAAAACCTTATGCATTAGATATACTTATCATAAATGCAAGTCTTAGATCCTTGATGCAACATGTTTTTTTCTCTAAAACCTTACAAAACATCAAAGTTCCACTTATATTTATGGTGAACCTCTCTTTTGCGTGATGTTTACTATGGTTTGAATGTTTAATTTTAAAAAACCTTAGAATTATTCCATTTTGAATGGAAACAATTTATAAGAATAAGCCTTGCAGTAAACATAATCCTTTTTACTATGAAAACTTTTCATATATTTGGTAATACTTTTTAAGAATTTGAAGATCTAAATTTAGATGGTTGAAGTTGTAATATCATGATATCTTTTAAGGTCATTTTATTAATATAAAAAAGAGAAAACATATTAAAAATAAAAATAAAATTTTGAAGTTATTCTTATAAGAATTTGTTTCATTATCCATGTAAATTCATAATAATATTTTTCTAGTTTAGTTTGATTATCTTGATAGAGGATTTACGAACCAATTATAATGGAGCATATCCCATAAACACATTGTAAAAAGGACATTTTAAAAATAAATGAATTTGTAAAAAGGACATTTTAAAAATAAATGAATTTGGTCTATTTCCGCTTGAATTTTTTTTCCAAAAAATTTCAATATTAAAAATACCTAAATAATATTGGAAAATGGAGAATCTATTTATAATTTGCAGAAAAATAATTCTTCATTATTAAAATAGAAAATTTTAAATTTTTAGTATCGAATTTCATCAAATTACTAGCTTTGCACAAAAATACTTTTACATAACAAAATGATTATTCGACGAAAACAATAAAACATCTCTATTATTCGATAAAAACAATAAAAAATATATGATTTGGAAAATGGGATCTACATCGCTCTCATATACTTTGTCATTAAATACAAACAATATACATTAAATATACAGCATTTAATGAATATATATATTGGAATATTCAAATAATAATAAACAATATCATGAAGGTTTTTCACAAAATATGAAAGCGATGAGCAGGGTACTTCGGAAAAAAAAAAAAACCTTGATATAACCAACTTAATAGTTGACGTGGCGTGGTGGGAGAGAAGTCATTTGCTGACGTGGGATGCAGACGCCTATCGTACAATTATGGAAACAGAAGAGGAAAAATACGAGACGGAACCTTGGTCATATTATTGAAGTCTGCCGTACCCCAAGTCTGGCCGAAATGATAGAAGCAAAACCCACACGCATGACTCGGCGCAGCGCGGGATTGGGATATACACATTGGATATATACACAAACAGGGAGAAATTGTGATATATACACATATATCCGGCAACGAAAACGGTAAGGAGATTAGACAAGCAATAGCAATGGAGATGAGCAGCGAAGCCCGGCTAGGCGCGTTCGCCATTGGGCCGTCCACCGTTGTGGGTCGCGTGATCGCCATCCGAATCCTCGTCTGCAATTCGATCTCGGATTTCCGCAAGGTTCTGTCTATCGTCATGGGGCATTACTACAGGAGGTTCAGCAGATCCGTCCTCCGCCCGCTGCTGTCATGGCTGAGCCCGAGGAACCCCCAGGCGGTGCTCGCGGTCATGGCGCTAGTCGCCTTCGGACTCAGGCGCTACACCGACGTCAAGGCGCGGGCCAAGTCCGCTTACCGCAGGAAGTTCTGGCGGAACCTGATGCGGAGCGCGCTAACCTACGACGAGTGGTCGCACGCGGCCAAGATGCTGGAGAGGGAGAACCCACGGATGAACGAGTCGGACTTATACGACGAGGATCTCGTGAGGAATAAGCTGCGGGAGCTCGTGCAGAGGCGCCAAGAGGGGGGGCTGAGGGACATCATATTCTGCCTACGCCCGGACCTGGTGCGAAACCTTGGGAACATGTGCAATCCGCATCTTCATAAGGGCAGATTGCAGGTTGGTGAAATTTTAGGGAATTATAATTTTTTGATAAATGCAGAAGCTTTCTTGGCGAATCTAGGGGGAATTCACTTTTGGGTTAGTTAAATTAGAAAAAAAATTAACCAAATGGCAAATATCTGCCAATGAGATTTTCTAATTGCAAATGTTCAGATTGAACTTTAGCAGTAGGAAATATTAGTCCCTTAGATTTTATCTGATTGAGGTGCCCTTATTGAACTTTAGCAGAGTAGCAAATATTAGCCCCTTAGATTTATCTGATTGAGGTAGCCAGATTGAAATTGAGTCAATATTAAATTTGGATGGCCAGATTGATGTTAGCCCCTAAGATTTTATTGGATGGTAGGTGGCCGGGATTGAAATTTGAGTGTATCAATATTAGAAAAACTAGCTAAATAGTAAATGGTAGCCCTTCAAATTTTATCAAATTGCCAGTGCCCACATTGAAAATTGCACGAATACTTGGTCTAAGATAAGATAAGATACTTGGACTGAATTACGGTTTTAGAAAAGCATTAGAAAAATCAGCAGAATGGCTGATATTAGCACCTAAGATTATATCTGCCTAGATTGAAATTTCAGTAAATAATAAATTTGAGTGCATGATTGATGTTAGTCCTTTTATAGGATTGCAGATTCCCAGATTGAAAGTTGAGTGTATCAATACTTTTTTATCTCAGATAACATAGCCAGATAGCTAAGTAAATTGTAGCCCTTTACATTTTCTCAAATTGCCGGTGCCTACATTGAAAATTGCATGAATTATCGCTTTTAGAAAAGAAATAAAAAAATCACCAGAATGGCGGATATTAGCCCCTGAGATTTTATTTGATAACAGGTGCCCAGATTGAAATTTATCAGACCAACAAATATTAGCCCCTAAGATTATATCTGATTTCAGGTACCGAGATTGAAATTGGAGTGTATCAGTAATTTTTCTCAAATAGAAACATTAGCCAAATAGTCAATAGTAGCCCTTGGAATTTTCTGAAATTGCATGAGTGTTTAGTTTGAATTATGCTTTTCAGAAAAGAATTAGAAAAATCAGCAGAATGTCTGATATTAGTTTCTGAGATATTAGGTGCCCTCAAATAGAAACATTAGCCATGTTACAACAAAATCTAGCACCCACAAAAGTGTAAAGTCCCAATCACCAAGGTGTTAGTTTTGTGCAACTTTTGAAGGTTACCTACTGTCACCTCATTAGCTTTTCCTCTCTCTTTTGGTTGGCTCTTCTCCAACTCAAGGGAGTCATCCGTAAGGATAGGATTATCAAGGCTATGAAATGGGGGCTCAAGGTGAAAAATAAAGAGTAAGCCTTGATAAAACAAAGTGGTTGTAGTAATGGTATATGGAAGTGGTAATGGAAAAGGAGTTATGGAAATGAAAGAAAAGAGAGATGAGGGGAAAAAGGAAACAAATGATGATGTAAGACTAGTGCCTATCAATCTAAGGGCTAATGGAGTCATAAAACATTGAATGAATGAAAGAACTAGCATGTTACAATCAACTACTTTGAAGTAGGCTATATGGTTGAAAGAGCGAGTTTACCACATTCAACCTCTTGGATGAAAGAACTTATTTGATACATTCATCACTTGGGTGTGTACTCAATGTAAAAAGGGCCCAATTTTGACCCAATTGAACCTTAAGTATTTGCTGGAAAGGTGTTGTAGTAAAACTAGTCTTGGAGGGCCAAGGTTGCCACTCATCAATCAAATTATAAAAGTGTTGTTTTATGGTTGAAATGTGCTTCCAAATCTGCAACTTAATTGATAGAAGAAAGGATAACAAGTGCAGAAATAAAACAGCAAATAAAGCAAGAGGGAGAATCTTCTCACATTGCTTTACTCCTAGATGAATGAATTCATTACTAAGCCTTTATAAAAGAACAACAAGAAGCATATACAGCAACATGAACAACAATTGAGGAGCATAAATAAACCATGCAACAAAGTGGATCAATTCCTCAATCTTCCATTAATCTTCAAATTTGATACACAAAGGAGCCCAACATGATCATCTCCAAGGTCTAATCTTCAATCACTACTTTTGCTCCACAATCCTCCAATTGCCAAATTCCTTTTGAAATGGAGAGAAACTCCTCTTTATATAGTGTGACTTAAGCCTCTCAT
>ML779049.1:597-16382 GCA_009831015.1 Picea engelmannii
GGGGGGGATTCCCCCCCCTACGGGGTCCTGGGGAAAGTGGGGGTTTTGGGGGACAACGTTCCCTGATGGGGGTTCGGGGGTGAAGCCCCTGAAGGAAAAATTTCCTTGTAAATGTATATTGTAATTCCATAGTAAATCTAGACCGTTCATTAAAAGGTCGCAGATCTGACGGTATAAGTTATGTTAGCATTTTTTCCCCTAGAAGGCAACCCTCTTTTTGAGGGAAATGTATTGTAGATATGTATCATTACGAATATTTTATTCTAAGAGAGGAGACTGTGAGAGATAGAAGAGGAAGTTAGAGCAGGTGTGATGTAGGTTGTATCCCTTCATTTGATGGATAATAAAAAGGAAGGACCTGGAAATTTCTTTGGTGGACATAGCCCACATTGGGTGAATCACGTATATCTGTGTCTCTATTGTATTGTGTATATTCTGTGTTTTATTTCCGCATTTGTTTTTATTGTATTGCTCCGTGATCCTGTTTTTCTAACAACTGGTATCATAGCCAAAGGTAACTCACAGGAAAAGAGGGTTCCTAGTTCGAGTGGGAGCAATGGATAAAGATGGAAAGTTTAGGGTCGAGAAATTTAATAGTCAAAACTACCAGTTATGGAAGATGTAGATGGAAGATTATTTATATGATAAGGATCTACTCCTACCATTGGGTGGAATAGAAAAGAATCTGATGGCCATGAATGGAAAATAATGGGAGGTTCTTGACAGAAAGACACTAGGAACGATATGGTTGAGCTTGACAGCATCAATGGCTTTCAATATTTCGAAAGAAAATACAACGAAGGAGTTGATGGACGCTTTGGATAAACTGTATGAAAAACCTTTGGCATCCAATAAGGTATTTATAATGAAGAGATTATTTAATATGAAGATGTCAAAAGGTGGGTTTATTGCAGATCAATTAAATGAATTTAATATGGTTATTAATCAGCTAAGTTCTATAAAAGTGGACTTTGATGATGAGGTCAGGGCTCTTCTAATATTGTGCTCATTACCAGAAAGTTGGAATGGCTTGATCATGGTTGTAAGTAACTTTGTATCGGGTTCAAACACTTTAAAATTTTATGATGTTGTTGGTGTTATCCTTAGTGAGGAAATGCGATGGAAAAGACCAGGTGAGACATCAGGTAATGCGTTAAACATGCAGAATAGGGGAAGAAAAAAGGATAAAGGAAAGGGCCCAGGGAACCATGGGAATTATAGGAAGGGAAGATCCAAATACAGACTGGTAAAGATAGAGTTTTGGAATTGTGGGAATAAATGACATATGAAGAAAGACTACAAAGCTCCAAAGAAACAAAGAGATGGACAACAGGAGAAAAATCAAGAAGCAAATGTAAGAGGTGATGTGTTACAAGATGCTTTGATTCTTTCAGTAGATAATATTTTTGAGTCTTGGGTAGTAGATTCAAGGGCTTCATTTCATGCCACACCCCATAGGAAAAAAAAATTAGATTATGTTCAAGGTGATTTTGAACAAGTTCGTTTGGGTGATGATGCACCATGAAAAATTGTTGGAACGGGAAAGGTAAAAATAAAGTAAAGGAATGGGAACCAATGGTTGTTGAAAGAGGTAAGACATGTTCCATATCTAAGGAAAAATCTAATTTCAATAGGGAAGTTGGAAAGTGAAGGTTGTATATCCATATTTACATATAAGGTGTGGAAGGTCACCAAAGGATCATTGGTGATAACAAAAGGAGAGAAGGTAGGTACATTATATTTATGTACTAGTAATACTGACTCTTCTATATCTTTAGCTTCTACAGGAGTGGATACAACATTGTGGCATCATAGGCTTGGGAACATGAGTGAGAAGGGGATGCAGATACTTCACAAAACAAATTCGTTTCCAGATCTCAAACAAATTGATTTGGATTTCTCTGAGCATTGTGTTTATGAAAAACAAAAGAGTCATATTTCTCAGAGTCGAAAAATAAAAGAAGAGTGAAAGGTTAGATATTGTGCATAGAGATGTATGGGGACCAACTCATGTATCATCTCTTAGTGGCTCTCATTATTATGTTACTTTTATTGATTATGCAACTAGAAAAACTAAGGTTTATTGCATTCAAAAAAAATCTAATGTTTTTGATACTTTTAAGAAATGGAAAGCTTTAGTTGATAATGAGACAATTAAAAAGGTTGAAGTGTCTCATATTAGATAATGAAGGTGAATATTGCAGCAAGGAGTTTGATGATTACTATTCATACCATGGGATTCATAGAGAGAAGAAATTTCCAGGAACACCACAAGAAAATTGTGTGTCAAAAAGGATGAACAAGACAATCGTGGAGCGTGCAAGGAGTATGAGATTGCATGTTGGTTTGCCCTTACAGTTCTGGGAAGATGATGTAGATATTATTGTTTACTTAATAAACAGAGGACCTTCAAGCTCTTTGGATGGTCGAATTCCAGAGAAGGAATGGACACGTAAAAAGGTAAACCATTATTTTTGGAAAACTTTCGATTGTGAAGCATTTTTCCATATTGATAAAGAAAATAGAACAAATTTTGAGGAAAAATCCAAGATTTGTACCTTTATTGGATACAGTGTTAATTATTTTGGTTATCGCTTATTGGATTATGAAAATCACAAAATCTTTAGGAGTAGAGATGTCATATTCAATGGGAATGTCATGTACAAAGATCAGTGGCAGGGAAAGAAACATGAAAAAGAAAAAACAGAATACACAGTGCTTGATGAGATCACTGAAAAAGAAATTCCAAAGGTACCAGAAAATAAAAATGTACAACAACATGAACAATAGGTACCTCAAACTCATGCAAGTGTTGTTAGAATATCTACTAGGTTAAGTAGACCCCCTGAACGATACTTTCCTTCATTGTATTATTTATTGTTGACTGATCCTAGTGAACCAGAATGTTATGAAGAGGAAATGCAGGTAGACACTAAAAAGAAGTGGGAGAAAGGAATGAAAGAGGAAATGGATTCCCTATTAAATAACAAAGATTGGGATTTGGTTCAGTTTCTTGTAGGAAAAAAATCATTGCAGAATAAATAGGTTTACAATTTGAAGGAAGAAGATGGAGGCAAAAAGCGATACAAGGCTAGACTTGTTGTAAAGGGGTTTGCACAAAAGAAAGGTATATATTTTGATGAGATATTTTCTCCTGTTGTTAAAATGAATTCAATTAGGACTATTTTAAGTCTTATGGCAGTAGATGATTTACATCTTGAACAATTAGATGTAAAAACATCTTTTCTCCATGGGGATTTGGAGGAAGGGATTTATATGCAACAACCACATGGGTATGAGGTCAAAGGGAAAGAAAATTTGGCATGCAAGTTGAATAAGAGCTCGTGTGGCCTAAAGAAATCTCCAAGGCAGTGGTATTTGAAGTTTGACAGGTTTATGGCAGAACAAGGTTATAGTAGATGTCATTCTGATCACTGTGTTTATTTTAAAAGGCTAGAAAGTGGAAGCTATATTATCTTCCTATTGTATGTAGATGACATGTTTGTTGCAAGGTCTAATATGCAATATATAAATGTGCTCAAGAAGAAATTAGCTACATTTGCGATGAAGGATTTGGGTGTTGAAAAAAAAATACTTGGTATGAGAATAACAAGAGACGGGAAAAATCACAAATTGACATTGTCTTAGGGTGAGTACATAGAGAAGGTGTTGGAGAGGTTTAGAATGCAGAATGAAAAATCATTTAGTACACCTTTGGCCATGCATTTCAAATTAACCAAAGAAACTTGTCCCAAGACACGAAAGGAGATAGAATACATGTCCAGGGTCCCTTATTCATCAACATTTGGTAGTTTGATGTATGTGATAGTTTGCACAAGACCATACATTGCACATGCAGTGGGAGTTGTGAGTAGGTATATGAACAATCCAGGTAAACAACATTGGGAGGCAACAAAGTGAATTCTCAGGTATTTGAAAGGTATTGCTACTCATGCATTATATTTTGGAGGTTCAGACACTATTCTACGGGGATATGTTGATTCAGATATGGCAGGTGATAAATATAGCAGGAGGAACACCACAAGGTATGTTTTTACTATAGGTGGAACAACAAGAAGTTGGATTTCAAAACAGAAAAAGGTTGCTTCACTTTCAACAACAAAGGTAGAGTGTGTTGTTGCTACAGAGGCTAGTAAAGAGATGATTTGGTTACAAAGGTTTATGGAGGAATTGGGAAAGAAGCAAGAAAATAGCAGGTTGTATTGTGATAGTTAGAGTGCCATTCATATTGCAAAGAAATCAGTCGTCCATTTGAATATTAATAATATACAGCTCAGGTACCATTTCATATGATCTGTCTTGGAAGATGGACATTTGAAGTTGTAAAATATACACATTGGCCAGAATCCTTTAGACATGTTAACAAAGGGAGTAACCAGGGAGAAATTGATTTCTTGCTTAGTTTCATTTGGTATTCAAGCATGAAGGTGAAGATGAGAAATTTTCTAGGTCCAAGGTGGAGTATAGTCCAGTAGGTACAACAACAATGGATTTGTTGTGATCAGTCTCCAAGTGGGAGATTGTTGGTTGTGGAGCTTGATTATCTTCATGTTTCATAGGTCTTTGTTTTCAGTTGTGTTTATACCCCATGAAGATTGTACTCCTTGGAATACTATACACCCCTCCATGTAAGGGGGGCTTTCCCCCCCTGCGGGGTCCGGGGGGCTCATCCCCTCGGCTGGGGGGTCCGGGGGCAAGCAGGCCCCTAGTGGGGGTTTCAGGGGAGAATACCCTGAAGGAAAACTTGCCTTGTAAATTTATATTGTAATTTCATAGTAAATATGGAACGTTCATTATAAGTTTGTAGATATGACGGTAGAAGTTATATTAGGGTTTTTTTCGATAGAAGGAAACCCTCTTTTATGAGGGAAATGTATTGCGACTATGTACATTGCGAATATTGTATTTTGAGAGAGGATATTGTGATAGGAAGAAGAGGAAGTTACAACGGGTGTGTTGTAGGTTGTATCCCTTCATTTGTTGGATAACAAAAAGGAAGGACCTGGCAATTTCTCTGGTGGACGTATCCCACACTGGGTGAAAAGCGTATATTTGTGTCTCTATTGTGGTATGTATCTTTTGTGTTTTATTTCAGCATTTTTTTTAATTTTATTGCTCCACAATCTTGTTTTTCTAACATGTGCGGCAAAGAACTCCTAAACGCATTTAGGTCGATGAAAGTGGTCTAGCATCACTTGAAGGTAAGTTACCTAACCGTACTATTCATTATCACTCTTATAAAATCATTAAAGAATATTTTGAACCAAAATTTGATGCTGCTAAATGACAATTATTTTTAACTTTGTTAAAATCTAGAATTTTGATTGTTGTTAGGAGAATTTTAGGCATTAAAACAGTCAAAAGTGTAGAAAAAAATCATCATATTGTTAGAAACCTTGTAGATACTTTTCAAGGAATTGGTAAGAAATCTCGTTCTAAAGATCTCAATGCAGCCCGACATGTCTTGTCACAATCAATTGTTAGCAAGATCACAAGAAAACATTGTTTTCTACAACAAACCTCTCACCTCTTGAAATGCAATGTCAAAACCATGAGAAAGTATTCTCATAGACGAGATAGCCTCGAAAAAGGTGGCCCAACAGATTTGTGGGCCTTCGTTGGTAAGCTACCTCGTTCTAACATAAAGTTAATTGGAGCGGTTAAGGGACTAGTTTAGGCCTTCTAGCATGAGAACACTAGGCCTTCTTCCAACAAAAAAGATGTATTAAAATTGAGAAGGGGATCTAGGGACCGTGAACCCCATATTAAACAATTACTTGACATTACATAGATGGAATTGTATGAGAGATTCAGAACAATACATAATGCAATTTCCTTGGGAAAAAGATATTTCCATAAATGCAAGCCTTGGTATGTTCGAATAAACATAATTCGTAACACTTGTTGTTGTAGATATCACATTGAGTATGGTTATTATTATCACACACACACACACATTTTTTTTTTGCATAACACCCTTTTGCAGGAATGATTAGTTATATTATCGTCGTCGTCATCTAGAGATCTTATTCACAACATCTTGTGTACAAGGACAGAGGGTTTTACATTTTATCAAAAAACATGCTTAGATGGGACATGCCCCAGGTGTGGTGGAATGGCATTACTGAGCAAGTGCATCCATGTAAGTGA
Source organism: Picea engelmannii (assembly GCA_009831015.1). NCBI lineage: Eukaryota > Viridiplantae > Streptophyta > Pinopsida > Pinales > Pinaceae > Picea > Picea engelmannii. The sequence goes on from ML779049.1 coordinate 6,769, forward strand.
TGAGTATGAATTGGGGAGGAAGGAGGTTACCTTGCAAAGATTAAAATATGTCACATATGATATTGATGGAGGACATGAAAGAAAAAAGATACAATTGGTTACTTCCCAAGCACGAGTTTGTGACTTCATGAAGTAATTCGTCGAAAAGACACAACATTATGTTCAACATATCCATGTGACTTGATGGTAGGATGAGAATTTTAGAATATGCAGAGATACATTTATTGTTGGTACTATGTTATTAGTGGTTGATTTTTTTGAGAACTACACCCTTCAGCCACAAAATGAGATTCAAATCCAATATTATCACTCAGATAAGGTTAGAATAATGGTCCATATCACATACATGCATGGATTGGATAGTAATGAGCAAAACATAGTTACATTGAAAGAGTATCACTTCTACATAAGAGATGATCAGTGCCATGACTTAGCCTACATACAACATTGTTTTCAGTTGTTCTACAATCACCTTAAGGAGAAGAACATGCAGATGGATCAACATTGGATTTGGTCAAATGATTGCATAGGCCAATTGAAAAATGCTTGTGTATTTTAATGCTTCTGTATGTTGCACAAAAAACTAAAGGTACCACACATTTGGAACTATTTTGAGTCCGGGCACGGGAAAAGGGAGCATGATAGAGTAGGTGCATGCATAAAAATAGTGTTACACGGGAAATAAATGAATTTCACAACTACTTCCCTCATTCGAGATGCAAAATCCATTGTTGAATGGTGTTCTTCAGTAATTGGAGGTGGTTGATGTAGATCGATCATAGTGGTATTAATGCAAAACAATCCATCGCACTCGGGGATTCCATTCATTTAGAACATTAGAAAATGAAATAGTTGAAATATGGACAAGAAAACTCTCTTGCTTTTGTGGTCCATGTAGTAGTAATGAATGGGATGATTGTGGATCGACGGACTGGGTTGATAGATGAGATCATGTATCACTTCCCATTGGTCAATGTATAACTATGGAATTATCCCAGTTGGAGGAGGATCAATCAAGTATTTCAGTAGATTATGACCATGTCTCATATCTCATACATCCAAGTTCGTTGAATCCTTCTAATAAATTTTGAATAACTAGGATTAGTGTTTTATGCTTTGGTCATTTAGTGGACTCACATTTTGGCACTCCATTTTTTGTAGGGAACATATACGGAATGGTTTCCCCAAGAGATAATGAATGGGGCCATGATTATTGGCTAGCACAATTCTTAGAGGGAAAGCAAACCCTCATGTGATCAATAACAGACTCCAAAGGCATTGAAATTTCAATTGGGTCGATGGTTATTAAAGGAGAATATCTGACACATGATGAAAGAACAAAAAACAAAGGTGGTTATTTATTTCAAGATTATAAACCAAGTCAAGTTGTATACCACTTTACAAACTTGGTTATTGGTACAAACCTCCAACTACAAACAATGCCAAGTAAGAAGTCATCAAATGTATGATACTTCTTTCCTTACTCTAAGCACAAGAAGTTAATGGAGATGGTCAGTATTATAATTGACCTTGATGGTCTACTTGAATGACCATAGATATGTAAAAGGAATAATTTTGGCTTCATTTTATGGTTTTTATGGTATTATTGTATTTCCATGCCTTGTTTTGCCTTGTCACACCATGTCTTGTCTTTCCTTGTCACACCATGCCATGCCATGCCTTGCCTTTCCTTCATTTTCCTTGCCTTGCATTTCCTTGCCATTCCTTACCTTTCCTTGACACGCCATGTCATTCCTTCACTTTCATTTCCTTGCCTTCACTTGCCATGCCTTCACTTTCCTTTCCTTCACTTTCCCTGCCTTCACTTGCCTTGCCTTCACTTTCCTTTCCTTCACTTTCCCTACCTTCACTTGCCTTGCCTTCACTTTCCATGCCTTCACTTTCCTTGCCTTCACTTTCCATTCCTTCACTTCCCTTACCTTCACTTGCCATTCCTTCACTCTCCTTGCCTTTCCTTCACTTTCCTTGCCTTCACTTGCCCTACCTTGCCTTCACTTTCCATCCATTCACTTTCCTTGTCTTCACTTTCCATGCCTTTTCTTTCCTTCACTTGCCTTCACTTTCCATGCCTTCATGTGCCTTCAATTTATATGGTATTCATATATTTCCATGCCATGCCTTGCCTTGTCATGCCATGCCTTGCCTTTCCTTATCACTCAATTCCATGCCATGCCTTGTCTTTCCTTCACTTTCCTTACCTTTCATTTCCTTTCCATTCCTTGTCTTGCCTTTCCATGCTATGCCATGCCTTCACTTTCCTTGTCTTACCTTCACTTTCCACGCCTTCACTTTCCTTGTTTTCACTTGTCATGCCTTCACTTGCATTGCCTTCACTTGTCAGGCCTTCAATTGCCTTTCATTTACTTCACTTGCCTTGCCTTCACTTTACTTCACTTTCCATGCCTTCACTTTCCTTCACTTTATATGGTATTCTTGTATTTCCATGCCTTTTGTTTCCTTTTCACGCCATGCCATGCCATGCCTTGCCTTTCCTTCACTTTCATTTCCTTGAATTTCCTTTCCATGCCTTGCCTTTCCTTTCCATGCCATGACATACCTTCACTTGCCTTAGCTTCACTTGCCTTACCTTCACTTGTCATGCCTTCACTTGCCTTGACTTGACTTCACTTCCCTTGCCTTCACTTTCCTTACCTTTCCTTCACTTTTCATACCTTCACTTGTCTTGCCTTAAATTTCCATTCCTTCACTTTCCTTGCCTTCACTTGCCATGCATTCACTTCCCTTACCTTTCCTTCACTTACCTTTCCTCGCCTCCACTTGCCTTGCCTATACTTGTCGTGCCTTCACTTTCCTTCACTTTCTATGGTATTATTGTATTTACATTCCTTTCCTTTACTTTTCACGCCATGCATTGCCTTGCCTTATCATGTCATGCCATGCCATGCCTTTCCTTGCCTTCACTTGCCTTTCCTTGCATTTCCTTTCCATGCCTTTCCTTGCCTTACCAGGCCATCCCATTCCTAAAATGGCCTTTCCTTCACTTGCCTTGATTTTCCTTCACTTGTTATTCCTTCACTTTCCTTGCCTTCACTTTCCATGCCTTCACTTTCCTTTCCTTCAGTTTCCATGATTTCACTTTCCTTTCCTTTCCTTCACTTTCCATTCCTTCACTTTCCTTGACTTCACTTTCCATGCCTTCACATACCTTCACTTTCCTTCACTTGCCATGCCTTCACTTGGCTTCACTTTCTATGGTATTCTTGTATTTCCATGCCTTGCCTCACCTTGTCATGCCATGTCTTTCATTGCCTTGTCACGCCATGCCATGCCATTCATTTCCTTTTCATGTCATTCCTTGCCTTTCCTTCACTTGCCTTGCCTTGAATTACATTTAATGCCTTACCTTGCCTTTCCATGCCATGTCATGCCTTCACTTTCCTTGCCTTCACTTGTCATTCCTTCACTTGCCTTGTCTTTCCTTCACTTGCCTTGCCTTCACTTGCCATGCCTTCAATTTCCTTTCCTTCACTTTCCATGCCTTCACTTGCCTTCACTTGCCATGCCATTCATTTCCTTGCCATTCCTTGCCTTGCCTTTCCATCCCTTTCCTTGCCATGCCATTCCTTGCCTTACCTTTCCTTCACTTGATTTTCCTTTCCTTAACATGCCATGCCATGTCATGCCATGTCTTGCCTTCACTTGCCTTGTCTTCACTTCCCTTTCCTTGCAATGCATTACCATTCCTTGCCATTCCTTTCCTTTCCATTCCTTTCCATTCCTTGCCTTGCCTTCCATTTCTATGTTTTTCCATTCCATGTCATGCCTTTCCTTCACTTTCCTTTCCTTGCCATGCCTTGTCATTCCTTGCCTTCACTTTCCATGCCTTGCCATGCCTTGCCTTACCTTACTATTCCATGCCATCCCTTTCCATGCCATGCCTTTCCTTTCCTTTCCATGCCTTGCCTTTCCTTGCCATGCCATGATTTTCCTTGCCTTTCCTTGCCTTGTCATGCTTTCACTTTCCATGCATTTCCATGCCATTCCTTCACTTTCCATGCCTTTCCATTCCTTCATGTTATAGTCCAAAAATGCCACATCTATGCATCTAAGACATTAGCCCATACATTTGCACATTTTTCCAATCATTCTGCTGAGATTTCCTTTAAAAAACAACTTTTTGGCTAATGTATGTGTCCTTCTGCACTAGCATCCCACGCAAATATGTGTTTTGCATTCTAATCAGCCCGCGTTTACTCCCAAAAATTGCAAAAAATATAAAATTATGCGTATTTCGATGAAGTTTATGGGCTATGAAGGGTTTCCTAATAGTTTGACCCCCTGTCGCGATTTGCATGGACTAAATAACCATATTTTTATCATATAAAAAGGGGTCTATAAGAGTATTCTCAGGTGTAAGTTTAACCCTTTTTCGAGCTTGAGGGACTAAATTTACGAAAAAGAGTCATTCTCCTTGGTTTTGGTTTATCTATTTTTTGGGCCTTGGAGGTTATTTACAAAAAAGGACACTCGTGGAGTCTTCTTTAAGCCCTTTTTAGATTCCCTAAACAAGAAAAGATCGTTAAGTGACCTTGTTTCTTTCACACTCATTAATATGTCCTGAAAGAACATCTATTTGGCATACGTTTAACCCTTTTTCCAGCCAATAGATTAAATAGGAAAAAGGAATACCTTGGGGGATACATCCCGTCGGGCGAGTTTTCTCATGTATTAGTTTATCCCTTTTTCGGGCCTGGGAAACTAAATTTACGAAAAAGGAACTATAGTTCTCCTCAGAATAAGTTTAAACCTTTTCCAGACCTTGGAGACTCAACTTACAAAAAAGGTGCACCTCGGGAGATTCGTCTCGCCAGGAGAGTATTTCCAAGTATTTGTTTATCCTTTTTCGGGCTTAGGGATCTAACTGTATGAAAAAGAACACTTTGGAGTCTTCTTTTGGTGTTTTTCAAACTCTCTAAATGTGAAAAAACACCGAGCTTACCTTATTTGGGCTCATAAAACTTTACTTGGAAAGAGTCTCGTTGTGTCATTCTACAATCGCAGCGCATGTCTCATCCTTGCGTCTTTGGCATAATTTCGGCTTCATGTTGCAATTACTAAACCTTTAGAGCATTCCTTAGGTGTAAGCATTGTTACTAGCATTTTTTCTCTTAAAATCTGACACCTTGACCCATGGAGGAATTTTCTTGAGTATCCTTATCCTTCACATGGCATCAATATGTTCCATGTGCTTGGAACCAGTTTGCTTGCCCATGACACTCATTCCTCCTTTGTAACATAGCATTCTTTTATTCTTTTTCAAGCTCATAATTTTTTTTGAAAAAATACAAAAAAAACAAATATTCCAAAAAGAGGGGATGGGACATACATTCTGTTTTTTTGGAAGCAAGATAGTCTCCCTTGGACAAAGTATATCCTTATGTTTGTTCTGCAATCATTTGGATCTAGTATGGCCTTAGGAAGTTGTTCTCATTACATAGAGTTTTGTCCTCCTCCGTTTGGTTACTCTTCCAAACATATGGAGAGTTTCTGGTGCCTCTTGTGCCACAGAATTATGTCAATAACATGTTGTCTGAGTCTCATCATTTATCATTATTTTGTCCAAGGGAAGTATTCCAACCTGAGTTGGCCATTCTGCAATTAGTCTATTGACCTTCATGACTCAACCATCCTGAAAATCCAGTCAAGTTCATATTCAAAATCAATGAAGTTCGATACCTGTTGTTCAAGTTCTTCCAGTATTTCCACAAAGATTTGTCGAAGACCTCGGGGTAGTGAGTCATACACTCCTATCATACTCCTAGTAACCTAAGTTTTGAAGACCTTGAAAATATTTCTTGAGTTATGAAGCTTCCATCTCCAACTACAGGCATTGATGCTTCTTGAGGATGCACATCACATTATTTTTGTATCTCTTCAGATGATTTTGAGATGTAGCTCCATTGTGTATTATTCGTGACTACGATGTTTATAGACACTCATATTTGTCTCGTGGTCATTATTACTATATATATGACATGGATCTGCAGTGTACTTGATTGCTAGCCATGTTTAGTTTATCCCGAGCATGGGTATGCCCACCTTAGAGAGATTATCATTATTTTGTAGATGACACGCTCGTGAATACTCGTCTTGGGCTCACTCGACTCCATGCTTTCCCACTATATAATGATGTTGTAATGTATTTCGGCCATTAGTTTCTCTTCTTACCTCACACATTAGGGGGCATCTTCTATAGTCCAAAAATGCCACATTTATGCATCTAAGACATTGGCCCATACATTTGCATATTTTTCCAATCATTCTAGTGAGGTTTCCTTCAAAAAGAAACTTTTTGGCTAATGTACGCATCATGTTGCACTAGCAGTCTGCGTACATACGTGTGTTGCATGCTAATCAACCCGCGTTTACTCCCAAAAATTGAAAAAAATATAAAATTTTGCATATTTCGATGGATTTTACAGGCTATGAATGGTTTCCTAACCATTTTACCCCCTGTAGCCCTTCTCCAAACCGAATAACCATATTTTTATCATTTTAAAAGGGGTCTAGAGGGGTCATTTGATCATAAGAAAAAGAAGGAAAGAAAACTCTGCCAAAATCCATTCCCTCTCATATCTCAAGTTTTTCATCTTGCTCTAAGTTTTGTCCTCAGATTTCCCTTCCATCCATTCTACTTATGCAACCCATCCTTCTCCCCATGATGGCATGTTGGTTGTGAGAATCCTAGGTTGGATTGGTGCACTTGGAGTCACAACAGAGGATCCTGGACTTGATTTGTGGAGTGGTGTCAGTCAACAAAGGTTGTAACCTTTTATCTTGTTAATGAATAAAAGAGACTATCTTTGTCCCAAAACTCTATGTGTACATGTTCTTATCTATTTGATCATTTACATCTATATTTAGGATTTTAAGTGATTGCTAGAGATTGTATTTGTTATTCTATTGTGTTCTTGGTATGTTGCACGTTAGCTTTGGTAGGAGATCTATGATCCAAGAGGCAACAGTAAGTGGAGGAGGTCTACATCAACCGAAAGGATTCAAGGTGCTCTTATTAACCTTCTCTTCCTTCTCTCGTATCACTTAGTCTAGATTGTTTTGAGGTATATTAGAGATAAGTCAATATTTTAGGGGGTTATCTCTTTGTGTATTATTTAGACCCGATTTAAGGGGAATTTTCCCGGTAGCACTTCACTTTCCTTTCCATATCTAGACTAACAAGGTGTTAAATTGTCAAACGCATGTAATAAGCATTGAGAAAAACCTTAGTGTCAGAGATATTCCAACAAATGGTTTTCCAGTTGACAGAATGACAGAGGAGGGGCCCCTCTAGCTAAAACTTCGTGCTCCGGATCCAATGCAACTGGTGGTTCATCCATCCAAGTCTCGATTTGAGTTTTATCGCGATTTGCAACTCGCCTCCTCAAGTCATTCATGGACATGTGTCAAATTTGGTCCGGGGGCATAAAATCCAAACCGAGCAGCATAACGAAGTTCCATAAGCTCTCACAAGTATTTTTAGCCAAGGCCCCATGTGACTACACTACCCACAAACACCTGACACAGTGTTCTTGAAAATTGACCTCCTCTTCAGAAATTGCACTATGTCTTATTGAGAAAAACCAGGTAGTGCCGGAGATACTCCAACAAATGGTTTTCTGTTCAATAGAATGACAACGTAGGGACCCCAATAGCTTAAACTTGGTGCTCCAGATCCAATGCAACTGACGGTTAATCCATCTGAGTCCCAGTTGGAGTTTTATCGTGAGTTGCAACTCACCTTCTCAAGCCATTCATGGACATGTGGCCAATTTTGTTCAAGGGCATAAAATACAAACCGAGTAGCATAACGGATTTTCGTAAGCTCCCACAAGTCTGTTTGGCCAAGGCCCATGCGACTACACTACCCACAAATTCCCAAGACAGTGTTCTTGAAAATCGACCTCCTCTTCAGAAATTGCACTATGCCTCATTGAGCAAAACCCTAGAGTTGTATATACTCCAACAAATGGTTTTATGGTCGACGGAATGATAGTGGAGGGGCCCCACTATTTGAAACATGTTTCTTCGGATCCAATGGAAATGGTGGTTCACCCATCTGAGTCCCAGTTTGAGTTTTATTTTGAGTTATAACTCGCCTCCTCAAGACATTCAGGGACATGTTGGTATGGAAATGAAAGGAAATGCAAGGAAAAGAAAATCAAGGCAAGGCAAGGAAATCAAAGGTAAGACATGACAAGGCTAAGCATGGAATGACATTGCAAGGAAAGGAAAGGTCTAGCTCTAGGTGTAGGTGTAGGTCTAGGTCTAGGTCTAGGTAAATCCTATTAATTATGATAATCCATGTTTGACAACTATGAAAATACCTTAGATATATGAATAAAGAGAGTTCATGTTATGACATTGAAATTCTCATGCAAGTATTTTTCTCTAAGATATATGGGATAACAAGTTGTATAATTACATGCTTAATGAATCATTTGATTGTAATTTTTACGTATTAAACTTGTTCATTTAGTATAAGCATTATTTGTGTATTAAACTTGTTCATTTAGGCAAGGTATGGCATGGCATGGCATGGAAAGTGAAGGAAAGGAAAGGCATTGCATGGCATGGAAAGACATGGTATGGCAAAGCATGGCATGGCAAGGAAAGAAATGGAAAGTGAAGGCAAGGCAAGGCATGGCATGGCATGGCATGGCATGGCAAGGCATGGTATGTCAAGATATGGTATGGAAAGGCATGGCATGGAAAGGAAAGCATGGAATGGCATGGCATGGCAAGGCAAGGCATGGCATGGAAAGTGAAGGCAATGCAAGGCATGGCATGGCATGGGGAAAGGCAAGGCATGGGAAGGCATGGCATGGAAAGTGAAGGAAAGACAATGCATGGCATGGCATGGAAAGGAAAGGCATGGAATGGAAAGGCATGGAAAGTGAAGGCAAGGCATGGCATGGAATGGAAAGGAAAGGCATAACATGGCAAGGCAAGGCATGGCATACCTTGCCTTCACTTTCATTGAATTGCCTTGCCTTCAAGGCATGGTGTAACATGCCAAGGATACCATTCAATACCATACCATGGCAAGGCAAGGCAAGGAAAGGCATATCATACCATACCATACCATACCATATCATGGAAAGGCAAGGCAAGGCATACCATACCATACCATGGCATGGAAAGGCAAGAAAAGGCATACCATACCATACCATACCATACCATACCATGGCATGGAAAGGCAAGGAATACCATAACATACCATACAATGGCATGGCATGGCAAGGCATACCATACCATGCCAAGGATATCATACCATACCATACCATACCATGCCAAGGCAAGGCAAGGCAAGAAGAGGCAAGGCATACCATCCCATACCATGGCTTGGCAAGGCAAGGAAAGGTATACCATACCATACCATACCACATCATGGCAAGGAAAGGCGTACCATACCATACCATGGGAAGAAAAGGCAAGGAAAGTCATACCATATCATACCATGGCTTGGCAAGGAAAGGCAAGGAATACCATACCATACCATACCATGGAAAGTCAAGGAATATCATACCATACCATACCATGTCAAGGCAAGACAAGGCAAGGAAAGGCAAGGC
>ML779049.1:27722-54331 GCA_009831015.1 Picea engelmannii
CCCACCGCCCCGTACACCCCGTACACCCTCCACGCCAACCACGCCCTCTTCTTCAGCCTGTCGCTCCACATCAGCCCCCACTGCCACTCACAATCCCCCCGGTTCTCCATCTCCCACATGTCCTTGCCCCTCTCTATCTCCCTCATCATCCAGCCATACCAACCCTCCCTTTCCGCCCTCGACTCCTCCCTTCCCGCTCTCGTTATCCATGCCCATAGCCTTTCCTTTCTCACTCTCATCTCCCGTGAAAAGTTGAAGAAGTCGACGGAGGGGATATTTCCATGGGTTTTGGTCGAGATAATTAAATTATCGCTACCTCTTAGATCAAGATATTTAAGCCTACTTAAATCCTCGAACGAATTTGGAAGCCTCTCCAAACTGCGGGAGAACGACAGATTGAGGTGTTCGAGGTTTCTCAAATTGCCAATGGAATCCGGCAGTGACTTCATTTTCCAAGCATTTATTAACTCAAAACGCTTCAAAGACGACAGCTCACAAAATTCCTCTGGCAATGATCTCATATCATTATCGTCTGGTAAACTGATGTGAATCTGTTCGAGGTGCCTCAGCTTCCCAATGGACTTGGGAATCTTTGAAAGAGGAGCCCAAATCTCTAACTCCAGCAGCTGCAAAGGTGCCTGCAAAACATTACGTGTTTTAACTATAATAAAGACGCGGATACTTCGAAACCCCCGAAATTCATTGGAAACCCTGTGGTGCGATATATCTATAGTGAACACACAAATTTTAACTCAACAAATTTCTTATTTACCTGCGCTTTGCCTTGCCACAGTATTTTCAATGCGCCCCCGACTACCAGTAAAACTCTTAAATTCTCCATTGGAATCCAGAAAGGCAGCGAAGAGTGGCCACACTTGTACCAGCGAAGCCATTTCAGATTTGGTAAACGCGATGTCCTCAAAATGCGTTCCAATAGATGATCTTCTGTAACAAGAAGTTGCAAGTTGGACATAGTAATACCAGGATAAAGAGTATTTAGCTGTCTTTTGCAAAGCTTCATCGCGCGGTTCCCCAACAGCTCATGAATCCTCCTTTTGAACCATGGCATATCTGACCGCAATGATGCATAACACTTGAACTCATCAATTCCAACGTCTGCACTAGGAACCATCCTAATTCCGCGAACATTGTGATTCTGTAAATACATTCAAGAATTGAAACATCGTGCTTCTTTAAAAACATTGAAGAATTTAAACATCGCGATTCTGTTAAAACAGTCCAGAATTGAAACATTGCGTTTCTTTAAAAATATCGGACACAGATTTCTATTGGTTAATATTGAATAAACTCTCTAAAGACTTGAATGACTGAAGCACTTACAGATGATTGCTTTAACGGCGCAATGTCCACTCTCTCCGTCCGATCCCACAAACGAGGAATACGGAGTCCTGATTTCTCACCCATCTCTCTTCCCAATTCTTTTAGGTGATCGTGCATATGTATACAATTTTCACCGTCCACCTCCACGAGAGATTTGTTCTGTAGATTTTGAAAGCCTTTCGAACCTGACTTGTCCCACATTTTTATGGCTGTATCCCTCTTTTCTCCTATGAGAAAACAAGCAATATCTAAAAATATATGTTTCTCCTCATCAACGAGTGAATCATAACTAATTCTAAGTGTTTGTTGTATATCAGGATGTACATGAAGTCTGTTCAATTCGGCTTCCCAGTAAGTTTCGTCTATGTTTCCACGAAAATGTCTCCCTAATACCTCTAAAGATAAAGGCAATCCATTGCAAACCCTTAAAATGTTATCTACCAGATATTGAAAATCGGGGAGTGGATGGGGCTGGCGGAAAGCATGGTGGCAGAAGAGCTCCTTGGAGTGTTGTGTACTAAGGCCACTTAACTTATAAATGGATGAATCTGGTACTCCTGACCTTAGAAGAACAAACTTGTCCCGGGACGTAATCAAAATTAAGCAATCTGTGGGAAGGGTATCTTTAACTTCACCTGGCAAAAGTGCATCCAGCTGATCCATATGATCTACATCATCCACAATTAGTAAGCCCTGAAAAAAGAGTGGTAAACGCCTTATAAGCTTCCCTTTACCTTCATCAATACTGTCTATTAGATTATTGACTCCAGGCAAGATGTTAAGAAGTTTTCTCTGCAAACCAACTAAAGAGCTTTCTCCGCTTTTAGCTGCATTTCTAACATCAGCTAAAAAGAAGGATGTATCATAATAGGAACGCTTCCTATTGAAGTGTTCTTTGGCTAGCGTTGTCTTTCCTATTCCACCTAACCCTACAATCCCCGCGACCTTAGGTTTATCTTTAGGCAGTTGCGATAAGAAACGTTCGAAATGTTTCAGTTTCTCATTCAAACCAGTTGGATATCTGGCCACAAAGAGCCCTTCTTTTTTCACCTTTTTCAGCAAACATTCAACGACCTTATCTAGCAGCTCCCCCTCGTCCCTGGTTATTCACAGGGAAATAAATACAACTAGTAAGTAACAAAAATCCATCTATATATATATTAAAATATCCAACATAAAGTAATACAACACCGGGAGTATTGAATTCTTACCCATTGCAAGCGTCCAGCTCGAAACCACTTATTTCTGAAACACGAGCAAGAGCCTTTCTCCAGTTTTCGATGGTGTTGCAGTTGTGTCGTGGCTTCTCTTTGTGAGTTACAGGGTCACGCATTGTCTTATTTTGGAGGTTCCATAATGCGTCAGCGTAGACTCCATTTCTGCTCTCCGTCCACCGAAGATCAGCAGGTTTGACCTTATAGAAGACTGGAATGATGGAATTCTTCGATTCCCACATGTCGATAAGCTCATCGAGACACCAGCTAGAATGGGCATAACCAGGGGAGAAAATAGCGACATGGACAGTCGCGGTTGCGATAGCATCTTTAATCTGAGCAGTTATGTTTTCTCCCTCTTGCATGTCTTGGTAGTCTAAAAAGGCTTGCACACCATGTAAACGAAGGCGGCGGTGCAAATGGCTGGCAAAGGTCTTCTTGACATCGGGGCCGCGATGGTTTATAAACACATCGTGCCCGTAATTTTTGCTGCTGTTCTCATTGGTAACAGCAGCAGTGGAGGTGGAGGCGGAGGTCGAGGCCTCAAAGTCATTAGCAGATGGGGGATAATAGGGCGGAGCCTGACTTTCACATTCACTTTCAATTTCAATCTCAGAGCGTTTTGGGGACAATAAAGATGCAGGTGATGGGTATGCCATTACTAATTGGATCCTGCAAATAGAAATTGGAAGCTTTAGACGGTCCGATCGGCAAATTGCGAGGGAGGAGATGGGTTAGGGGGAGATTGTAATGAAAACGCCGGTAGACTGCGAGATATATATACACATTAAGTCTTTTAGTCGTCATTATTGGGCCCCAATACATTAGTGCGCTCTTTGGCTGGTGTGTTATGTTTCAACGTGGATTCTACCGTGTTATGTCAAGCCTGTTTGCAAAAAGACAAGATCCACAGCGGACCAGATGTGGACGGCGTAAAAGCTAATCTGTACGATCATCTCAAGATTGTTTGCAATTTGACACGTATTAAGCAACTACTGAAGGAAATTGGATCTCACATGTGCCTGTCGATTTCCTTTTGCCGTGCTCCAGTAGCATGGATTCAAAGCACAAGATGGTCTTGATCATCGTAGCGTGTTCAATGGGTAGGTTGGAATTTGGATCTCAAATGCCCATTTCACCTTCACTTTTATATTGATCTTCATAGATGCCAGTTACTTTCATTCTCAAGAGTGGCGATGGTTTTGGCATATTTTCCTCTGTCATTTCTGAACGCATATTTTCTTTGGCGCGCAGAGACGGACCATCAACCGCGTTCTCCCGGCCCCATGTCATGTTTCTACGCGTAATCTGTGTCGGGTCAACGTACGTTTTGCCCAGTAACTTTACCCTTTGTACCATGGGCAACAGCTGGTGGTGACAAGCCAACAAGTTTGAAATTCGATTTCACTTCCACCCGTTTCACGTAAAATTGATCGTATTTTTTATTTTCTATTTTATTTAAATTTATAATTTAAAATAATTAGCAGTTATCTCTTTAAGCTTTTCAATCTCATAGTCGTCATTAAAATCAATCATTTCTACTCTCAATATAACTTGTTAATTAAAATCAATCCTTTATATAACTTGTTATCAATTATTTATATTCTCAATATAATTATTAAGCTGTTCAACGCCATGGACGTCATTAAAATCAATCATTTCTATTCCCAATATAATTTGTTGGTAACTGGATAAGATATTCAAAATTTCTATATTAAGAACTACATCTTTCATGTCAATACATTTTCCAAAACCACTATGTAAAATGATTGGACAGTTGTTCTATCAAAACTAATTGAAAATTGAAATTATATTGCAATAGTTTTCATTGGTGTTGGAATTTTTCAAGAACTTTAACCATCGAACTATTTTTTATCTTAACCAGTTTTATAAAAATTGTAGCCGTCCACAATGACATTCTGTTGAATTTGATTTTTAAAATTAGAAAATGTTTGGATACTATTAATATGCTCTTCATAATAACTAAAATGAAAATGAGTGCATGATACAATGGCTTGACAAGGGCCATAGTTAAAAGGAGCATGATCATATATATAGATGATATGGAAGATTTATCCATCCATAGATTAATTTTAAACAAGGGTTGCATGGCAACGCAGTTCCTGTCGAGTTAGTTGGGAAATACATGTTGAACAATGAAACTTAATATAACTAAATGCACACAATATGTTGGAGTTCTAGAAGAAAACTGAAGCTCTGCAACTTTTTAGGGTTTTCCATGCTCTCGATTCCCACTTGCACCCAAACCTCCTCTGACTCCCTTGGTGCGCGCTGACTACCTCAGCCCTGCAGTTATGACCGCCTCAAAAGAATGGGAACTGAAGGGGGGCCGAAAGCCCCCTTCTACCGTAATGTCGCCACCAATGATCTAGAGAACTCGCGAGTGCGTTGACCATCCTTTGAGCCGCCATTGCACCTACGAGACCAATATTTGCAGGAAGAGATGGAAATAAGCAAAGATTCGAACACGGATGTCGAGTCCTCGCATCCAAAAGTTGCTCAGGTCTGGACACCGGGCAAATAGATCCCCCAAGCCCCAGTTGCGCCCAGGTACGTCATCAAAACCACCAGGATAGGGAAACATACACAGTTCATGCGAGACCATGCCCTCATAGGAAAATTCCTAGGTCTCTGGCCCACAGAAAAGGACCTAGCTCACTGGATCAAGGCGTGGTGGAACCCCAAGGGAGACTATGAGCTCCCGCTGAGCTCCAAAGGTTTCTTCACAATAATATTCTACAACCTAGAGGACAAGGACAGGATCTTTGAAGGGGGACCATACTTCTACAACTCTGTCGGCCTCTACCTACGTTACTAGACAGACCGCTTTTGCCCAGAAAATGAAAACTTCGCATACGCACCGGTATGGATTCACCTCTATTCCCTACCCCAAGAATTATGGCTAGAGGAAATTTTACTGGGCATAGGCAATACCCTGGGTAAATATGACAAATCCTTCAAAGCTACCAAACAGAGAAAATGCACCTCCTATGCAAGGATATGTGTCTATATGAACATCTCCAAAGCTCTGCTAGGCATAGTCACGTTAGAATACCAAGACGAGGAATGGGCCCAAATCATAAACTATGAACACATCCCTTTCAGATGTCGAAAATGCCATGAACATGGATACCTTTTCAGAGACTTCCCTCTCAATGCCCCCCCCAAGAAGGAAGCTGAAGGGAAACCAAAGGAAGGATTCACCCAAGTTCACAATCGAAGGAGACAAGCGCAGAAGAAGCCCTCAACCAACAACGGAAAAAAGAACCCAAATAATAACTCTTTTGAAGCCCTTAACCACCTCCCAGAAGCAAAAGAGGTGGAAAATTCCCACAAGACCACGGGGAAAGAAGCCAGCAAGCACAAGGAAGATCAGCAGTCACAAGAGTATCAGACCCCAGCAAACCAAGCAGATCCACAAATTCACCCAATCTCAGGGAAGGAACTGGAAAGAGAGGAAGACACAGTCATGGAAATGGATGAGCAAGACCTAGCAGAAATCGACCTAAACAGATTAGAAGAAGCACTCAACAAGAAGGATCTCCAAACCATACCAGAGGACCAACTCAGGAAAGTTCACAGAGTATTTATGGACTCATCAGCAGGGGCTACATCTAGGTTGGGGATCCGCATGGACCCAAACCAAGATCCAAGAAAACACCCTAAAGAAAACAAGCAAAGGGGTAGAAAATCGGCTCATCGACTAATAAAGGAGGTGGGAAACTATATGATCAACTCAGGACAGATTCACAAGCTCTCAGAGAGCTCCTTTTCCCACCCTCCAAATTGTTAACTATGAAGATCCTCACCTGGAATATCAAAGGCCTAGATGGAAGATCCAAACAAAGGATTCTTCAAAACTGCATCAAAATGGAAGACCCCAATATATTCCTAATACAAGAGACAAAATGTGCAGGGAAAACTACAGAAGATATCATCAAAAGATGCTGGCGCAACTGTGAATCCTATCAAACAGACTCAAAAGGAGCTTCAGAAGGCCAGGCCATCCTATGGAACCCAGCCACAGTCATCCTCGACCAGGGCCTCTCCACTCCAGGCACAATCACAACGCACTATAGAGCCATTGGTTCGGACAAGGAGGGAATGATCACAAATGCTTATGGACTGCAGAATAGCCAAGACAAAGACCTTTTTCTTCAGAACCCGGCTTACCTAGGTTCTTTAGCAGAAGGCAAGCGATGAATAATAGGGGGCGACTTCAACATGATTCTCACGTTGGAGGAGAAATGAGGAGAGGGAAAGCGCTTGGAGCAGGACAACGCAAAATTCCAGGAACTCATAGAAAACTTCAGACTGGTAGATATCGAAAATGGCAATGGCACCTACACCTGGACCAACAAAAGATCAGGTCACCAACAAATAGCTTGTAGACTTGATCGCTTCCTCATCTCGGAAACTCTACTTCTGGAAGGTCCCCTAGTCGATTCCAACATCCTCCCAAAGGCAGGCTCGGATCACTGGCTGGTTCAGCTCTGGGTTGATACTATTGCTACCCCAAAGCTCAAACCCTTCAGATTTGAGAAATTTTGGCTCTCCCATCCAGATTTCCAGGAGCTATCCCGTCACTAGTGGAGCACTATGGAAATACAAAAAGGTACAAGAATGTATTGCTTCCAGCGAAAACTCAAATATTTCAAACAACAGGTTCGCAAATGGAACAAAGAGGTCTTTGGGAACATTTTCCAGGAAAGGAAAATGCTGGAACAAAAACTAAAGAACCTTCGGGGGAAGATCATTCATGCAGGATCTACAATCATTCAATAGCAGGAGGAGAATGAACTCAAAAGGAAAATAAAAGAAAGATACAAGCAAGAAGAAATCCTGTGGATACAGAAATCACGGGTTCAATGGCTCAATGAGGGAGAGAAAAACACCAAATTCTTACACCGTTCCATGATCCATAGACGCCTCATCAATCACATCACAAAGCTGGATGATTTGCAAGGCAACACCCTGTTAACTCATCAGGAAATAACACATGAGCTGACAGATTTTTACAAGGATCTCCTCTCAGAACCCAATGTGGATCGTACCTCAGCAATAGAAAGGGTGACCCAAAACATCCCAACTTTAATCACCCAAGAACATAATGAGGCTCTCATGACACCAATAACACAAGAAGAAGTGGATCAGGCTATTCGGGAGTTACCCACAGGCAAGGCTCCAGGTCCAGATGGTTTCACAACAAACTTCTTCCACTCCTGTTGGCCTATGTTAAGGGAGGAAGTGTGGCAACTGGTAGAGGAATCTCGCAGCTCAGGCAAAGTCCTTCAAGCACTAAATGCCACTTTCCTCACTCTAATCCCCAAAGAAGAAAGGGTCACTAATCCGAAGAACTTCAGACCCATAGCTCTTTGCAACGTGATCTACAAAATTATTTCCAAGGTCATAGCTATAAGACTTAAACCAATTCTCCCCTTCATCATCTCGAAGGAACAATCAGGATATGTTGAAGGAAGTAAAATCATGGACGACGTTATACTTGTCCATGAAATCATTCACTCACTCAAAAGCACCCGCACTGCAGGTATGCTTTTAAAACTTGATCTCTCAAAATATTTTGATAAATTAAGCAGGCAATACATGGAAGCTCTCCTTTTAACTTTTGGCTTCAACAAGGATTGGATCTCTTGGATAATGAACCTCATTTCCTCAACCTTTTTCTCAATCCTCGTCAATGGTGCCCCCTCTCAACCCTTCTCCCCCTCAAGAGGAATAAGGCAAGGCGACCCTCTCTCCCCTTTCCTTTTTGACATAATGGTTGAAGGTCTAGGACGCTATATCAAGGCCTCAATCCAAAATCGATCCCTCCAAGGCCTCCCTCTTCATGGATTCCAACCAGCAGCCTCCCATAGCGAATTTGTCGATGACACACTGCTAATGAACACCCCCACTGCGCAAGAAGCAAGTAACATCCTCTCTTATTTCAGTGAAGCCTTTGGTACCACCTTCAATTTGGTCAAATCGTAGATCTTCTTTTTTAATACTCCTGAAGCAATCCAACAACACCTCTCTCAACTTTTGAATATCCATGTTGGCACTCTGCCCTCTCGCTACTTGGGACTTCCACTCTTTGACTCAGCAGCCAGAAACATCTCCTGGGATTCCCTCCTTCTCTCCATCACCAACCATCTTAGCAACTGGACTTTTCGCTCCCTCAACCTCCCAGCCAGATTGGTCCTTTTAAAGTCAATCCTCCAAGCCATCCCAGCTTACCTATTCTCTTCCCTAGATGCCCCCCAATCTGTCATAAAGAAAATAAGGAATCTGCAAAGAAACTTTCTATGGCATGGACACAACGCGAACAAAAAATGGGCCCTTGTTAGCTGGGACAAGGTCTGCAAGCCCAAATCTTCAGGTGGTATGGGCTTTTGGGACCCTGGTAAACTAAACAACACCATGGGAGCACGAATTTGGTGGAGATGGATCAAAACACCAACGAAGATCTGGGAAAAACTCTGGAAATGCAAATATGCCCCCAACACGCATCAAAATCAACTCATAAAAATGCAGGAGCAAATCCAAGGCTCCAACATCTGGAATGCGGCTTGGAAAAATCAGCCACTCATTCAGGAACATGCTTTCTGGGAAGTTCATAATGGCCAGAATTCCCCATTCTGGACGAACTCCTGGCACCAAATGTCACCCCTACAGCAGGAAGAAAACCTACAATCCTACGAAAATCACATTCAAGATCTGGCCACCCTCAAAGTGGCAGACCTGTGGATAGACACCCCCAACATCTCTCCTTGGCGAAGCTAGAAATCTACCCATCGAGAACTCCAAGTGGCAATGGATTGTGACCTGCAGCATTGGAAACAAGCTACAACTCAAAGGTGAATCAGGGCAAGCACAGACCAAGATATCCTCAGATGGGGATACACACCTCATGGAAGGTTCACTCTTAAGGAGGGATACACTCTTCAGGAGAATTTCCACAACCTTCAGAAAGATAGCATCTGGACAACAATATGGAAATCAAAACTCTGGCCCAAAATCTCTACTTTCCTCTGGCTTCTACTCCAGAACAAGATGCTAACCTGGGACAATCTCCAAAGACGAGGTTTCATTGGCCCCTCGATCTACCATTTCTATTATCTCCAGGCATAAACCATGGAGCACCTCCTAGATAACTGTCTACTCAGTGAGAACATCTGGAACTAGACCACTCAATTAACGAGAAGAACCAAACGAGTCAAAAATAGCATCATAAGTACCATCAGGGATTGGGGTTTTGATTCCTTCAAGAGCCCTATCCTAAACAGAGCCTGACAACTCTTACCAGGCTTCATAGTTTGGCAACTATGGAAAGAGAGGAATAGAAGAATCTTTCATTCCCAGCCATCTCCTCCCACCCTCCTCTGGAACACAGTCCTCCTGCATCTCTAGGAAACTCTTCAGCTTCATTCATAGACCAAGGAAGACTTCCCCATTGACCCTGGTCATCTCTTGCTCCTCAACTCTTGGGGCTTCTCATTTTCACAATCCATCTCTTCTAAGCAACCCCCTTTAATTTCAAAAGCCCTCATTCCCTCTAAGTGGCTCCCCCCCCGGGCCAGGCTTCCACAAGGTCAAATTTGATGGCGCTTTCAAAGGCAATCCTGGACACTCAGGATATGGAGCAGTCATAAGAAACAACTTGGGCCAAATTCAAAGCCTCATTGCAGAAAATCTCGGATGTGACACCAACAATTCAACATAAATTTGGGGTCTCATCAAAGGAGTGCAAATGGATTTAAATCAAAACCTCACCTGTATGATCATTGAAGGAGACTCCAAAATCATAATAGACTTGGAAACAAAAATCTTGAATGGAAAAAATCCAGAGAAAATCACTCCCAACTGGTGCCTCCTTGGCCCTCTTCACAGCTTCCAGGCTCTTCTTAGACCTTCTCTTACTCTAACCCCCTCACACATTCGATGAACTGCAAACAAAGTGGTGGATAGACTGGCCAATGTAGGGGTTGAATCAGTGCATCAAATCATACTCCATGATTTCAGGCATTCCCAAAGCTCACCCCTCTAGCACCAATGCAAGGAGCTGGCTCAGTTGGATGGTCCCAATCCGGACAGAGAGCCATCTTTGTCTACTTAGTATTTCTTCCATGTCAGATATGACCAGAAGCTCAAGAGAGATGGCAACTGTAAGCGTCAGCGTAGAAAATCATCAGTCTACTGATCATTTTGGAACCTCAACAATCGGAATTCAAGAGCACAAAGGATGTTGTTTCCCAAAGTCACGAAGTTACGAAAAGTGAGAGGGGATCTGGACCGTCGATCCAGTCCCATAGAATTGGTGAGTGAAAATTTTGGGAATTCGGCTACCGGGAATCCGAAGCATGAAGGAAACTATGTTCCAAAGTCGCGAAATCGCGAAAAGTGAGATCAGATCTGGACCGTTGGTACTAGAAGAAATATGGATTGTCGATCGGGTCCCATTGAACCATTGCAAGAAAATTTCGGGAATTGGTCCACCGGGAGTCCGAAGCATGGAGGGTGTTGTCTTCCCAAGTCGCGAAGTAGCGAAACGCGAAATCGTGAAATGATATGGACCGTTGGTACAAGGAAAGATCAGGACCGTCAATCTAGCCCCATTGACCCAACTTAAGAAAATTTCGAGAAACCAACTATCGTGAGTTTGAATCATGGAGGGAGATGTCTACCAAAGTCGCAAAATCGCGAAATGTGAGAATCGATCTGGATCGTTGACACTAGAATAGACCGGGACCTTCGATCTAGTCCCATTGACTTGACTCAAGAGAATTTCGGGTACTTAGCTATCAAGAGTCCGAAGCATGGAGGGCGTTGTCTGCCCAAGTGGCGAAACCACGAAATGAGAGAGTAAATCTGAACCGTCAATCTGATTGGGCACTGGCCTCTTCGTAAGAATATAGGCTATTGGCCTTTTTGTAAGCAGATAGGTTGCTGGTCTTTTTGTAAAATTACATTTGGAATTAATATAAGGATCCACTTTTATTCACAAAAAAAAATATAACTAAATGCACAAGTAATGGATTTTTTTGTCAAACGATAATAATAAAAGGTTGTTTGTTATTCAAAATGTATAATGAACCATAAGTTGAATGCAACCATAATATTCATAAATATAATATAAATATAACAAATATATTATTAATATAATATAAATATAATAATAAATAATATATTAGATATAAATATAATAATGCATAATAATAAATACACAGTACAACTTTTTATATTTAGATGTGGTGATTGGTGAAATTCATTGATTATGTAATTAATTCTACATATTGAAAGATGTAAAGGGAGCAATAACACTTCAATTCTATCAACCAATTAGAAATGAGAAACACAAATATTTTTATTATATCCAAAAATATATATTTGTTTTCCTATGTTAAACATTACATTGCATATACAAATTTATGGTAAAAGGCAAATTAATGTCACATCAAAAGCAAACTCATTGCTATAGTCCCATGGCAGGGACTAAAAAGGAAAAGCACTACATAGAGCATGACCATATATATAGATGGTACACAAGGCCTATCCATACATAGATTAATTTAAAAAAAGGAAAAGCACTACATCTCTTGTAATAACTAAAGTTGTCATAATAAAACCATTACATTTCTATTGTAATAATGAAAGTTGTCATAATAACATTAATATACACAATATTAAGAACTAAATCTCAACATGGTTCATTGTTAACCCTGATTTTGATGTTGTTTATGTATTGTTTCTTAAGTCCTTTTGATCGATGTTAATTCAGGAGGGGTCATATTATGCCTCCTAATGTCAATGAAGCTACCTTCCAAGCTTTGGTGGTCTCCTTGGGAAATTCACTCATAAGTGGGAGCCTTTTAGATTTGTTAAGAAAATTGATCAGATTCTAAGTGAAGCTTCCCACTACTTTTTCTCGTCATATGACATTGGCTTTGGTTGATAGAGGTCTCACTTACCAATTCATTGGTATTTAGCCTTCTCCAAAATTAATGGATAGCTAGATCCTAAAAAACTTGAGGGTCATGATCAAAGGAAAGCTCACATATTACTTATGTGGATGAGGATTATATGCTTTTTTGCTCGAAAAGAAAGAAGATTGAGATCTCATTTTAGGGAAAGGCCCATGTTTTATGGGAATAAAGGGAATGTCTCTTAATAGATAGACTTCGGACTTTGATTTAGAATTAGATGTGCCCTTATCTATTTCAATATTGGTGCAATTGCCCCATTTTCCTTTACATTGTTGGAATGAAGATTCATTACGGGCCATTGGTAATTCTTTGGAGAAACATATAGATAAATCTTAGCCAAAAGAATGTATGTTTACGTGTGTGAGAATCTGTGTGGAAGTAGATTTGGAAAAAGGACTACCTGAAGAAATATTACTAAATCTAGATAACTATAAACATGTGCAAAAACTAGATTATTAACAACTCCCTTTTGTAAAAAAACAGTCGCAGTTCAAGCCCCATCAAAAAAGGAGGATCAATGGTAGACAGTGAAGAAGAAAATGGGTACAAATCAAGTTGCACAATTAGGCCAAGTCTTTTCATCGGGCATCAATACACAAAAAGGAAAAATGATACCCACTACATATAAGTTCATAATTCTTTCTCAAGCAGAGGTTTAACCATTGGCCAATACTTTGACTCCTCCTCCAAAGGAGAATGTGACTCTATTCCTCGTCCTTACCTTGCAATCCTTTGTTGCACCCATTCACTCAAACTCACAACTCCAAAAATTGATCCCCCCTAGAAAGACATGAAGAAATAGAACCAAATATAGTTCCATAAAAGCTCCACATCGAGTCTACCAGAGTTATAACAAGGAAAAAAAACCCATCAATAGTAAGAAGATGAAGATCCAAAAGAGGAACGCCTCCTTAAGAAACTAGGTTGAAAACCAACAAAAGATTAGAGAAAGGAAGCAATCAATAAGGAAAAGAGCTTGGCAATACAAACTACCAATAAAAATTCACAAAGAATAGGTGTCAAACTTCAGTCAATCAAAAATCTAGGAATATAAGTGGCATTAGAAGAGCATCTAGATTGTAGCTTTAAACCTCTTATGGTTAAATAATAAATATTATCTCTTGAAATTATAGTGAAATCGATAACAAGTATAAAGAAAAAGTACTAAGAGACATGATCAAATATGAAAAACAAGACCAAGCAAAAAAAATCTAAGATATTAAAGATAGGAAAGAAGCAATGAAAAATCAACTTACAAATAACAGTATAACCGTTAGAACTAGAGAATCTTCACAAGGCATGTATTCACTTTAAGATAAAACAATATTTGATTTAGTTCATTCCCAAAGCACTCAACAATGACTCCTACCAAGTATCATTCATCGAGCCATAGGAATGATAATCCATCTATTGAATGAAATGTATATATGTCATTCCATTATAGAAAAAAAAGAGGAATGATGGAGATCTTTAAATGCATTAAATTATTATGAACATGTGATGAACAATGTAGTAGAGGACTCCATGTGAATAACAATGTAGTAGCACAGTGCTTTTCCATGTCAATGTCAATGCATTTTGAAATTTAATATTATTTTCAAAAAGTACTTTTTATCAAAATAAGAAAAAATTCAACACATCATCTTCAATGTTTTTATATTAATAATATTGTTTTAAACATATTATAAATATAATTATTGTAATATTTAGTTTCATATATGTGATTAACGTTATATAGGATTTAAAATGACACAACCCCACTGTGATAGTTTCAATGATGATAGTATATTATTGTTGGATATGTGTTATATTCTTTGCATTTGTGTGTGGGCACGTCAGATTTGACAATTGTGCCTGACGATCACAATTTCCTTCGCTATTTGTGTCGTGTGCGTTGGGCGCTTTCCTGGGGTCCCAGGGGGGGCAGGTTCTACCCCCTGGTTATGCGTATCATTCGGATCTAGGCGGTAGCTCGGAGTTGACAGGGTTTGGAGCAGTGCCCTGAAAAAAAAATTTGGGTGGTTTTTTGCTATTTTATTTTTAGCAGTTCTCTAAATTAATCCCAGATTAGGGGATTAGGGTTTTGGTAGCTACGAAATACCTAAAATATTGTATATATTATATGGTGAATGGTGAAATTAATACAATGAAGAGTTGAATCTTTGTGTACTATGTGTATGATCCATTGATTAATTTATGTTTTGTTTAAGAATCTGTATGCATTGATTTACTTCACAGGTTTAAAACTTACAATTGTATTGACTTTCTTGCAAGCTAGAATTGTCTTTTGGCTTTGGAGTAAGACCTAAACCTATTTATAATTCATCAAGAGCTCATCTAAAGAAACAATTTAGCCCAAGACTTGATGCATCTAGTAAGAGTAAAGGTTTTCCCACCTATACATGACCAATAAATTATTTAAAGTGTGCATGGTTTTTCTTAAGTAACAATGATGAATCAACCCACATTCATAGACAAAAGCAAAAAATAAAATATTATAAAATAAAATACAACAACGCTCTCTTTCTGTTGTGTTTTGTTTCAAGGTGGATTCCACTGTATTTGGACCACAACTTGACAAGCATGTTTGCAAGAAGACAAGATCCACAACGGACCAGATGTGGACGGCCTAAAAAATCTATCGATTAAGCAATTTGACACATATTAAGAAACCATTGATGGAAATTGGATATCACTTGTGCCTGTCGATTTATTTTTGTCGCGCTTGACCAGCATGTGTTCAATGCACAAGATGGTTCTTGATCATTGTAGCGTGTTGAATGGGTAGGTGACCAGCAATGGAATTTGAATCTCAAATGCCCATTTCACCTTTATCCATACATACTTCATTTTTTTATTGACCTTCGTAGATGCCTCATGTTTTTCATGTTTTACAGTTGTTCTAGTTACGTGGATAGGGTATACCTATTCGAAATGGGAACAATTAATGAGATTTTTTAATTTAAAACCCTAATTTGATAGCGATTAAAGATGTTGGTATATTCTTCTTCGTACTCTCAAATTAATGAATGGGAAATGAATGAGATTTATTGATCATAACTTCCTTACATTTATGAGTGCATCCATTAATTGTTTACTTTTTAACACAAATTTAATCATATCAATAAATTACTGTAACACTATATGATTGTCATGTTTAGATGATTAACCTTTCTACACACTTTTAATAGTCATTACCTCAACCTTGTTAGAGGCAATACATTATGGAATAACACGTATCAGGCGTGTTTATTGCAACTTTTTCCAATTTAAAATTATTTACATAAGGGCCTGATTACATTGAAGTCAGGCCACGTTTGCCAATATGGGAGACATGAGCGTCATATACCCTACCTCATATCCCCGCGCTTCATATGGGAGGGGGGTGCTTCATATACCTGAGGCAGGGCACGTTTTCGAATTTACATTTATGGGAGGCAAGGGATTGAATTTACATGTTTATGAATTTACATTTATGGGAGGGAGGCACTTGAATTTACACATTTTGAATTTACATTTATGCGAGGGAGGCAGGCGCTTGAATTTACATTTATGGGAGGGAGGGTTACACATTTTGAATTTACATTTATGCGAGGGTTACACATTTTGAATTTACATGTTTGCACGGGTTTGAATTTACATTTATGGGAGGGAGGGAAGTAGGCGAGGAGGCTCTTGAATTTGAATTTACACGTTTGCGAATTTACATTTATGGGAGGTGTTAGCGATCAAAACTGATTTCCAAAATCATTGAGATTTCACATGACAAGATAGATTTAGAGAGAAGATGTATTTTTAGTCATGGAGTTCATGAGAAAGGCTTATAATCATATCAATTCAATAAAATAAGGATTTCACCTTATAAAATAGACCAAAAGTAAATTTTAGCTTTCGCCAGCTAAGTGATAATTTTACAGTGTAATGAGCCATTGAAAGTTTTCCTTTTCGGCAGCTAAATCAAATTTTCAAAGGCAAATGAGTAGAAGAGTCTGTTTTTACTGTGCTGAGTCATCATTTTCAAATGATGATTCTGAGCGACTGGAGAATCATTTTGAGAAACAGGCGGAGGCTTTTGTTACTGACACGTCAAAGAACAATAACCTCTCTCATTTTTCCTACAGGTGTCATATATTGGGAGAATCGAATTCATCTTTGAGCCCTAATTTTTCGATCTCAGAATTTCTCTGTTTGACACATGTTTTTGAAATGCAAATCCTGGGCAAATAAAAACGAATCTCAAAGCATTGAGAGAGGTTTTTTCTCAAAAAAAAACAATCTACAAAAACCTCTTCCATTTTGTACACAACGGTTTTTATTTGATAGATATAGGTTAATCTTTGAGCAGCATATTTCCATAAATTTCTGTCTTTTCCAGCCACCTCACAAATTCGAATTTGAGATGGGAAAAGAGGTTATCAGATCCATATTTTGAGGATATTCAAACCGATTTGTAAATATTATTTAAATCCCACAGAGACACAGTTCAAAGGGAGGAGAATAGTGTGAGGATTGTGGTTCTATTCTTGAAGACTTGTACATTTCATCCTTTGGAGATGTCCATTAATATATCTTGACATCGAGCTTCTTTCACTGTGTTACTTAGTTTTCCATTTTCTTTCTTTCCAAGTTTATGTATATTCAATGACAGAAGGTTGTCATCCCATTTCTTCGTTGGTATACTAAACTTAAATACTTTGCTTCTGATGTTTGTTTTAATGCCAGATAGTTGTTATCCTATTGGTGCATTCATAAGCTAAAGTTGAAAGTATTTACCTATTGGGTCTGGCCATATATTATATGCAATCTTATATATGTTTATGCTGGTGTGAAGAGTATTTTACCTATCATTACTGACCATCCACATATACTATTGTATAGGTATTTATGTTAGCATAATAAGTCTTCTCCATGTTTCCACACATTAAGTTAAAACTTTCTGAGTTACATAGTTGAAAGCCTTGGTCTTTCAAGTGATTGATGTATTCCTAAATGGATATGAGTTTATAATGTCATCCGATCTGATCATCTTTTCTTCCACATTATTGATCTTTTTAAAGTTACCAATCTTACACCCTTCTACAGTTGCAGAGTGATTTCTTGGAGTGATAACAAAATGGTGTCGTTGCCGGGGAATGAAAGTGAAAGCAAAGTTTCTCTGGGAGAACGACGTAGATCTGTTTCTTGATGACATACAAGAGACAAACATAATATTCCACTGTAATCATTTGCCTGGCGACTCCACATTAAAGAATCCACTAGGGAGGATCCGGTTGATAAAAGATGAAGAGGTTGAATTCAAAATCCAGGTATCAGTTCATTAGTTTGCTTCATGAACTGCTGTTGTTCTTTATTAGCTCCTTCATATCTTTCCCTTCACATGTTAAAATAATTATCCTTTGTTTTGTATATTCTGAGGATTATCAGACTTCTTTTATATATCCATCTTTAGAACAAGATTTGCAGCCTGCTTGCATTGTAGATGTTGACTCAGTCATTTTGCCTCGGCCTGCTCATAAAGATGACCATTGTATTTAATTTCCTTCGGAATCTGATCAACCATGTGATCTTGAAGAAATTAAAATTGTTTCAAAACCCTGTGAGATTTCAACTCCTATTGCCATAACTTCTGAACCTTGTCAACAACTTGCTATCTCTCATGATAAGCCCCCAACCTTTCAAATCAAAATTAGGATGAAGATGTTTAAGCCTTTAAAATTGCCTTATCTTCTTCATCCTTATCCTCTTGACTGTTATGAATATCTACTTTGGTTTTCTGGAGAGAATCAAGCTTCAGCTGAAAGACATTTGGAATCATTTGAAGATTTTATTGATCGTTTTTAGATTGATCATGAAGATGTGATCATGAGATTTTTCTCTAAATCTTTGATCAGAGATGTTGTTGTTTGGTTTAAGAGTCTAAGAGCTGATTCCATCGACTCTTGGATCGAATTCTCTAATGTTTTTGTGAAGCATTGGGGTGAAAATAAATCACCAGAGTCTTACCTTACTGATTTCTATGCTTTGGAGAGAGAACAAAATGAAACTTTCATGCTTTTAATCGAAGATTTTGCAGCATATACCATACTATGCCTTTGGAGATCAGGCCCACAGAGACAACTGCCATGATATATTATGTGATGGGACTGCAGTGAAAACTTTCCCTTCTTCTGCTAGAAAGGAAATCTTCATCATTAATAATTCTGTTTGAAGATGCTTTAGAGGTGGAGGAAAATATTCATGCTTCCAGGAGGATCCAAGAGCAGGTTGATTTTGAAAATCTGCATAAATTTGAGCCAGTAGAATGTCAATATAGTTCTAAATCTGAGCAGGAAGGTAATGACTATGAGACAATTTTAGAACAACAACAAGCAACTAAGATTATCTCAGATTATGAGTTAGATTCTTCAACATTGGCAGATCATTCCAAAGACAGGTATTCATGTAAAATTTATGATCAATTTAAAAAGCATGTTGAACCTATGATAACTAATGATTGTATAGACAATTACATTTTTAGAGTTGATCATAATCTTTGTCATTCAAACAATTGCTCTGTCATCGCACTCTAAATACTATTCTGAAGAGGAGGTCATAGTGTTTGATGATCACAAGGTAATCACAAAAGAAAAAAAAGGTAATCAATCTTCTAACAGAGAAGCAGTCATAGAGATGCAACTGTTTCCCGAAAATCAGGAGGTTTCTGATTTCAATTTCAAAGATCCAGTGGCAACCTTCATAGAATCATACATTTCAAAAAGCTTGAAAATTTCAAACTTCTTTAGCTTGCACATGTTTCTTGGTGAATTTGGTTTTGTGAATGACTTTTTATCATTGTTGTTGCATTTCAAGCATCTGCTATTGATAAGTGCGAATGATGAGATTATTTCAGTATTAAAATTACTTGGATGGCTGCTATGGAAGTCAACATATACCTAACCAAATTGCAAAGTTGGTTAGGGTAGAGTAGGGTAGAAAATAAGCTCGTTGCCCGAGCATTTCTTTTTGCAGCAGATGTAATAGTTACATTGTGTGAATAAAGGCAGTCTAGAACATGTACAAAGGTCATCCATACAGTCATGAAATATTTTCAGAGAGAGGTGAAATGGCTGACTCCATGCCCAATGGAATACTAACTGCATGCCCATGGAACACTAGACATTAAATTCATATTTTATTTTTTCAGGAAAGGAATTACATCTGTGGTTCTTGGAAACCTTACAGGAAGGTCTCCATCCCAGTTGGAGCCAGATGTTAGCGATAAAAAATGATTTCCAAAATCATTGAGATTTCACATGACAAGATAGATTTAGAGAGAAGATATATTTTTAGTCATGGAGTTTATGAGAAAGGCTTATAATCATATCAATTTAATAAAATAAGGATTTCACCTCATAAAATAGACCAAAAGTAAATTTTAGCTTTCGGCGGCTAAGTGGTAATTTTACAGTGTAATGAGCCATCAAAAGTTTTCCTTTTCGACGGCTAAATCAGATTTTCAAGGGCAAATGAGTCGCTGAAAGTGCACAAGAGTCTGTTTTCACTGTGCTAAGTCATCATTTTCAAATGATGATTTTGAATGACTGGAGAATCATTTTGAGAAACGGACAGAGGCTTTTGTTACTAACACGTTAAATAACAATAACCTCTCTCATTTTTCCTATAGGTGTCATAGATTGGGAGAATCAAATTCATCTCTGAGCCCTAATTTTTGGATCTCATAATTTCCTTGTTTGACACATGTTTTTGAAATGCAGATCCCGGGCAAATGAAAACGAATCTCAAAGAACTGAGAGAGGTTTTTGCTCACAACAAAACAATCTACAAAAAAATCTTCTATTTTGTACACATATGTTTTGATTTAAGAGATATAGGTCAATCTTTGAGCAACATATTTCCATAAATTTCTGTCTTTTCCAGCCACCTCACAAATTCAAATTTGAGATGGGAAAAGAGGTTATCAGATCCATCTTTTGAGGATCTTGAAACTGATTTGTAAAGCTTATTTAAACCCCACAGAGACACAGTTCAAAGGGAGGAGAACAGTCCGAGGACTTTGGTTCTATTCTTGAAGACTTGTACATTTCATCCTTTGGAGATGTCCATTAATATATCTTGACATCGAGCTTCTTTCACTGTGTTACTTAGTTTTCCATTTCCTTTCTTTCCAAGTTTATGTATATTCAATGACAAAAGGCTTTCATCCCATTTCTTCGTTGGTATACTAAACTTAAATACTTTGCTTCTAATGTTTGTTTTAATGCCAGATAGTTGTTAACCTATTGGTGCATTCATAAGCTAAAGTTGAAAGTATTTACCTATTGGGTCTGGCCATATATTATATGCAATCTTATATATGTTTATGCTTGTGTGAAGAGTATTTTCCCTGTCATTACTGGCCATCCACATATACTATTGTATAGGTATTTTTGTTAGCATAATGGGTCTTCTCCATGTTTCCACACATTAAGTTAAAACTTTCTGATTACATAGTTGAAAGCCTTGGTCTTTCAAGTCACTGATGTATTTCTAAATGGATATGAGTTTATAATGTCATCCGATCTGATCCTCTTTTCCTCCACATTATTGATCTTTTTAAAGTTACCAAGCTTACACCCTTCTATAGTCGGGGAGTGATTTCTTGGGAAATTTACATTTATGGGAGGCAGACCACGTTTTTCATATTGGATGCACGCGCATGTTTGTCATTTCATATTATGAACTTCTTTCCTATACCCCAAGTACAATATGCATATCAATATTTTTAGAGGAATTTTCGATGGATTATATGCATTTCTATCACAAGCATTTCTAGCAAGAACGATTAGTCTTTCTATTAGATGTGTTTGGAGTAAAAGAGATAGAACAATATGGGAAGAAGGGTATCCGAGCAAAGCATAAAGAAAGACGAGGTAACATTTATCTCTGTAAAAATTTATGCAATTACTTTCTTTAAGTTATTAATTGAAATGTAATGATAAATTTATGTTTTAGGTTTTCCATGCATGCATTGAAGTCAAACCGACCCTGAACCGGCTTGCCTTCAATGGTCGACCCTCATCCATGCATTCACTGTCTCTTTCAAATATATGCAATGGATTCTCCTAAATTTTTGTTTTTAAGCAATGCACTGTACCGCTTTGCAAGACCATCTATATTGCATGCATTGATTCCCTTAAATTATGTGCACTGTAATCGACCACCTATATTGCAAAAATTACACTGTAAAGTAATCAACCACCTATATTGCACTGTAATCGACCATTGACCACTGTAAAGTAAATCTTTGGTGTGTAAATCACCTGAAATAACCTCTCTAAAGTAAATCTTTGGTGTGTGAGCATTTTCCTAACCTGAAATAACCTTCTTGTTGTAAATCTATGGTAGTGTGTAAATCTCTGCTAGTGTAAATAATCAACCACTGTAAAGTAAATCTCTGGTGTATGAGCATTGTCCTAACCTAAAATAACCCGTCGTTGTAATCAACCACTGTGATTTACAGAGGCGAGTTTACATAGTCATGAGGAAATGAAATCTCGTCCTCTTGCAATAGTTTTCGCCTCCTAGAGGCTCAATTTCGATGATGGCTTCCAAGGCTATAATCTGAGAGAGATTTCATTGACATAATAAATCCGAGCTACAATAAATCATTGACCTATCAAATACGCCAATCATTTTAATTATCGAGGTTTTTTCTAGGAGATTTCAACCTCTTTTATTTTAGTGTTAGAATTGGGTCAAAGTCTTCAATCGTGATGATAATTATAGGATTTTCATCCCCAATGTACTTATAAGTAGCAAATGACTAATTAATCTCCTTAGCATATCCATTAGTAACAAAAGACTAATTAATCTCCTTAGCATCTCCATTATCCTTGTTATCTTATTATTAATTAATATTTGCATCAAACGGAAGCTTCAGATACTCCTTTACACAAGATGGAATAAGATTTTTATATAGTGTATGATATAATATTATTTAAATTGTCATCTTATTATTAATTAATATTTGCATGCAAACGGAGGCTTCAGATACTCCTTTACACAAGATGGAATAAGATTTTTATACAGTGTATGATATAATATTATTTAAATTGTCAATGCATTGATTTGTTGGAGATTGTGTGGCATTCCTTTTGTCCAGATCTAATGCAAACTCCTAGGATGTGTTGGTTTCCTATAAGATAAAAAATGAAAACCATAATGTGTTTTTCAGTGGGAATTTTGGCAGTTAAACGTACATTGAAATATATCGTGACCAAAACATATGCCAAAAACTCCAATGTATGTAAAACTAAGATGTGAACAAATAAAGTGTTTTTCATAAAGTGATTTCATTTTTAAATCATTTCAACATATTTTTGGTTCACTCCAATATTGCAATTTTGAAAATGTAATTTAAAAATATTATTTAAGAATTTTTAACAAATTATTTAAATCTATAAATAAAAAATAAAATATATGATAAAATAGCACAATCATATTATTAAAGTAGTTAATATATATAAATAGACATCATTAATCATATTATTAAAGTATTTAATATATATAAATAGACATCATTAACTTTTCTTTTGAAGGGAAAAATTTAGTGATTATGAATACTAATCAAATATATATATATAAACATTAATCATAGTTGAATATAAAAACCTGGAAATAATTAAATGATGAGAATCCCATTAAATCATTGACCACTTTGTTAAACAACTTCTTAACCAATTTAACCACATTGTCAATATATTGTTTCTCCTTTTCAAGTGGCTTAGTTAACATCAAAGGTTTCTTTCCAATTGTTATGATCTCCTCAGGATATGAGTGATGTTCATAGGATAACAACTCTCTTTTTACAATTTTAGCTTCATCAAATTTAAGTGCTAAGGTATTCTTGTTATCCCATTTGACGAACATTCCTATGGAAGGAATTAACGTTGTTGTATAATATTCAATAGCTAAGGACTAAGTCAGAGTTGTGTTATGGGGGAACTTGATTAATACATTAAGGAACCTTTGGTTGAGATATTTTACCTTCTCTCTTTTCTCCATCTTGATGGCTCCTAATTCTTTGTGTAGAGATGCAATCGTTTTTCTTTCCCAATTTTTTTTGATAAAGAACCTCTCAAAATCATCCCAATCAGTTATGGATTCGGGTGCCAGGCTGAAATACCAAGTAGATGCTCTACCCGAAAAGGAAAAGGTAAAAGGAGACAACCTAGAAACCATGTCTTCATGTTGGAGATTTAATAGATGAGTGGCTAGGATGAAGTTATTTAACAGGTCTTCCAGGGACCCGAGTTTACCTGGATCGAATTTTGGAAGGACTATGTCATATTTTCTCGGCATTTCATGTAAGGGACTAGCTAAATTCAGAGCACCTTGAGCCCTCCAACGTGGGATAACTTCTCTATGGTTTTTTTTTTCTCCCATTATTTGTTCCAAAATAATTTCTGGGTGATTGCCTTTGAGATCCTCTTCAGATTCAACAAGGAAATGTGCAACTCAGTTCAAGGGTCTCGGGACTTCTTGTAGAGCGATTTCAATGAGATTGTCTACATAGTCAACGTAAATATCAGGATGTGTCCTAGGTATTTCTACATGAGTTTCTTTCCTCCTAGGATGCTCAACGACTTTTGGAAGCTTACAAAGTAGCTTTGCGTAAGCGCGTGTGATCTGACGTGTTTCAGAGAATTATTCTTTCGATATTTGAAACCAGGTCTCGGTGTGTGTTTTAGGACTACCAGAGGAACTTCCAAAATTAGTCTTTGAATCTTCGAAGGTAACTTCCTATTCAAATTCCACATGATGAAGCAAGGTGGGGTTGGGATAATTTCATGAAGACTGATTTCGATTGTGTAAATCGTTGATGTAAGCCATAAAATATGGCCCTCTGTCTAGCGCCAATTATGTTGATGGGTCCCAACAACAGGAAGGGGTACTCTTCGATACACGGTCCCAACTAGACTATGCATTGTTTGGATTAGGAGTCCCATTCGAAATTTGGTCCGCCATTGTCACTTTGGGGCTTTTGACTGGTTACGGTCCAATTTACTGATGAGTATGGATGAGGATGGAAATGCAATGCAAATATGTAGATGAATATTATGTATGAAATACAAACTAATCTATTACTGATCTAATCTATCCTATCTAGGAGTGCACTAAGGTAACAAGAAAACTATCAAAATGAAATCGAAATGTGCATAAACTTCCAAACAGGTAGCTAAAATAGAAGACTAGAGTTAGAAACAAGGGCATGCAAATTTATATAACCAAAATAGTCCAAATGATATCAATGCATACATTAATTGCCCAGTAATCTCAAAGCTTAAAAATATTCGAAGAAACTCTTAAAACTGCAGAACAACATAGATTGCATAAGAGTTAATCCATAAACAAATAAGCATTCTTACAGTCCGTATGAATAACATTCATCTTCACTTGAAATAATTCATAGCTTAGATTGGCTCACACAAAATAGTTCCTTCTCCAAAAGATGGCCCCGAGGGCTTCTCATTATTCATCAGCAAGGTATATTTTCTCAAAATAGTTCTCGGGTCTATACATTGCTTGAAAAGTCCAAAAAGGTCATTTTTCAAAATGGGCTTCTACTCTATCTTATACAATTCTTAGTAACTGCTAGATGACTCTTTTCCTTCTTCTTGAAGAGGCGGTTAAAAAAAAATGGTTTAGCTTCCTATTTCCTAGTGACAAATGTATAATAAGGACAAAATTGAGGTTGGTTGAGAAAGAGACAAAAGGTGTTGGCATCCTTGAGCCACTATTTTGTCTTTATTCATGGATTTTTCTCTCTGTATGTTGTTCATATCTCTAATTGATCATACAAGGATTGGATACTTCTGTAAGCTAATGTTAAATTTGGCAGCATCGACAATCATTCTCCAATGAGAGGCCATATGGGCCACCCTGAGGCTAGCCAGGGAGATTTGGAGAATCAACCAGTCTTATGAGGTATTGACAAAAGCCAGGGGGAACGGACAACCTCTGTGAGTCAAACCAAAAGTCAGGACGAACGAGATGCTATGTGAGTCTAATGAAAAAGTCAGGGGGAACGTACTACCTCTGTGTTGGCGTTCGGAAGTCACTCCTGGATTTCTAGCAGGAGCAGAGCCCGAAGCCCATCAGATGTAATGTCACGGTTTATTTTAAAGGGTGATCAAATGGAGGAAGACTCACAACAGCATAACTTCAACTTTAGAAACCGGACCAGGCATGCGTGAAAGAGTGAGGTCTTGATAAACTCCAAACAGTGATTTGTAATAAAAGGGCGAGTAGATGGAAGACTTGTGCAAGAAAGCGCAGTGGTCCACAATAAACATCAGGTTTATTACAGATTAGAGAAGAAGTGAGCTCAAACGCAAAATCCTTTTACATTCGAACGCATAAAACCAGAGGGCACGACAACGTCACAACAAATCCTTTATTGCAACGAGTTGCACTACTGTGAATCCTCAGACAAAAGATGAAACAAAGATGGAAAAGAAAGAGAATTGTTTGTTATAAACCAAGAAGTCTCAAACACAGAGGCATAACAAGGAAACCAGAGTATGGCTGAAATATTACAGTCGGGAGCTTAGCTCTACCATCGATAGATACAAAAATGGCAAAAATGCCTACATATACTCAAACTAACAACAGCGACGGGAACGAGAAACTGCATTGAAGGCTTTGCGTCTGCATGGCTTCTGACAACACGGAGCTGCGATCTTTGAATGGTCGTGCAACTTATGGCAGACGCGATCAGTATTCTGACAGTTTATTCGGCGAAGTCGACGTGATTTTAATCCTTTGCAGGACGTTCCCATTATGGCGGAGACGATGTCTAACCACCCTCAACTGCCTCAATAACTTCTTCTCGGGATTGATAATGGCCCAGCCAACTCAGCATTTTGGGATTCGGATGACTTCTCGCGCTGCCACCTGGAATAACTGGATATCTCGAGAGACGGACATGAGGGCCAGCGCGGAGGACATGGTGCATGGTAGGTATAATGGCATCGGGGAGTGCGTGAAAGGAGTGGCGAGGAGTGAGAAT